>CM076584.1:1671871471-1672029363 GCA_034641835.2 Pinus albicaulis | reverse complement strand
TTCCGACTTGTACTTCTAGGCCTCGCTTAGATGATTCATTGTGTACTTTCAGTTCAGCTATACTTGTATACATTCTGGATTCATCATGTAATTTCTATATGATGTATATTTTACTGAGCATGGGTATGCCCACCTCAGTATGAGTTGACTCTCTATTTTCTTTCATTGGTTTTTGGCGGGCTGAAATCTGGTGAAGTCCTCTCTTTTCCTTGCGAAGTTATTTTTATGTGCATAATACATTTCGGCCATCATGTCCCCCTTATGACCTCATATATTAGGGGCATCTGTTATAGCATCATTTTTCACCCTCGTGTGATTCATGATTGTCTCTTTGGCCTTGGGCACCCATTCCCACAGACTTGAACGAAATTCATAAAAACAGTGTTAAAAATCCCATACGCGAGTATGCCCAGACTTTTCCACGTGTATACGCGAGTCCATACACACTTTTCCACGTATGCCATTAAAATCATTAAAAATATATATAAAAATTCCCTATTTTCGGGCTGGGTTGATTGTTACTCCAGTAGTTCAACCACCCCAGCATGTGGCCAATTGTTTCCAACTGATTGAAACTACTTTGAGGGAGTATAAAATCCCCTCATGTACATGGCCTAAGGGAGAGAGAAATTTATAGACATTATACTCTGTTGGAATCCCAATTCAAGTCTGATTTCCCGTGCCTCCTGCACTTTCCTAGATTTTTTTATAGGAAACCCTTGTTTCCTGGAGATGTTCATCCATTTATATGTCATCTCGTGTGCACAAGTCTTGAAAGTATCCTAGCGAGGCAAGGGTGAGATGGATCCGGACGATGGTCTGTTCGAAGATCGTGGAAGGATTCAGGTGATCTCTCCACTCTTTATTACTGTACATGCTGTTCGTAATGAAGAAGAACCATCTTGTTCCTGAATTCACGTGTTAATATCTGCTTGCATATGTGAAAAGATTATTAATTAAGCATTTATTATTGTTTATATGATGTTTCACATGGATTTAACTGACATTTAGGATAGATATATGCTGTACAACTAAATTTTCGCGCACGTTTCTTCTTGGTTTTCAGGTTGAAGAGGAAGAAGGGTTGCTGGGGGTTTGGACCCCGCGGGATCTACATCAAACGTAGGATTACAGGTGAGTTCTACTATCGATGTTATCTAGTTTTTAGCATACAAGTGTGGTTTTGTGAGTCCTTCTTGAATAGCATGCCATGATCTGTGGAGGTTTTGACCCAACAAACCTCTAGGGAGTTATTTCCCGAAACAACTAGATTCCTAACTGAGTTTTCTAGAAGCTTATCACCATATGTCAATTTTTCATCTAGAAAACCCCTAAACAAATTTTTTCTTTCCTAACCCTTCCTGTCAGCCTATGATCAAAGAAATCTTCAGTTTTCAAAGTCATGTCTTGTTTCAGCAAAATATCCCTGTCTATAGTTGTCTTGATCTTGCTTGTCTACTATAATTTTCCCCTTGGTTCTCATGAAGCTCAATGTCCAATATTTGACAAAGTGTCTCCCTTCCTATCCTTGATATTCTTGTCAAACACAATCAGTATCAATGAAATTTTCCCCTAAGTTAGGTAGTGCGCTTTATAGAATCCCTTCCTTGACAAAAATAGCCTGAGCTAGAATCCTTTGTTCAATACCAACCAACCCTGAATTAGTGCTTAATCTGCAAAAGCAAACCTTGATACACCCCTAGTTTGTGCCACTAAGAGGTCTTGTTGTCTCAGTCCAGAAGAAATTCTACAAAGATCTAATACAGAAAGAGATGAGCATGTGCACATTCTAAAAGAATATTCTTAAGATTGGGAAAAATCTCCACGAGACACTAAAGGAGCTTTCAAAGGTTCAAAGTCATATTTTTTTCATCTCTGCAGGGTGCAAATCAAATGAAAAACTGTATCCAAACAAGAACAAAGAGACAAATCCAAATAAGTCTCTCATGTTGAAGAGATTTTCCATCAGTAAGCATATGGAGAGCTGAAATGAAAAGAAAGCAGAAGTACATGTTTCAAAAGCCAAACTAATATAATGATTGATATACAATGTTTTAGTGTCTCTCTCAGAAGCAGAAATGTATGAGTATTCCATAAGATATCATCAAACTGAACATAAGAAGACAACTTCTTCTTATGTTGCCTTGAGCCTGGGATAAAAACACTAGTCAAAGAGAAAATCCAATGTACCTCTGCAAACACAGTAAAAAAAGGTTAGTAAATGATGACTAGCAAGAAAATAATCTACAAATACATGTCATGTGGTTTCTAGTTTAAAAGGTTCACAAAGATATTTGACAAAGGATACATATTTCAAAATATGCCTCATATAGCAGATTGTCAAGATTTCACTTTATTACCTATTCTGATATACCAAGCAGAGACATGTGTGGCAAAGAAAGATGACACAGTTTAGCAAATGGATGAAATGTCATGACTGTGAAGACCTCCTTCAAAGAGCAAGTGGATGAAATGTCATAACTGTGTTAACCTCCTCCAGTATAAGAGCATATGGTTGGGAAACATGATAATGACCTCCTCCAATAAAGAGCATAGGGTTAGGAACAGGATCAATAAGACATCCTTCATTTAAAATTAGAGGGCCAACATGTTTTTAAATTAATTCAGAGCTGTTGTGTACTACCTCCTCTAAGGATGAACAGTGGGTGCATCAGCAGGGTTTCAAATTGTGTTTGAAGAAGTTTTATATTGAAAAGACAAGGTTGAAAATAAGTGGTGAGTCAATGAGAGTTCATAGGTTGAAATCCTATTTCATATCACAGGCAAAAGGATGGCATGCTGGTGTTAAAGGTCTCTGTCATTATGTTTCAAAAGTTTTTCTTCAAAGGATAAATCAAAAGTCATGGTTTTTAACTTAAGAGCAGCCTCATCTGAATGATGAAATTAGTAGACTAAGCTCTGTATCAAGTGAATTTGCAAGATTGATATCAACAAACATTCACTCAAAATTTTTGTGTGAAAAGAGAATTTTCCTCTTAAAACAGATCCCTTATGGTTTATAAAAATTCTCCCTCCAAAGTGATGAATCAAAGGCAAGCATCAAAGGATAATTTCAACTCATTCAAATGGTAAAAAAGGGTGATAAAACATGTTTCATTTTCACTCAAAGAAGACCTCCATCAGTAGATAAGAAGAAGGCCTCATGATGAGTCTAAAGGGTCATTGAAAAATGCTGCAACAGTAGTGGTTTGTATGATAATCTCCCTTGTAAACAAAATGAAGAAAAACACAGTTTTTAGTAACTTTTCATTTCATAAAAAAGTGTTTTTACCAATGATTTCAAAGGGCTGCAATAGCATTATTTTCATTAGTTTCTTTCTTATTATGGGTCTTTTATAGATTTTCAAAGTAATATGGTGCTGAGGGGGTGAATTTTACTTTAAAATGGGATTCACAAGAGAATTTCTGCACGAAGATTCACCATTTTGACCAGTGTTAGGACAGTCAAATTTTGAACAATAAAATGGACACCAAATGAAACCAATAAAGAATATTTTGAAATTATACTTCCATATCTTTCCAACGAGCCATCTCAGGCCCAATTCCGACATCGAGAAGGCATTCAAAAGTGGCCTACAAAAAGCACTATGCATTTCTGCACTAGTATTCACCATTTTTTACTAGTGTTGGAAAAATCATTGAACAACCAAATGGACACCAAATGAAACAAATCAAACATATTTGGAAATTATACTTCCATAGCTTTCCAATGAGCCATCTCGGGCCCAATTCCGACACTATAAAGGCCTCCAAAACTTGCTGCAAAAGTGCATGACGCGGCTAGAAAATTGCGCAGCGCGCCTGTAGGTATTAACAGTGTATTTTCTAAAGAGCACGGCGCGCCTGGGTTTTTGCGTGGCATGCCTATGCAGCCAAGAGTTCTATTATAGATTTATATGAATTAGTCATGATAAAAAATTATTACATAAGAAAAATGGTTTTTTTTTGAAGACCTTTTCTTAGTAACAAGAGGAGATACTACTTTAGAGGAACGAGCTAAACCTTCATCCAAAAAATTGTCTATTTGCCTAAGAAGGAAAGGACAGTGTTTTTAAAGGGGAAACATAGTGTTTATTCAAAAGTGCTCTCTTTTCTTAGAAACAAAGGAAGATAGTGATTGGGGAAAAGGTTTTTATCATTTTGTAAGGTGTTTGTTCACCTTTTAGAAGCAATGATAAATAATGAAGGCTTTGCAAGTTTAAAAGAGGATTTTTACTTTGATAGTGAAGAATAAAACAGTGAAAGGGATAATGGATGTTGTGTCATTTTAAGAAGTTTTTATTGCTATGAAATAGCTAAGCTATTTACACGGATTCTAGAAAAGGAAATTAGATAGAGTTTGAAGAGTCCTCAAAACTATTCAAGGGTGTCTTAACAGTGTTTACAAAGGGCAAATTTGTTGCTATATCAAAAGAATAGAAATAGTGGTAAAAGGAGATAAGTTTTTGTCAAAATTGAAAGAGATATTTTTTACTATGAGTATTAAAGGAGAGAATGGTTATTGTGTCACTTTGAAAGATATTTTCTTTCTATGAATGGCTAGGTATATGCATAGTCTCTAAAAGAAAAAGATCAGTTTGATTAGAAGGTCTTGAATTAGTTTGAAAGAGTGTTTAAAACATGGTTTTAAATAAGTGCCTTTTGTCTCAAATAACCACAAAGAGACAATGAAAAGAGAGATGTTTAATGAGAAAATCTGAAAGAGTATTTATGATGTGAAATGTTGAGGATACATACAATCTTCCAAAGGAAAAGCATAGTTGTAAAGGTTCTCTCAATCAGGTTAAAGGAGTATCTCAACAGCAGTTTCCAAAACACACTTTGTTTGTCGAATAAAAAATGTGTTCTTGCTATGGTTATCAAAAGTTAACACAGTGATTTTAGAGGATGTTGTATCAGCTTGAAAGATGTCTTTTTTACCTTTTGAAAATAGTGAATAGCAAAGGGGCAGTGCTTGAAGGGAGGTTTTTGTGCCAAAACAAAAAAGATTCTTTTTTCAACAAAGAACCACAAACACGTCTTATTCAAGATGTTTTTCCCAAACACAACAATAAAAAGAGATTTTTGTTTTCATTTAACAAATGCTTGTTTGTTACCATCCAAGAACACAGTAAATTACAAAGAGAAAAGGAAATTTTGTGAAGGGCGTCATGATCAGTTTGAAGGGGCATTTGAAAAAAGTGTTTTAAACCAGTCCCTTTGTTGCTTAAACCACAAAGAAATTAGTGATTAAAACATGGACCGTCATCATTTCAAATTGAAGGTGTGCAATACATAAAACAATGGTGTTGAAAGCAATCTGTTTAATAGATTAGAGAAGAAGCAGTGGTTAGAAGATGAAGATTTTTGTCAATTGAAAAGAGTCTTTTAAACATTGATTTCAAAAAGCGCCATGATCATCTAAATCAAAGGAAAAACAGGGATTGAAAGGTAAAATCATCATAGTTATTGATGATCTGTTTGCAAAAGGATTGTTTATTGAAACAGTGATAGAAGGGTAATGTCCTTGTTGAAAGTTTGAAAGGTTGTTTAGAGACAGTGAAAGGAAGAAACATATCTCATTTTGTTTTAACATACCATGTTTTTCATGATCAAAGAAAACAATTGACTTCAAATGAGTCCCTTTTTGTTTCAAATAAACACAGAGAGATAGTGAATAGAGGATGAAGATTTTGTCAAATTGAAAGGGGTCTTCTTGTTGTGGATAACAAGGATAAAAATGGAGATTGAGGGAAAGAGGTTTGTGGTGCGAAAAACACAAGGATACTTCCCTTCAAAAAACACAAACATGTCTTGTTAAAGGCCTCTTGGCTCAAACACAATACTAAAGAGATGACTTTAGTGATGATGAGGAACAAGGCAAAGAGTCTAAACATAGCAGTGATAATGAAGAGCAAAGTGATGGGTAGTAAGGCAGTGACGAAAAGGAACATCAAGGTAGCCCTCAAGAAAGCATTGATGAGGGCAAGAAAATACAAAACATGGATCATGAAGGGAATTCTCCAAAGAATGTGCTAGCTGCCTCTCCTAGGCAAGGGGCCATGACTTCTTCACCAAAGCTAGAATGCCAAACAACAAAGAAGAAAACCAAGAAAAGCTCAAAACTGCCCAAAGGAGGTGCCCGACACCAAAAATGAAGAAAGACACCTGAAAGCTCCAAATTTTGGCCTCAGCTTCTCAGCATTCTTCTGAAAACCCTTGAGGGTCATGCTCGCCAAATTTGGGCGAAATTCAACAAGTTTTGGTTTTTTGTCATTTTTGGTTTTTTGGCTAAAACTCATGGGCATCGCCATTTCTATTTGGGACATCCTCAAAGGATGAAAATGGTATCATTGGATGCCATAATTTTAGTGGTATCTACTCAGAAATTTTCAGATCAATTGAAGATGATTTTCTCCCCCAAAATGGCGAAAAACACTCACTTTTTCCACACTCTACCCCGTTTATCAACAAAGTCTATTTTTTGGGTTTTTACACACATGTCAGTTTTTTATAGACTTCTAGTGATCAGTTTGGAGAAAAATAAGAATTTTCAGAAAATATACATTTAGAGCTTTCCAACAAGCCATCACAGGCCTTATTTTGACATCGGGAAGGCATCCAAAGGCTGCCCACAAGACAAAGGACTTTCTGCTGATATATTTCTTAAGTATTTTTTAGAAAAATACACTTTTCTGAAGTGGCTTTTCCTAATATACATTTAGCTATTTTTGGGCATATTTAGTTATGAAAAGTCAATATAATTTCATTTTATAGCATTTTGGAGATATTTTATTAGATATTTTGTGCCAGTGAGATTGCAAGTTGCACTAGGAGGTTTTCCCTCATCTTGGCCTATATATTCCAAGAGACTTCATTTTAAATGAGGCTGAAATTGATGATATAGATCAATATATGGTTATACAAGCTTGGAAGAAACACTTGTCTCATGCATTGGATAGTTTCTTGAATGTTTTTGGATGATGAAAGAGGACTGTTGTTGGATTCCTTGACTTGGTAAAATGGTATAGTGTCCCTCTCTTTTATGCTTCTTAGTTTTCATTCATATTCCATGTTCTTACTTGCTATAAGACAATAGAGAATAGATTTGAGACATGCCCTTAGAGGCACCTCAAATTTCTTGTTTCTTTATAGCTTCTATGTTTTCTTCCTTCTTAGTCATATCAAAGAATCCTTGATTGCTCTTTGATAACTGAAAAAGTCATTTGCTTGTTTCATTTATGGTTTTATGCATGCTAAGTATGATTCACAGTATGCCCTACTTACTCATGGATAGACATAGCTCCACCTCTGAAACCTTTCTTTGATTGTTTGATTGTCTTAGTTGAACCAAGGAGTTCTTGTACTGATCTTGCCCTTTACCTAAAACTATGCAAGCTTTCTTCAAAGTTCCCAATAGCTTGAAATACTATGCGTAGGCATTTCCTCATAGTGATTTGAGTTGTTTTTTTGTCTTAATTGTCTTTCCCCAAAGTCTGATAGCAATTTCCTAAATTTAGAGAGTCATATATCTCTATGTATTGCTTGAATTTTTATTTCTATGCATTTATCAGTTTATAGTTACATTTATCATGATTAATGGTTAGCCCTACCATGTTTATGTCAGATATTGAACTATTTATGTTTGAAATCCTTTGTTCTTCACAAATTTAGTGTCCATCCCACTCCATTTTTCCCAAAGATCCATTTTGCCTTGATCAAATCGGCCCTTCAACATACCTTGTATCACCATCTGGAGCTTTCTTGACCGTTTCGACTCCATAGCCCAATTGATCTAACATATTTTTACCTATCTTAGTCTTTTATCAGTTCATCCCTCACAAACCTAAAAAAAAAACCAAAAACCTACTTCATAACTAGCCTAAAATCAGAAACACAAGAAGCAAACACACAGATATCCCTTACACAAATAGAGAGAGCCCTCTCTAAGTCCAGGAAGGCTAGGTGCTTGGGCTTCAAAGATTAGTTTGATGTTACCCTGTCACTTGGCTTGCCAATCAGCCAAATCACGGGACACTAACAATACTCAGCTACATTATTTGTTGATTCAAATTCAAGTTTAAAGGAAAAAGGAAAAATATTACCTTTTGGAGATATCAGTAAAAATCCAGCTCCCGTGCCATATTTTGAATAGGCACCATCAAAATAATACTTCCAAATTTTGTTTGAACCCAGCTCATTATGTAAAATTGCTGAAGAGAGCTGCTTCTTTGAGTCTTCATCAAACTCTGCATCTTCATGCAGCATAAAGCAAGAAATATCTTCCTTCTCTTGACCATAGATAGGGGAATTTCCTACATCTTTCTTTATGGTGGTTTTAACAAATATTGTTTCTCTATATAAGCTTATTTATTCCCCATTGAACACATAAATAATAGCATATGTGAAGTCTATTTTTAAAACACCTCCAAGCTTCGCTCCCCAAGATATATACAAAAGCATACCAAATCTAGCCAGAATATCTGAAACTACTACATCCATCATGATACTTTTGGCTGGAATTTGGGCCAAGGATACCACCATGTCTTTGATAAGCCCAACACACTTCACCATTTTTGAATCAAATGAATATAGATCTCTATAGGGCTTAGTAATTTGAAAATTCAATTCTTTCATTACAGATAATAGCATCAGATTATGTGAAGCACTAGAGTCCAACATACAATTATGAAAAATGAAATCATGAAGAAGCAGTGATATATAAAATGGGGGAGCATAAGAATCTACCTCCTCCACATGTGGACCAAAAGTGACCATGGGTTTTTCCTCTTGCAAACTCACAATATTGCCAATATCATTAGACTGAGAAAGATTAACGAATTCTGCAATCTCCTTCTTGTAACCTGGTGTCTCAGCTATCTCAAGAAGGGGTACTTGGATTTTGACCTTCTCTATCTCTTTGGATAGACTGAAAGCTTGTTTTTGTTTGAAAATATTCTCAGGTTCTTCTTGATTTCTGCTAGGATTTTCAATCTATTCAGGCACAGTAATAACCTTCTCCAACTTATTATTAGAAATAGACCTATTTTGGGAAGTATCAACCTATTTTTTTTCAAATCCACTCACTGGATTCATAGGCTGTTTCCCTTTATCTGATTGTTTCACTGAGTTCTTTGGTTATGGAGTCACCATTGGAGAATGGAATGACTCTTACTCTTTCTCTTCATCATCATGTGTCCTTGATGTCTTTCTCGATCTTAAATCATACTTCTTATGCAGCTATGCTTCCACAAAATCTGTGAATTGCTTACAATACTCATCCATTTCTTCTTTGTCAAAGGACACCTCAACTTCTGTGCATTCTTCTTCACATTCTTCTTCTTCCTCATCATCTTCCATATAAATAGTAGATATTTGATCTTCAACTTCCATTTTATCACCTTGAGTAGACTGTGAAGGTGTTGCTTCTATATATAGTGGTGCCTAAACTTGGTCCTAATCTCTCCTCTCCCTTTGAAAAATTTGCAGGGGCTGCTTTGTAAATTGAGGATTGAAAACTCCTATGTTTTGTTGTGAAGGCCTTTAGGAGTTTTTAATATCTAGCTCCATATTCACTAATTTATTTGACAGATTCTTGATAACCTTTGTCATGTCATCAATCCTATGATCCTGTGGTGATTCCTCTTTGGCCTTACCTTTCCCTTGAACTAATTGCTTTTCTTGTGTCTTCCCAGCAACGGTCATGTTTGCTTCAATTTTCAAAGCATCAGTTTGGATTTGTTAAAGAGTAGGATATATCCTCTCTCTTAAAGTGAAACTAAAATCTGACTCAAAACCTCCAGCAAAAACTACCCTTGCTCCAACATGAGGAGGTTTCATTTCTGTGGGTAAACTACTATACAATTTGTTGAATCTTTTAATAAAATCATTCATGTTTTCATTAGGCATTTTCTTGATTGCATTAAAATCAGTTAATGAATAACCATGGTCTCTTTTCTCACCCCATATTTGGGTGCATTGTGTCTCTAATTCCTCCCAATTATTAATTTATCCATTTAGCAAACCTTTAAACCATTTTCTTGCCTCTCCATTTAGAGACTGTACAAAAAGCCTCATCACTACATCAGATGTTCAACATTTAAATTCTCAGCAAAAGTGAAAAACAATGAAAGTGTTGTTTTGTAGTTACTTCATCTTCATCAGTAAAATGAGGAAGTAACTTGAGGTATTCTTGGGGCATGGCATTCATAGGTTGTGGAAGATTTAGCGGTGCATACCTGTTCATCAAGAAATCAGAGGATGCCATGTTAATCCTTGGTTAACCACTCCTTGAGTGGGTGGGGTTTGTGAAACAGTTGTGGGTATGGATGAATGGGGTGAAACAACTGATATGGGAAGGGGTTGATGAACAATAGCAGAAGAACCAACAACTATATTTGGTTGAGATTATGTAAATGTGAATGAAACAGACTCATAAGATTGTTCTTCTAACTTTGGTTCTTGAAAATGATCTGGTGGGGAAAAGGATTCTTGTTCCGAGAAAATGAGTTTCTGGGAAATATCCTTGGATGAGGGATTATGTGAACTACTGCGAGGTGCAAGCAGTGTAGCATCAGGTGTAGAATTTTTTTTTGGCTTCTGAGCTTTTCTAGAAACCAATTTCTCAGGATCTGAGAGAATAGGTGCATTATGTTGCGAGGTGTCTGACCTCATATGTGGCCTTTTATATGCTAGAATTATGGAATAAAAACACAGCCTGATATTTCCTCCTCTCTGAACAACCAGAGGAAATATGATAAAACCCATGGAATGAACTTCTATTCTTCATCCCCGACAACGATGCCAAAAAATTTTGTATCTTAAGAAACAATCCCTTGGTTGTGGTAAGGAATCAGTGCTCAAGAAATATATATATATATATATATATATATATATATATATATATATATATATATATATATATATATGGTCTTTGCTTAATCACCTTCGGAGATTTGTTATAAAACCCTCAATAATCAAATGCAATAAACACCTCACAATGCCATTATCTGCTCATATTTAATGGAGTGATAACAAGAACATGAAGGAAGGAAGCCCAAACTGATATGCTGATAAACATAATCTATCACTTTAAGCTTCAGAAGAATTTTAAGATAGTGGAATAGTTAAAATGAAGGAGTGCCCATTAAGGATTTTTAACTCTTATTCACATATGTAAAAAGGGACCTGCAACTTCATTACTTCATTTTATTCATAGAAAGAAAAGACAAAATAAAAACTGGAAAACATATCAATACCAACAGATGAAAGAATCTTGATCTTCATTCATTAATCATCTAAAAATTGACTACAAAATTTGCAGTAGTCCGAAGGTCCAAAACTCGGAACCTTTTCCTCTCAATTCGTTTTCTTTAAATACAATGTAAATAAGTTTGTAACTACTGAAACTACTCCTAACATGTCAAACTACTTGAAACTTCTTAAACTATCTATTACATATCATTGAAATGTCTTATTACAATTACATTCTCTTAAAAGAGGTAAAATAAAACTTAAATCTTAATCTATCTGCTGAATATGAACTGGTCCCACTGCTGCTGTATTTTCTTGATTTGCTAACTTGTATTTATTTGAAGTTGAGGGATCTTTAGATAGAACAGTCATCCACGCTCTACATTTTTTCCACACCTTAATGTTTGTATTAGGTGAATTAATCAGCCTGTGATATTCCAATCTAAAGGTGGTGATTCTGTTGAATGATGGTCTCTCTGTAAATAAGGTCTTCACAAACCATAATAGTTGAAAGTGCCTCTGAAGAAATTTAATAACTGTTGACCCTTTCAAAATCTGAGTTTTTTCATGAGTGTTATCCACATTGATTTTTTCCAATAACAGTAGTGGTTCATAGGAATACCATGATAAAAGACCGCCTCCAAGGCCCCAACATGATGGCAATCTTGCCCTGGCTCTTTTGTCATACAAATTGTCAAACTTGTTTACTTCTTCGTTAATCTCTCCCAACTTCTTCTCAGTGATCCTCCTGCAATCATTTTTAACAATTAATTTGTTAATCTCTACATCATATAGAATCCTATATTTAATCTCATTATCCTCTATTTCTTGATCAGTCTTCAAATCAATGAAATCAATAAATTTCTTTGCCCAAATAGATCTGTTAATTGTCTTCTTCTTGTCTTCCATAACCTGCTCCTCGAAATCTCTAATAATGCCTCTTTCTTCAGATACAATAGTCAAAAAACCCAAAATTTCTTTCATATCTTCAATGATATAATTCCAGATGATTTCCTTAGCATGTATCAGAGATATGTTTCCCTTCAATTTTTCCTTTAGACTTTTAATCTCAGCATTAGCTATTTGGCAATCTGTCGTATATTTATTAATTTCCCCATCTTTGACTTGCATTATCTTTGTTATTGTCTCCAGATCATTTTGTGCCCTTTTGAGATCCCTCTCTACCATCTTCAATTTAGTATTCAATTGATATATTTGTGATGTTGGATCATCATTTCCAGATGGAAAAATAATAGTGTAGGAATGAGAGTAAATCTGATTCTGTAACGACAACATAGTTTCCTTCAACTTGGTAATTTCTTCTTCTTTCCGCAAGAGCTCCTGAAGAAGGATCTCTCTCTCACTTTCCACTTCTACCACCTCTGCTGCCATAGAATGCTCCCCTATAGGTAACTTCAACTTTTTCTTCAACACATAAATCTCTGACTCTGCACTTTGTAGCAACTTCTGCACAACAAACCTGTCATTTGGATCTACTCCAATCATTACAATTATCTTCTTAAGTTCTTCATTCTGTGTTGTAAAATCCCTAGAGCTATCTTTCTCCAACTTCAGTTGCTTGATGACCTTCCCTAGCATGTTCTTAGCCTTATGAGCCATTGCATTAATTTTGGTGAAATCATTCACTATTAGTTGATCTGTTTGCATATGTAAATTTACTTTATCAAGCAAAGAAATATTTCTTACATCAACATTTATATTTAAAATATTAAAACTATTGGATGACCCTATAGTCATATCAAAGGGATGAGAAAGAGCAATCTTAAATTGATATTTTTCAAGATCCATGGTAGTTAGCAATCTTGTTTGATCTGGAGTTATTTGATACTCAGCATGTGCCTCCATGCTAGCCTTCATCTTTTGATTTATTTCAGCCATTCAGGGAATTTTGAGGTCTAAAATGGGCCTCCTAAGGAAATTATAAAATAATAGTGGAAATAATTAAATAATACTTGATGTAATCATCAAATTTTAGAAGGAAAAAGGAAAAAAGTATTTTTTCAACTCGTATTTTCAACTTATCTCCCATAGTTTTTACTCAAATTTCGAGCGAAAGTACTCGTTGGATGAAAATTTTAATTCCCCATCCAAGGAGTACCCATGTTGCAAACTTTCGATGGACCCTGCTACATGAAAAATGTGATTGAAATCATGTTTTTTCATGTATTTCTCATTTTTCACATAGTAGGGTCCATTGAAAGTATGCAACATGGGTACACCTTGGATGAGGATTTAAATTTTACGTCCAATGAGTACTCTCACTCGAAATTAGAGTAAAAAATTTTGGAGATAAGTTGAAAAAGTAGTTTTATTATTTTATTATTTTTTAATCTTTTTACCCTTTTACTTAAAAAATGGTGAATCATCCCCCATGGTTGAAATCATCATCTTGAATCCTATTGGTTCTTATAAATTTTATTTTTGTTGTACATTTTTCTTATGAGGGCTATTTTAGACCTCAAAATTCCCTTAATGAATCTGAGCAAATACTTGTTTAATGAAGGGTACTTGCTCCTGAGCATCTTCATATCTTCTTGGTGAGGCTAGGACATTTTTCTCATCTCCTAGTTGTAGTGAGAAACTGAGTTGAGCACCTGCTAAGTCTTCGTTGAACTTTGTTCTCTTTTCAGATCTCTGCTCTTCATCTTCTGAATTAACATCTTCTTCTTTACTCCTCTTGCTAGATTTCTCAAATAGGACAGGAGTTTGTATATTTGAGCCAACAGAACCTGAAAAACCCTTATTTGATAGCTTCTCTATGACAGATCTTCTTTCATGAACAAATGTTGAATAACCATTTTCAATTCTCCTATTTGAAATCACTTTATGGGGGTCATAAGCCCACTTATCTCCTAATAGCAAGTGCATTCCATATAACATCATATTGACTTCATAAATTTCTTGTCTCATGTTGTATATAAATGGACCCACATACATAGGTAGCTTAAACATATGACCCTTTTCATAGGTACAAAATGTATTTGGTCAAAATTTAAACTCTGCCTAATGAACTCTAAAGAAAATAAACTCATTGGCACAAATATACGAAGCCTATATGGTTCTACCCCAGCCCCATAAAGTCTAATTTCTGAAAAATCTTCAAAAACATACCAATATCCAAACTTACAGTTGGTTCCCAACTACAGGAAGTCTTGAGCCTTTGGTAGAAAGCATGGGGGAGAGACCCCATTCATATTTTTATATGCAGTAGACATATTATGATTTGCAAAATCAAACAGACCCTCCTCATTCTGTTATTCTCTTACTACAAAAGTCCAAAACACTAATGACTGCCTCTTTTTATTTACATCCATGATATTTAACCCCAAATGAAATAATTCTTCAACATTTTGAGGTAAAAAGAGGTAAGTGATAAGAGAGGGGAACCTGAATGACCCAGTGAGTGACAAAATCATGAGTTGAGTATTGGCAACTTCTTGCCAATATGAAGGAATATCCAGCACTAGTAACTACCCCTGGCTTCATCATCAATGAAAACATTCTCAGAACTCATTTGTTAATTATTTTGTTGTCTTCTTTTCCCAATATCTTTGAAATACACCTCAGCACCACTCAGAATTCTGCATTGAAAACTTCCATTGAAAATTCTTTGCTGTTAGGTACAAACTGCTTCGTATCTGGCGTCAGGAAAAAGAAAAATTGATTGAATTCTTGACCTACAAGACTATCATAATGTGCTTTAAATTAATCATCAGTGTATTGGACATAGGATTCTAACTCTGGGTAACACATAGCTTGACGAATTAACAGGTATGATACTTGCAAGACATTATCTCTTAGACAATTCATTACAAAACATTTACATGGGTACATAACATACATTAGCGAGTGCACAAACTCAGGAAAAATGTGCGTTCTTGAAATAAATGTAGAAAATACACCTTTTTTTTCCATGGCAGAGAAAATTGGACATGTTTTGTCATTCAGGTAGACCCGTTGATAGAATTGGAGGTGATTTAAAGAGCAGAAAATGTCTTGAATATCCCTCTCAGTGTCCACGAGAGGATTATGGCTAGATGAGCTTGACAAAGATGAATGCTTGGCCATAATTCAGCTTAGGGTGGTGAACAATGACAAGGTGGTGGACAACAATGAAAGACACATGTGCAATCGAATTGACAAGTATAGAGAAACAACAATAACCTTGCGAAAAGAGGAACCAATTTTAAATAGGTGGCGCGAGGCTTATGAATTGAATGTTGAGTTTATGCACCAAAAGACCGTTAAATGTTATCATGACGTGGATGATAGTTGTAGCCAACCAGCGTCTTATTTCACTATGGGAGGCTCAAAGGTACGACGAGCTTGTTGGGGTCATGCCCCCATAATTAATCGTGACCACATATCTTGATCAGCCCCGCAGTCAATGGGGTTAACTGCGGAGGCACCATCCTCATTAACTTGTGCGTTAAATGTGCCCGCGGGTTTCCACTTTTATTTCCTGCCAAAGAAATATTTGGATCTTGGTCACGAACTTGATCATTATTTAACTGAATGCTAGGACCCACCTTCATGAATATTTTAAAGTATTGAACTTTAAACTTATACAAAATATTACATCTCTGAGTTAAAGTATGAGAAACTTATACTTTAACATACATTTTCATATTTTTCCCTTTTTTGTATTTTTGAGGCCAAGTGTCCAGAAACACAACGAATTTCTGAAAAGGTGGCAGAAAGGTGTAAAAAATGATCTTTTTGATCATTTTATTGAAAATAATGAATGTAAAATCATCCAAAAGTGATTTTATGATATCCTTAAGTCATTATATATCCAACCATACTTTAATTTTCAAATTTGGACCATTTGAGAAAAAGTGCAGCAACTAGATGTTGCATTTCTGTAGGATGCTTTTTCTCTTGTGTCCACAAAAACTTCAAAATTTCAATACTTTGTCTCTTTTTATTTTCTTTGATACCACCAGTGATGCATCAGCCAATAGGTCTAGGATTTTCTTAATTTTTAGTTTCCTTTGAGCTCTTTTGAGTTTCTTCTTCATGTTTTTTACCCTAACCTTGCAAACCATGCTCCTAGCATAGTAGTGCCTTGCCATATTTCTTTGCATGGTGGTATCCCTATTTTCTTTTTCCAATAGGTTCTCCAAGTGTACATTCAATATGTCAAGCTAATACTCCCTATTTTTCTCAATCTCAACACTTATGGATTCAAACATAGTATCTTGAAATTGAGGAACATTTATGGTTTCTTGAGCTTGAGGAGGATATGGATATTCTAGCTTTTGTTCCTTCCTAGCCATTACTATTGTCTTAGGTCTCCTAGGCTGTGTTTGAATGTTCTTCTCTTCTAGATGCTAATCATAAATAATGGCCTTACCTTTGTCCTTTACTTCCAAAACACTTGTTTTAATTTTTGATGGAATGTCTTCTTGTGGCTTTCTCTGTTGCAGTAGAGTCTGTCTCAACTATCTATTCTCTTGTTGTAAGAAAGCCACCATGAAATTGGCTTTGGATAGGTCACCCTTTAGCTCTATAATTTGTGCCTCCTTATCCTTGATGATATCTTCTACTACCTTATATCCATAATTTTCTCCTAGGTTAGACATCTCAACTTCTGGAGGTACCTCTTCTTCATTATGCAATGGTGAATCATGTATGATTAGAGGTGGTTCCTCTCTCATGGTTTCCAACTAAACGACCTATTCACCTACAACCTCCTTAGGTATAATTTTTTCTTGAGATCTATTTTTACACCTAGACTTAGGCATCTCCTTTTCTGCTCCAGGAACAGAGACCAACTTATTACCTTTCTTATCTGTCCTTGAAATCTTTGTTCTAGACTGAGTTTTTTTCACTGATGACATGCTTGATGTTTCAGCTCCCTGTGGTCCTGATGGTGATGAAGGAGAGATTTGACTCTTTTACTATTTGGAGACAGATAAGATAGAAGTTTCCTCGAAGAAATATTCCCATGAAATGTTGATTTGTTTTAGCTGGTGAAGGACTATTACGTTGACTAAATCATGATAAAAAAGGCTTTCTTAAGTATATTTTATTTTAGACAGCACCTTCTTTGTAATATTCACCAAACTTCTAAACGTATAGCTAAGTAATTTTAGGGGATTTTCAGAAGTGAAATGTATCAATAATCTGATATGATACTGGTATAGCCTGTTAAACCAGCCCTTACAAGTGAAATATTTCATAATAATATTCATCAAAGGTTTCTGCTTGTCCATCAATTGCCTTCTAGTAAAAACATGAGTAGGAGACTCCTTATACTGTGGTTTCAAGAACATCTTGTAGTGCTCTAGGTCTAAATGCATTCCCTTGAACCAAATTTCACCTTGATTAGGGATAGTAGTTGCTGAAGCAATGACCTCTTCTGACACTATAAAACTGATCCCTACTATAGTTACCTGATATTTCTTGAAATTGATGGAAAATGGGATTGTTAAATCATTATTATAGCCTATCTCTTTCATTTTAGACAAAACCTTAGGTAGCCCACTTGCTCAAATGATCTTCTAATAAATTCTGATGCATTGACCTCTTGCATATGAGTTGGCTCATACCTTGAGATCTCTCCTCCCTTATACCTCCTCCTTTCACTAACTTTCACCATATTTTTGGTTTCTCTTTTGATAGAAAACCCTAGTTTCAAGCAAGAGAGGGGAAAGGACTTTGAGCTACAAAACATGGCTAAAAATGCAACAACTAGAGGGAAGGGAATTGAGGGGATGTGGGGTAGGAAAAAATCTAAAAAAATTATGGGAGGTATAGATAGGTGTTAGCGACACAATGAAAGTGAAATTTCTCAAAAATAGTGATAAATGGGGGGGGGGGGAGGGGACACAAACTTGTGCCAGAAACACATCAACAAGTTGGGTTTTTTAAGGGAAATGTTGAAATTAAGGAACTTTAGTGAGGGTAAGGGTGGGGAATTTTTGATGAGGATAGTGAAGGATGTGTGAACCTAAAAACAAGGTGGTTTCCTCTGAAAATAAGAAAAACACCATTCGAAGGGAAAACTCAACAAGAAAATGCAACAAACACTAGGGATATAACTTGACCAATTTTATGAATAAAATGACTGCACAAAGGATTTGCAAGGTTATACTTACTTTTCTAAAGAAATATTGAAACACTTAGATGATGACAGGACCCTTTATTTCTCCCTTTGACATCCAAATCAAAAGCATAACGACACCCTCTAGAAACACAACAAACTAATGAAGGATGATAGTGATGGTGAAATTCAAACTTTTAATGGATATTTCAACTCTTCAAAGTGATGGAAAGGAGATATTTAAACTTTTGGAAGGATGGAATGAAATTTGAAAACACTTTTATGTCCATTTATAACTCAAAAAGTCAATTTTTTCTTGTTAGTTGAGTGACATCATGTACTTTAACCAAATGACTTTATGATGTAATTTATTCCCTAAGTGCTAACTCTCGTGACATTATACTAGTTTTGGATGATAATGAGATGACTCCAAATGGAAATATGATGACACTAATTAAACTCTCATGATCAACCCCATGACACCATGACTCTTCCTTTTTATATTTTAAATAATGAGACTTAATGAAAGAAAAATTACCTATGATGACTAAATGATTCATGAAACTGATTATGATTTTACCTTGATGGCCATGAAATGAGAGTAAAAATCACACTTAGACAATGAATTGACCATTTTACAACCAATAGAGGTGTCAAAATTGATTTGAAAATATAACAATTTGACCATAAGACTCTAACTACAATGAAAAGAGTCAATTTTGATCACTGTGACTATTGGACACTAACAACTGGAACAATAAAGCATGCATCCTCTTCTGAACATAGATACCTATTTTCTACATTTTGGACCAATACACATACCTCTACAAGTTCTCCACTATCTATCCTCAAATAAAGTGTCCTACAACCTTGGTGGTGTAGGCCTCTCTAATCAGTTTTAGTCACCAACATTTAGGAATGCATAACTTATCTAGCATGTAACGTGACCTCTCCTGGAGATCATAGTCAAATTTGTTGTCACCATTGTGCACATGGATCTGGTTGTGTAAATACTAAAACATCTCCTTGAATTTATCATCCTTTAAATATTCCTCCTTATATGAATCATGGGTGAATGGAGCCATGTGCATAACATTTCCCAAAGATGTACTCTTTGAAGTGAGTGGCCTTAAAAGCATGTCGACCAAATTTTTTCAGTTACCCTTCTTGTACCTGATCACTAAATGAATTTGTTTTAGAAATCCCATCCACTTGTAATTGCTAGACTGTTGTAGCTTACTTTGGGTCTGTAAATACTATATTGGCTAGTGATTTATGTGGACTATTGTCTTATTTTCCATCATATAATGTGTCCACTTATTTATAACATGCGCCTAGGTATAGATTTCCTTTTTGTATGCAGGGTAGTTGAGAACCTCCCCAAAAAATACTTCAGAATGGAAGCATACAAACCTTCCTCCCTGCATCAAGACCGCTCCATAACATACCAAATTTCATTTGTCTCCACTTTGAAGTGTTGTTGAAAATTCAATAATGCTAGAATCAATGCTTGAATGACCTTCTTCTTTAACTCCTCAAAGGACCTATGTTGAACCTTTTCTCACTCGAAGCTCTTCACTTTATTTTATGACATGGAGTGGTGTTTCTACTACTAATTTACTAAAGTATTGTGCTACTTGAATAAAAATCTTGAACTTAGAAAACACTAGTAGGAACTTTCCACTTCATGATGGAAAATATCTCTATAGGATCTATCTTTAGCTCTACTCCACCTATCACATACCCCATATACACCAAATAATGTTGTGAAACTCACACTTCTTGAGATATTCTAGTAGGTGGTGCTTGTTTAATGTCTCTAGCACTTGCATCAAATGTGAGATGTGCTCATCTTGGGTAGAATTCTACACCATTAGATCATCCAAATGGAAAATAAAAAATGAATCTATAAAAGGCCATAGTATATCACTGATTAACCTCATAAACATAGTTGCTACATTGCATAGTTCAAACGACATGATTAACCGCTCATACAAACCTTACTTGGTTTTGAAGGAAATATTCTAGGTATCTTCTTCTTTGAATTTAACTTGGTGATATCCAAAATTTAATTCCATCTTGATGAGTTAATTGAATTCCCATCATGGGTATGGCTTACCTATTCTTGAGAGTAATTTTGTTTAACACCTTGTAGTCGATACAGATATTCCATGTAGCATCCTTCTTTGGCACAATGATGATGGGAGAACCACATGGTGAGGTACTTGGTTAAATTCCTCCCTGTTATAGTAGTTGCAACAACTATTTCTTCAGTTCATTTACTTCTATAATGAACTATCTGCATAACCCAATGTTTGGGGAGAGGTAATCCAATAATATTTAGATCTTGTGCTCCACTTCCCTCTTGGGTGGTGTCCCTTTAGGATCTTGGAACACACCCATGTATTCCTATAGAAACTATTCCAATTAGTATTTCTATTTCTAAGTACACCCCTATAGTGATTAATTTACTCGCATTGACTCCTATACAAACTTATTTTCTCTTAAAAATAGGAAAACATACATATTAATAGAACAAATAACTTTCTTATCTTGGTGGAAACTTACCAGTGAAATTTTTGACTTTCCCTTATTTGTGTTGATGGTGAAGGATTTTCCATCCTTGATGAGGTGGTCCTAGTTAAATCTTCACATGAATATTACATTTTTTATGTACAGATAGGGAATTCCAAACACCACTCCACACACATGAAAGGGAACTACATCTAGTTTTTCTTCATCGATAAAATGAGCATTGATAACAAATATTAATTTACATTGTTTTGCTACCTTTATTTATTGATCCTTATTTTTCTGTCCCAATGGATACGGGCTTGGATGATCACAAAATTACAATCACAATATGCAATTTATTTGATTCTGAGTCAAACATAACATCGATATTTGTCTTCTTGACCTGTGTTTTTATATGGAAATTTTTATTCCTTTCATTCTCTTCCCACTACTGAGATATACTCGTATTCGCCTTCTTCTGCACTATTTTATAAACAATATTTTCATCCACATTCGAGCTATTTTCCACTTGTCAATGGATGTGAGATTATTCTTGTTAGTATCTTTCTTTTTGTTCTTCAAGTTAAGATTTGAATGTAACTTCCAACACTTCTCTATTGTATGAATGTAAATTTTACAATGGTTGCATGGTTATTAGTATCTTTGCATTGGTGTGGTGTGGTTGTTGTCTTTTTGTCCTTCCTCCCTTTCCAATTCCTCTTCCCCTCCTTGGAATCTTTTTAATGCTCTTGTTCCTTGGACCCACCTCGTTTCCCATTCTTCTGGCATATGTTCTCTAGGTACTTTGCCTATATATAAGCTACATCCATTGATTTGGGCTTGAATTTGCATTAGTCTGGTGTGGTTGTTGTCTTTTTGTCCTTCCTCCCTTTCCAATTCCTCTTCTCCTCCTTGGAATCTTCTTAATTCTCTTGTTCCTTGGACCCACCTCGTTTCCCATTCTTCTGACATATGTTCTCTAGGTACTTTGCCTATATATAAGCTACATCCATTGATTTGGGCTTGAAAAATATCACTTACCTCTTCAGGTGGCTATGTAGACCTCCCCATCTACTTGAGGATTATTTCAGGGTTCTTTGGATAGATAGCCAACATTATGACTCTATCTCTAAATTATGTGGTGTACTCATGTACACTTTTCCCCTACTTATTCCTAAAGTAATTCCATTCGATCCACTAGTCCTCTACATACTAAATAAGGAAAAAATATAAATTTATGAGGGTTTTAAAATCCTCCCTCTTCATCACTAGAAAATATCCCTATGACCTCACGGCCTTTGTGTGGATTTCCAACTAGGTTAGGGCATAGCCTTCAAATTTCATCCAAGAAAATAAAATCTTATATTCTTCCCCCATATAATTAACACTAAAATAAAATTCTAATTTTTATAAACAATCATTTAACTTTAGAGTATAAATGTCACCTTGATATGGCATGATTTCAATATTTAATTCAATTTTTAAAAGGGATAATAAATGGTTCACGACACTCAAATTGGGTTGGTCCTTTTCAAAAAATTTCTTAGATTCCCTATATGGTTCTTCCCTATCTATCGATTTTATCTCTAATCTGACCTCTATATTAGAACTGCCATCTTCTTTGAATAACCCAAGATTATTGGTTATGGATTTCATGAGGAGTCTCACATTATGGCTTATATTTATGACTTATTCTTCCAACCATGTAAACCTCTCCTATTTAGGATCTTGAGGGTTATTGAAAAATTCATCGCCCATGGGTAGGGTTTTATGACTTTTGGCATAACATATCTTGATACCCTACAAATCCACATAATATACCCAAAACAAATGCCCTGATACCAATATGATTCGTTAATCTCCATGGATATTCCATTTGACAATTTTTTGCAACATATCTGCTAAAATATATTACAAAACCTAAAATCTACACTATGAGAATTTATTTCTCCTTATATTTTTTAATATGTAAATTATTGTTTATTACATATGCGTGCAAGTTATAATTATGCATAAAATAGATAAAATAAAAATAAAACTCACAAAAAACAAATTAACATAAGATATAACTTGGAAAACCCTTTTGGGAGAAAACCTAACTGGAAGTTGAGGCTTTTCTACTTTCCTTCTATGAATGGATAAATGGATGCAAGTATAATGAAGTGAGGCCTATCACTCGCAGGATTATACAATGCACAAGCCCTATTTGTTTTCTCTCTCCCTAGCCACTCTCGGCTACTTTGTTCATCTATTGAACAAAATGCACTTGAATAGAATGAAACCCCTTTTCCTCCTAGTGTCTTGGTTATAACACATCCCAATCACCTACTGGTGGTTATGTTTAACTCCTTAAAATCTTAACCAGAGTTAAATATTGACTCTTCTAGAGTATTCATCATCATTATCACGTGGATAGCCCATTTTACTTGAAAAATGGGACTAACATGGCATTCTGTCAAATTATGGTGGTCAAAACAGGAAGGTCAACCTTTGAGTGGCATAATGTTTGCATAAAAACTCCAATTGAGATGATTCATGTGCCATTGGAAAGGGATATATGTGTATAGTAATTGTTAAAGGTGAAATGATTAAGTGACAATACCTTACCCCCAAAAAAAAAATCATTTAATGCCTCAAACTACTTCATAAAGGTTTAAGATCCCAAATTTCGAAACTGGGATGTGTTGGTAAAACAGGTCTTGTGAGCTAATTTCTCCACTTTTTTCCACTTTGAAATAATAAATATGGATGATAAATAATATAATGAACCAATTTGGATAAGTATGGGAAGAGAAGAAAAATATTATATGTAGCTTATGTAGGAAGAATATGGGGGAACAAGAATTATTATAATGGGTTCATTTACATACCAATAACATGATAGGAAGAGCGAAATGGAATATTTAATGGTGAGGAGGGAGTCAGGGGAGCCATCCAAAAACATAAGGATGTCTTAAATGAAGAGGATACAAGTGATCTCCATGAGCATAGCTACTTGAATCCCTTTTAAAAAAAAATTAGACTCAACTTCCCCTAAGAAGGGTACTAAGGGCTTCATCCAAAGAAGGAAAAGGAGAGGGGAGAGAGGGAAACCTTGTCGGAGGCCATAGGTGGATTTGAAAAAATGGGAAGGAGATTCATTGATTAATATAGAGAAAGAAGTATTATTCAAGCACCCCATAATCCAATTGATGGTCTACAGCCCCTTACCAAGCTTGTGAATTACAAATATCATGAATTCCCAATTGAATTTGTCAAAGACCTTATAAAGACCTAGCTTGACTGCAAGGGAAGATACTTTTCTAGATTTTATGGAGTGCAGAGTCTCTTGTGCAATAAATATCGGATGATGTATTTTCTTCCATGTAATAATAAAAATTTCTCATCAGAGAAGAACTCATTGATGATGATGGGCTTAATGAGAAGGGAAATAAATTTAGATATTATCTTGTATATAACATTGCAACATGATATGGGTTTAAAGTCATTAAACATTACCTCATTTTTTTTTGGGTTATGGGTGCAAGAAAGATGGAGTTTATTTCTCCCAATATTTTCCCTAAATATTGGCAATATTGAACCACCTTTGGAAAACTCTCCTTAAGTAATTCATAGAAATATAGATAAAATTTGATGAGGTGATCATCGAGTCCTAGGATCTTTCCTCTCTGCATGGAATATAACATCGATTTAATTTATTTTTCAAAAACTTTAGATTTTAGTGCAAGGTTAATGTCCTTAATTATGAAGGGCTGAAACTTTGAAAAAATATTTAGAATTTCCCTAATCGGGTAACTTGGAGGCTCGTTAAAATTTTTTTGAAGTTTTTGACTCCCTCTTTAGCTTTATCATAGAACGTGTGGATAATGGAGTGATATTTTTTTTTTAATTTAACAAATGGATTTATTGCTTCTTCTATATGAGGAAAGGTGGTGAAATTACTTTGTGTTATTGTCTCCTTTAATCCAAGTGGATATACTTTTTAGCTTCCATTCAATCCCCTCCTTCTTTAACAATTTCAGTCTTTTATATTCTAAAGATCTTAAGGAGTGGATCCTATTGTTAGAAGAAAGGCCAAGTGGGGACTCGTATAGGGAGATGATCTAAAATTGATATCCCAAAGCCTCTCTCATTTCCTTTTGATGTAGTATGAGGACCAATGTTTTTTATATTTCTTTGAGAGATGATATATTGAAGATCAATTATGCCATGCATGAATTTGATGATGAGGCTTGAAAATGTGTCCAAGTGTTATTGACTAAAGATTGGAAGCTTTATTCCAATAACCAAGAGTGATTGTAGAGAAATGGAATCAATTTTTTTTCATAATCTCTAATAAGTATGAGGAAGATAGGTTGAGAAATGATCTATAAGTTGTAGAACTTGATTGAGATAATAAAATATCAATCCTTTTAGAGAAAATATCATCACCATAATGGGAAATTTTCCATGTGGGAGTGATCATGAGAGGCTCCACTTCCACCAGATGATTCTTGAGGAACAAGGAATAAAAGTAACCACTGAGGGAATCAATCCTAGAGGAGAATTCCAAAACCTACCTTAGTATGAGGGTAAGAGATACATCACCTCTGATAATCAAGAAATAATTTGATAGAAATCCAAATCCTAAGAGATCTTCCCAAAAATCATTAGGCTCTGAGTATTGACCATAAATGTTAATAATGGAAATAGTGTGATCTATATCCTTTGTCTCCAAGGAGATAGATATAGTTTAAGTGTGAGTGGAAGATCTAATGACATGTATGTGGGGACTCCAACTTGTTAGTAACCCACTTGAGAGACCATAGGCATCCAAGACACTAAATGACAATTTTTTCAGCTAAGTTTCTAATAAAATTTTGGCTTTTGAACCTTCAACCATTATTTCTTGGAGGAGTAGGATGTTAGGTTTTTGGAGTTGGAATAGCTGTTTGAGGGCTAAAATTTTTGGGGCATCCCCTAAGCCCTGATTGATTAAGGGGAGAATAATCGGGAGCAATTTTTGTTCTCCAGGAGCCCCCATGATGGTAGATTATTTTCCATGGTTGATGTCAAGGATGGATTCTATTATGCTTTGAGAAGATAATACTTTTGGCCTACTGGATTGGAAAGGATCGGGTCCAATTACCCATAGAAGGAGTGACCTCATTTTGTTCAACCTAAGGGTATAGTTTTTAATGCTTCCAAAAGGAGTGGGGTTTAGGGACATTCGTAGAGGGAAGGGGGGAAAAGGAGGACATATTTTGAGGGAGGATTGAGCGATGAGGAGGTTCGATGTGGGGAGGGAAAGGGGGACAGGGAGAGGAAGATAATGGGAAAAAAGAGGGTTCTGAGCAAATGGTGGGGAGAGAGGGGGTATATATTCATACGGCATGGGTGGGGAATAGGCAGATGGAGTCGAGGGAGGATGGGAGGGAATACAATGTGGAGAAGGAGAGATCAACATAGATGAAATAGGAATAAAGACAAATGAAATCTTAGTAAGGGGTTTTTACAACTTAATATTATATAAACTTGAATATGGAGGCTCTGACCAATGTGAGGTCTTAGTATTAGAGTCCAAGATGAGTGTTAGGCTGGTGGGAATTGCTTCAGAAGCAGTATTTTCTCCTTTCTAGTGTGTAGACATAAATACCTTCTTTTTTAATATTCCCTTGTTATTTGGTGGCAAGGGACCAAATTTATAGTGAGCTATGAGGTTTATAATGTAGTGACATTTGAAGCATCACAAAGGAAGCCTCAAATAGTCAAATTTCTAAGTCCAAATAAGAGATCCAAATGTCAGTTTAATTTCCCCCACTAAACCCAACTAATTTCCACCTCCACTTGTGTCCTATTGGAGCAGGGTCCGTCAAAGCCCCAAATGAAATATAATGGGTCAAGGGTAAACCAAGAGTCTGCAAACCATAGTTTGTAGACCATTGGAAGTGTAGGCTAAGTCGATATAAATAGATGAACCTTTTCGAGTCTTAAAGTAGGAAATAATTGAGTTGGATGCTAAGTGTGAATTGTTAGATCTGTTGTTGGTCGTTAGGGTAAGGACTTCTATTGGCTGTGTGCACGGAGATCCTTAATCCTTCTGTGTGTAGACCCTAGTGGCTATGTGCGTAGGATGTGTCAGATTGTATTAAGTTTGGATAGTAATATATATGCGGATATGGTTGAAGTACTTCTGTGTTATATGATCTAAGGTTTTTTTGTTGATGCAAACTATTGGATCTGTTATGAATGTTGTTGGTTATCTATTTATGCTACGAATTTGTCTATGTTATGGTATAACTATACTCTATTGATGATGCGTTATAATGATATGTGTTGATTACTATACACACATCCATGCGGAGTTATTGACTAGCTATGTGCACGATATTAGATTTGTATATTGGGATTATACTATTAACAACCCTGTGAATAGATCTGTTTGGTGCGAAATCGTTAGGCTATGAATGCAGATCTACTTTACTTACCTACTCTCTCTCTTTGTGTGCAAACCTAGTTTCAACACCCTCCCATACTGCTTCAAGTGAGACTTTGGCCTATGCAAGCAGGTCACTACCAAAAGGGCCACTAGTATAGGGGTTTGTTGGCAAACCTTAACCTCTGAACCTAGATCAGGACCCCTCGAGCCAAAAAATGGTTTTGTTGCCGGGACCAGGAGCATTTTGAGATAGGGATCGAGGAATGCTAAGGGAACATAGGAGACCTGAGAAGAAAGAAATTGAAGAGTGGTTTAAAAAGCAAGTTTAGGAATTTGCAGTGAAAGAGAATCAAAACGAAAAGTTGACAATAGAGAAGTGGAAGAATAAATACATTTTCACAGAGATAGTGAAAGATGTGTGAACCTAAGCTTCAGGAGTGGCTTGCAAGGCTCGTCGATTTCTAGAAGTGTTGGAAGGATGAACGGGTCATGTAGTGGACCCCAGAGTTGATCCAACATTTGGATAAGACTGATAAAAACATCACTCGCATAGTAGATCACTTGGTGGACAGTGTGCTAGGGGGATTTGTGATAGAATTTTTAATCGATCAATTCGTGTCCTATTCAGAGGCAGAGCGGAGGTTCTTCAAGGGTTTCCGAGGTAATTTCTTGAAAACCTTACCATTATTGATTAAGATATAATTGTGCGAAAAGAGAATTCTATGTAGTCATAGAGAGTGATTGAGCTCCGATCAGAGCGAGGGAACAACACGGAGTGGAAAATAATACAAAACTAATCAAGAGGGAGATAGATCTATCTACAGCCTAGTAAGGAATTTAGTTGCGCATAGCCTTCCAACTACACCACCTTCAACTCATCATAGGGGTAAGAACTCAACCGTACCTCCACCACCAGAAGAGGAGATGGCCTCACACATGAAGCTACCTACCTTCAAGGGCATAAGGGATGAAGATATGGAACGGTTTTGGTTTGTCAGAGGATCATTATGGACTGCGCAGAATATGGCCAACGATGCTATGAAGAGGGTGCAACTATCCCTTGCCTTTGAAGGAAGAGCCTTAGACTGGTATATGGGATACATAGATCAACATGCAAATGTGACCATTGAAGAGATTAAGAATGCCTTGAAAAAACATTTCAAGAAGCCTAAATCCTACTCTCAGATAGTGAATGATATGAAAGATTTCAAGAAAGGACCCTCTGAGTCTATATGGGAAGCTGACCAACGGCTAAAAAAAAGTAATCAGAGAAGGATAATTCTAGTATGATGACAGGCAGCACAAGGAATGGTTAATTGCTATGTTACTGCCTCACTTGCACGTACCTATGGGTCATCAAGCCATTGAATCATAGGAAAAAACCTTGGGGATTGCTATGAAATTGGAAGCTAAGCCAAGAGATGATACTCATCTAGGAGTACAAAAAATCCAAGAACAGCTGGAAGAAATGCACATGGAGATCCAGAACCTAAGAAAGGACCGAGGGAAAGAAGCTAGCACAGACCTATGGTGTATATGATGTAGGGTATCAGGGCATACCAAGGATCAGTGCCCACTACTGGAAGACTACCTACAGGCGGGGGGGGCCAGTCTGTTACATCCAGGAACAAGTGGACCAACATTATGGTGTGATGACTGACATGTTGTCGGCCTTCATGATACTAACCACTGCCCTCGCCTAAGTTCGTATGTCCCAAAAGTAAAGAAAAAATGGTGTAGGTTTTGCAGATCCGTAGGAGATGACGAATAGAACTGTCGAACCTATGATATGATGATAGACAGAGGAAACCTATATAGGGTACAATCAGACCCTTCTTCACCAAGATCCCCCTCAGGTATGGGTGGCTCCCCATCTAGAGGCAGGGGAGGGGGCTGTTGGACAGATAAATCGTTCTTGCAGACAAGACAGATCTCCCTAGTATCCTACCATAACTAGAAACAAATAGATAGATGTAAACTACTTTCTATAGATTATATTTGATCTAGAATTATCTATAATGAAGGATTTAGGACTTACCTGTAGTCTAGCACTGATCATAGTCTTCTTTCCTGTCGCTTTGAATACGTCTCCTTTCGGGATTTGCAATAAAAAACATGAAATAATCAGAAGCACTTGTATAATATAGACTAATTCATAAACCATAAATCTATCTTGACGATCAAGGAATTCAAGAAATAAGCCATTTAAACAAACAACTCATTGAGAAAACAGGATCCATTTGTATTATATTTAATGAAAAAAGGAGCCTTACAACCATGTTCGCCTTGATGTTTTAGAAGTCCTTTCAGGGTCCGGAACAAGAATTTCCTCTACTTTGACAAGCCTTTGCACTCTCTTGACTAACATGCACATGAGTTTGTAATCATTCCCATATTATAATCAATTAAGAGAGTCTAAGTTTCTCCAACAATTCTCCTCAAAAAATCTCAAAGCCTAACTCCCCTTGAGGCTGAACTATGGCCTCGATTTATAGCAAAAGAGAAGAGGTTGCAGCTCCAAATAAGAGGGGATAGAATCCTCTTTCAAAGGGATTAAGTTCCACATATCAAGGGGTAGGCTCCTTTAATGGAGGGATGAATGTACATGAAAAGAGCGAACTTTCCAATGAATAATTTCTTCTAGAAGCTTCCAGATTCAACTAGCTGGGCTTCCAATTTTTACTTCCGCCTTCACTTTGCCTTTTACAGGGAACCGCACCTTCAATGAAGAAAAAGTGTGGCCGGTTCTGCATGTTCTAAAAGAAAGACATGTGGCACTGCAGGTAATACTAAGAGAAAGTGCGCTACAAGTATTTTATGACTTTTATAAGCTTTTCTCTCAATTTCAATGCTTGGTTTTAGGAACTTGATGTTTGTAGACTTCTAAGGGAGTATTGTATGAGTAATGATGAACCCATACGGACAGTAAAATTTCATGGTGACAATTTTAGTGTAACAGATTGCCCCCTAAAGTGTGAAGTCTAAGACCATTCGAAGAGTGATGTGCTTTATCATTTCTAGGATTAGCTTGTGGACACCCCAGTCGGAATCTTGTAAAAAAATTCAATCCAAAACATATATATATATATCATCGCTGAGGTAGGCATTCCCATACTCAGATCAAACACTAACTAAAACTTGTTCTGATGTAGAAACGATTTTACCATCAAATCAATAATGAAGACATAGTATGGATGCAACCATCTATTTATGAATAGTCTACTGCATAATGAATAATAAAACTCCTTGCAGCTGGATGGTGGAAACTAGATCCAGGGTCTTGATTTCTGCTACCCGAATACAATTCTATCCATGCGATTGATTGTGTCAAAGTCGAACATGGTAGTAACCACTTGATTACCAGTCAATGATGTGAACTGTTAACAAGTGTGAGAGAAACCACCAATAATGAAAATGGCTCTCAAAGTACTCAGTAAAATCCATGAAATGTGAATAAATGATCTGAAGTTGAACTTTCATGGAATCATTCGATCGAAGGTCAACAATGTAACCTGTCATCGAAGGTGAGAAACATGCCATTAAGGTATGCAGATTCCAAGGTACTGAAGGATTCTAGATCAAATTCCTAGATGATGAGCTGTGATCGATATAAAGTGATCCGTCATAGGAAATCCCACGACACGAAACCATTAGATCAAGTTTTGTAGAAATATTTTGCAAGGACTGACTTAGGGATGGTCAATGCGAATGGAGACATATGTTTGCAAATGAATGGTTTGTTTGAACTATTCTCTTGAACACATAACGACATGCAGATGGTTTGGTAACAATTGACCTAATTTAATACCCAGAAACCGATTGAAGATTTTCAATATGGTTTTATTAACTGATAGGCAAAGGATTTTCCCAACCTAGGTAGAAGTGTGACAAAAAGTGTCATTTTCAAGAGTGGTAAACTGCTTTTTAAACAATGTGTGACAAACAGATTCATTTTCTCTCTTTTTCCCCCACCATTTATGGCAAGTACCTCTTTATTTTTGACAAGATTGAGGAGGATAACGTTTGCTTGGTATATAAGCTCATCCTTCGGATGAGTCCAAATTAGTTTAAAATTAAACCCTAAGAAGGAGTGGTTCGTTCCTGTTTGTAATCGACAGGTCCTTTACTATTAAGTTTTAACGAGTCTAGTATAGGAGAAACTCGGTGTTTTTCAATTTTAGGGAGTCAGAAGAAAAACTTAAGGAAAATCCGTGGGTGTACGTTTTTGTAAATTTAGTCTCTTAGGCCCGAAAAAGGATAAAATAATATAGGAGAGAACTCTATTGACCATGATTAGTCAACATATACATTTTTCGTAAATATTCCATTTCAGTCCGAAAAAGGGGTAAACTTATACTGAAGGGACAACTGTTCATTTCCTTTAACGAGTTTGAATAGTCAAGTACTCGAAAATATTTTCATCTTTAGAGAGTCTGAAAAGGGCTTAAAATAGAACTCCAGGTTTTTGCTTTTTTCATAATTTTTTAAGAGTCCGAAAAAGAGATAAAAGTGTACTCAGTAGTTTCACTTTTTCTGTAAGTTTTAACGAGTTCGAAAAAGTGATAAAAAATGTACTCATTCTCTTTTTCATAATTTTTACCGAGTTTGAAAAAGTGATAAAAAAGTATACTCCTTTGTCAAAAGGACCATTTCACCCAAAAAATCTTGTATTCTGCACAAAAACTCAAAAATTAAACATACTTGTTTATGATTAATAAAAATAATTTGGAAAACCACTTTTCAAAGTGAAAAATAAACAAAATAATATTTTATTTATTCAAAAAATATTATAAAAAGGATTTTTTGTAAATCATTTTTACCATTTGATTTCAAAGTGAAAATTGAGAGCTTTTTGTAGAAAACGTTTCGGAGGAGATTGCGGAAAATTTTCCCATCAAAATAAAAAACTGTCAGTTCTAGGTAATCCAAATCATCCTGACCTTCATTTTTTTCTGTTTAATTTCTCAGTTTAGGGCTTAAATTGATTTTTAAGGAGGAAAATAGGTTCAAAAATTCACTCACGGGGGTCTACAGGTAAGACACATGAAACCTGCGGACCCTGACAATTTTACAAAGGGAAAATTGTCGTGGTCCCGCACCTTATGCATAAGACACATGCGGAACCACGCATTGTTTTTATGTGAAAATTGCGAAGGCGCCGTAAGAAAAAATAAAATGAACAAATCTCCCAATTTAAACCAAATTTTCCCATTCAAATTGTTTTTGACCTTTCAATTTTTCCATTGCAGAATATTTACAATGCTTGAGTGGAGAGAACGTGAGCATGAAGAAGTTGATGAGGTTGCCATGTTACATCTGCCTACGTTACATGTTTTAAGAGAATGTGGTTTGTAAAAATTTTGGTCCATTCAAGGTATGAGGGCTCAAGTGGTTTTGCTTACCTGGCTAGTCAACAAATTGGACATACACGAACAATGCTTTATAATTGCAGGTCACTGGCTTGAAATTGAGCTGGAAGATATATACTTCCTCATTGGTTTATCAAATAGGGGCGAGCCACTCTCTTTGTTTGGGGCTAGGGCATGTGGCCAGTCTGTCGCTAGCCTTTAGGAATAATTTTGCAATGAATAAGAGGACCCTAATGATAAACGTATTGACATAAAAACCATTATTCGTCATGAGCTTAAAGTGGCTGCATTTACAGTAACCAGGTTGTGTGGGGACGCAACTCCACATGTCACTACAAGATCCCAAATGTAAATTTCCGTTGACTACTTTAGAGGCACCATTTTCAATTGGTGTGAGGCAGTGTTGGCCAATGTCAAAGGCCAACTGACTAGAGAAAAAAACACAAAGCTAAAAAACTTCAGATTTGGAGTGATCGTGGTTACATTTGCTCTAGAGAGGATTCCTTTATTGGCCCCACAACTTATTGCAGTTGATCATGTAGAGTCAAAGAGCCTCGAATGGTTCGATGGGTTGCATTTATGGCCCATCACAGTGAAGGTGGCGAGGTTGTTCATTTTACCCCAACATATTTCCATTGGCTAGAGAATCAAATATTCGTGATAGAAGATTTCCCTTATGTTGGGATAGATTTCGGCGACAACCGAGAGATGTCTCTTCCTCCAGGGACACAATGGGATGAGTCAGGTAAAAATAATTTTGACATGTTCTAAATTCTAATTTTTATTTTGTTTTTTGAATCATCTAAAACTGATGACAAAAATTTCAAATGCAGATGTGGGTCCACGTCAACCAGCCACTCTCCGTCCTTTTGATAGGAAGCCAACGGCAGCACCACCACCACCACAGGATCAGAAAACAAAGGTCCTTACTGATCTGGAAAGCCATCTAGTGCGGTTGACTTTAGATATTCCAAAGACTACCATAGATGACATTCTGCTCCACTTACAGAGATATATTATCGGGGTTCCGGGACTGTTCAGGAGATTTTTGAGCAAGGTGGCATGAGTTGTAGTGTTTTATCGTGATCATCACCACGAATAGTGGATGATTGATATTGTAGACTTGTATCATTTTTTGTAACATTTTTTTTTTATCATAAGGCGTTTTGAACGTATGATCGAGGGATGTAATATTTTTTGAAAAAACTACTTTTATGCTATGATATTACTACTATTTCCAGTTATCTGGCTTAACATGTTATCAAATGTTATTTTGATCTACTGCTTTAATTATTGTAAATGTCTGCTTATAACACTAGAAGCTACTGCATTAGCTAATGTGTTTAAATTTCTCGAAATATGTTGATACTCAGTATAATCAAATTCTCGTTCCAAGAGATGAACTTTCAAAAATAATCTTAACAACACTGGGTTTTTAATTGCATATACTCTATTTAATTGTAATACAACCAATTTAAAATCTAGCCAAACGATCAAATTTCGAATTCCAAATGAGGTGGATTCAGATAATAACTCAATAACTGCGCTATACTCTGCAATATTTTTCGTCATTTGACTGAGGATTACCCCATGCATAGATACTAACTCATTAGTGGGTGAATAAATAACCCAAGCTGCAGAAGAAATGTTCCCTGTACTACGACAAGCACCATCAATAAAAAAAATGTATGTTTGAATGGACGTCAACATCTGCAAGATCAAGAGTGATCCAGATAAGCAGAGATAGTGGTAAAAGCACACTTAAACTAGGCACACTCTCTAATCTACAACACATCAACTTATGAAAATAACTAATATACAGGGAAGATCTCCACACAAGAATCAAGCATAATATCTCTTCAGATAAAGCCCATTTCTGGGTTTGCCTAAAGAGACCCCGTCAAAGTCAATCAATTCATGGGCCCCTTTTGCAAGCTGTTGCTTGACAAAATAAGGACCATGCCACATGGATTGAAATTTCCCAGCCCCTAGCTTATTTTTAGCTTGATCATAAACCAAGAACAGGTCTCCTTTTGAGAAAATACGAGGTGTAACACTTCTATGATACTGAGCTTTCATTCGTTTCGCATGAGTTTCGATAGCTAATGCAGTGGTGTGCCGATTCTCATCTAATTGAGCTAAGTACAAAAAGTGTTTATCCTCTTTAGAAGTGGCTGGTAGTAACTCAATGGCTAGTTGGAGTGACGGTATCTTGCATTCAATCGGTAATCCCACTTCTAAACCATAGACCAGTTGAAAAGGGGTAAAACCTGTTGATGTTTTTGCTGAGGTTCGATATGCCCAAATTGCTGAAAAAAACATGGTGTGCCAATTCAATTTATGAATTCCGATGATTCATTTGATCATGGTGACTAAAAATTTATTGATAGCTTCAACCAGACTATTAGCCTATGGTTAATATGGTGTAGAACTTTCATGGCACATGCCAAGTTGATCAATGATTTCGGTCATCATGATGTTTCGAAAATGACTCCCATGGTCAGTAATTATTGCTTGGGGTACACCGAAATGAGAAATCACATGATTGAACACAAAAGTAGCTACAGTTTTACCATCTGCCGCAAATGTAGGCATCACCTCGACCCATTTGGTAAAATAATCTACTGCGAGAATAATATACCCATGCCTGCTAGCTGAGTGAGGGTTACATGTAATGAAATCAATGCCCCATTTTGCAAAAGGACCGACAACAATTATAGGGTGAAGAGGAGCGGGTGATGCACGCATCTTTCGATCAAAGATTTGATAGTTGTGGCATTTTCGGATAGCAGAAATACAATATTTAAATAAGGATGGCCAAAAATAGCCAGCGCATAATATCTTTTGGGTTGTGGCATACCTAGAAATATGACCACCACATGCTCCATAGTGACAGTCATTTAAAACCTTTTCAGCTTCATCAAGAGTTATAAAATGTCCAAAAATAAAGTCTACACCATGATGATATAGTGTGTCACCAACAATATGATATTTCTAAGACTGGAAACGGAATTTTCGTCATTGCGATCATGAAATTTTGGGCTGAAAAGTTTGGTTTTGGAGATAAATGATGATATCTCCATACCAAGAATCGATGGTACTGATAAGAAACAAATATTAATCTTCAATTGGATGTTCTGCCACAGTTTCTGTGTCAGTACTTGGAAAGTCACACATAAGTTCAAAAAAGACCAATGATTTCTTTGATTTGGATTTTTCAAATTCCAAATCAAACTCCTGTAGGATAACAGTCCATTTGGAGTATTTCTCCCCTAGCAGTTGTTTGGTCAAAATATACATCATAGGGTTACAATCAGAAATCACTGTTGTTTTGCGTAACAATATGTAATGACAGAATCGTTGGACAACTTGAACGACTACCAAGGCCAATTTCTCCACATGTGAGTACTTGATTTCGGTCGGATGCAGATTGCGAATGAGATAATAATTCAAATGTTCATTTTGGAATTCATATTCCTGAACAAATACCATGCCAATCATAGAATTGGAGGGTGCTAAGTATAAAAATTAATCTTGTTTGTAATTGGGAGGATGCAATAACGGTGCATGGGTCAACGTGTGTTTAAAAGTATCAAAAGATCGATCAGCAATCTCGTCCCAAAAGAAAGAAATATTCTTCTTTAACAACCTGGTAAAACCTTTGGTTAGCTCAGCATAGCTAGGAATGAATTGACGTAAGAAGTTTGCTTTCCCATGCAAACTTTGGTGTTGGCGAAGAGTAGAAGGAGGAGGTAAATTGATGATAGCCTCAACCTTCGATGGGTCGACACGAATGCATTCCTTTGAGACAAAAAATCCCAACAAGCGTCCAGAAACAACACAAAAGACACATTTGTGAGGATTCAAGTGAATCCTATAATACCTACATCTCATAAAGATAACCCATAGATGAGTAAGATGATCTGCTCTATGCGATCAATGAGCAAGTCAATCATCGAGATAGGGTTGCAAAATGTGTTTAATGTCATGAAATGCATAAGACAATGCCCTCTGAAAATTTGCACCAGTGTTCTTAAGTCCAAAAGGTAATTTGCAGTAAGAAAAATTCCCCCACAGAAAAATGAAAGTTGTTTTGGGTTGATCAATAAGGACTATGTTGATTTTATTGTAGCCTGAAAATCCATCCATAAATGAAAACATTTCACTTCCAGCAGAATCATCAATAATTTGATCAATATAAGGGGTTGGATAATTGTCTTTTGGACAAGCTCGATTTATATCCCTATAATCGATACATACTCGTATCGTCCCTTGTTTTTTATTAACAAGAATAATGTTAGATACCCAATCCGTTAAAGGAATGGGATAAATAAAACATGCACGAAGTAATTTCTCAACTTCTTCTTTAATAGCGGAAAATTTTCGTGGATGTATCTGACGTAATATTTTTCGGATAGGTTTAGCATCTGGGTATGTTTTAATTTCATGAAAAACAATTGATGGATCGATTCCTGACACTTCTTCATATGACTAGGAAAAAATTTCACGGAATTCTTGAAATAGGGCTTTATATGCTTGGATTTCATCTGGCGTACAAGAAGCACCTATCTGAATGTTTTTGACAATTTATGGTTTCACTGAGATGTCAATAGGAATTGTCATAGAAATTTTTGCTAAGTTAAATTCAGAATCGAAATTCCTGAGAGGATTCCAAGTTTTTTTGACATAATCAGCAGTAAAAATGGAGGAAAAATCAGTTTCAAAATGATCGAGATCAAGTAAAAATGAAGATTGATGATGTAGATCTTCCCATGGTAATTCTTCTATAGACAAAAATTCACGAATATGCTCATTAGTATTGAATACTTTTTGAACAGGATATGGAATTTATGGCGAAGCTAAGCTTGATATCGAAAGTGATTCCTCATTGATCACATTCACTGGATCAGGTTTAGTTGAAAGAGTATCAGAAAATGACTGTACTTCCTTATATGATAATTCAAAAGGACTCAAAGGCATCGCGCCATCGAAAGAATCCATTTCTGAATCTGAAGGTACTATCCAAGGATCATCAAAGGAAATAGTACTTGATGTAATCATATTGATATTAGAAATAGGAGGTGGTACGTTGGGAGCAGACAGGGAAAAAATTCCCAGTAAAGCAAAATCTTTAATTAAACCTACTCCAACATCTTTATAAAGGATAGTCAATTTTTCAACATGTTGGATGCTATCAGTAGTGGTTGGGTCGGATGAATAATATGAGAGCTGATCTATTTTAACGATCTTTCCTTTATGAGGAAACATGATGAGATGAAATACCGATGATACAACAACAGTCATGGCATAAGACCAACTACGACCCAGGAGAAGGTTGTACTCCAGAGGAGCATCAACAACTTCCACATCTAGATTAATAGTTTTTCCTTCGACCTCTATTGGTAGATCTTGTAAAATACCATACGGATGGAAACCTCTTCCATCAAAAGCTTTGAGGATAGTTGGCGATTGGTTAATTTTCGGAGAACCAAGTGATTTCCAAAATTTAAACGACATGATACATGTAGAAGCCCCTTCATCAACAATAATACAAAAGCAACGTTTGTTTTTTACTATTACTGGAATCTGAAAAGCCATTTGATGGGGTAGGAGGGGTGTAAAATTCTCTAAATTAAAGATCATTAGGTTCGAATCCTGAAGATCTATGGCTCCTATAGCCGACAATAGTAATTTTCTTTGGGCTAGACATGATTGCAGCACTTTCAAAGCCAAAATTTCTAAACGGGAAATTGCCAAGTCTTCAACAATATTGTAGTTCTGAGCAGCTCTCGCATGTGGATTGAAAGTTGATTTACGAAGTACACCTTTAGCAGGTGGTTTGATTACTAAGTCAGGATTCAGTTTCTCGTTATGTAGCAGATCAAAAACTGAGGGATATGTAGTTGATGCTGAATTAGAATTTTCTACTTCTTTACCACCAATAGAATTTTTACTATCATAATCTTGCGATCGCGTCGCAACCATCAATATATATTCTAACGTATTCGAGGAAGATCCAATCACATTACTATCTTGAGCAGGAAATGGATCCTTCAAGACAACATGTGTGGATGAACCCTTAACGAATTTCGATACCTAGGCTCTATGCGGTCACTCTTTAGTAAAATGATCCTCATCACATATCAGACAAGGATAAAGAGGTTTTCGTTTATTGTCAGTTGGTTCAGTTTTATCGTTTTTATCTTTTGAAGATGGTTTTTTGTTTTTATTCTTACCTTTCTTCTTACCACCATTTTGAGGTTTGGTTGTAGATGATTATACAACATGAATATCGGCAAAAGTTTCAACAGAAGAATCTCCTTTGGGATAATTGGGTAAAGTTATAATAGGATAAGTTGTCTTGGAAGATTTATTCTTACCCTTGCTAGTGTTAACAAAACCAATTATACCATCAGTGGCATGAGAGCATGAAGGATTTGTAGTTAATTGACCAGGTATTGGTAAATAGGGAATTTTTTCATACAGAGTACCTGACTGTGTATATACAAGGTCAAGGTACTGAGCTTGAGAAATGACTTTCTCTTCTGTAACAATGCCTCGTTTGGCCACATCTTCAGTGACCTTGGGAAATAATGATTTGATAAACCATTTAGCCAAAATTTGATCTGGAATAAAGACTTTCACTAAACGTCTCCTATGTCACCATTCATGAATGTGATCAGATATGTATGTAGATGTAGATTGTTTTAATGAGGTCAAAAATTCCCTACCATTGTCGTATTTGACAGGTAACTAAAAATGGGTTAAGAAAGCAGTATTTAATGCATTAAAATTATTAAACGAGCCTCGTGGTAACTCAATGTACCATTTGGTAGCTAGACCAATGAGAGTTCTATGAAAAAGACGTAATCAAATCAAATCATCGATTAGTGAATTGGATGCACACCAGAGGTGATAAGTCATAACATGATTAGATGGATCTTCTCCTGACTTACCTTCAAACTTTGGAATATCACTGGGTAACTTATTAGGCATCGGAGGCCAATACGGAAAATAAAAAATGGGATCATTCGTAAGGCACGATAGATCAGGTAAATCTAAAGTTGCTATGAATGGTAACTGACAGCTAGGGTCTTGATAACCTTGTGTGATCAAACTAGTTCCAGGAGGAGGATATCCAGGATATCCTGGAATTGGATTTTCATTGGGAATTGTGAAACCTCCTGGATAACCAGGATTAACTGGACCATACTGGGGTTGTTTAGTTACTTGATAAATATACCCAGCATAAAGTTGATACTGGTATGTTGTATTTTGTGTAGTATGTCCAAATTGATACTGCCCTTGGTATGGTTGATAAGTAAATTGTGGTTGACTAGTGAGAACTGTACTCGTACCAGATTTTCCTGTAGGCATTTCGGCCATAGTCTGAATTGTAGGTCCTGACTGTGGCAAAGATACTTGAGTAATTTTCACTGATACAGGGGTAGTAGAAACAGGAGCTGCAGATACTCTAGAAATAGGTGTGATTGGTTGAACAGAAGTTACAACAGCAGTAGAATTTTGAGGCGGAGTTCTAGGTGTACTAGGCCCAGGCTGCTGAACAGAACCAGGTGCAGAGACTTGAATGGTAGGCTAGACATGTTGTTGGATTGGACCAAAACCTATGGGATGTCTAGGTTGATTAGGTAACTGCACATTAGGTTGTAAATTCTGTTGAATTTGAGATGGATCCCACACGATATTAACTCCGGGGTATTGACCCATAGAAGGTTGTGCATATGAAGGACCATAACCAGGTTGAACGTAAGTTTGATAATTAACTGGAAAATTTCCAGCTCCTTGTAATAATGGTTGACCTGAAGGAGGTTGAAAACCTTGAGTTGGGTACTGACCCTGAGGTTGATATTGAATCTGAGGCATGTACTAAATCTGGGGTTCATATTGACCTTGAGGTATGTACTATCCTTGAGGTTGCTCCCCAGGCAGGAAATATTATCCTATATTTTGACCTCCATATGGTAAAAAATTACCCTGAGGTTTCCCTCCGGGTGGTAATTGACTACCTTGAGGTTGCCCCCCAGGCGGTAACTGACTTCCTTGAGGTTTCCCCCTAGGTGGTAACTAACTTCCTTGAGGTTGCCCCTCGGGAGGTAACTGACTTCCCTGAGGTTGAGGATTTGGAATATTGCCAGACATCATAAAAATCTACTCTATGTTCAACGTGCCAGTGTTTGTTCCATTTGTACTAGATGATAACATTTGTTCAATTGGTTGAGGAGCTGCTCCTGAGAATGTGCTAGAGAGTGACTGATATCCAAAAGGAACAAAGGAACCACCGTATAAAAATCTTTCTGGAGATTTAGAAAACATAGATGACTCACTCGACATAGCTAATGAAGGTCGATAACCTCTTATTGTAGGGTAAAAAGGAATTTGGGGTGGTGAATAAGTAAGACCTTTGTTTTGTAAAAAAAAAAATCAATGATAAATACCAAGCTTCAGTTCTAAAAGGACTGTAGAATTTTGATTCACGCTCTCTAATATTTAAATTTTCTTGGGTTTTGGGAAGAACTACGTCTTCGTCTGGACCAACAAGTTCTTCAATACATATGAGATCAAAAGGAATATTTTCGGTAATGCGATGTCTTACTCTAGGTGAATTAGGATCACTAGAAGTCAGAGTAACAAATCCTAAAGATGATTTTAACACAGCAGGTTCAGTTTCTGGCTCAGAAATTTCAGGTTCTTAAGCTAATTCACTGGTTGCAGAAGCAACGTCAGTAATTTCGAAAATTGAAATTGGCTCTTGAATATATTCTGTTGTTTCTGATTGATTTACTTAATGATAATCAGTATGAGTAATTATGGATGATTCTCCTGGTTCTGTTGATCTAATTCTACTAGTAGTATGTGGTACCAGATCTCTCAGCCCTTCAAGTTGGCCTGGTGTATACTCAGGGGGTTTCCCCTGAAGTCTACGCGATTGTCTTGGCAATTCAGCCACGATTAAAAATTATTAATCACACGCAATCAAAGAAAATTTCAATCAAAAGTCCTAAAGTCACTAAGGAGACAATCAAATGGTCAAACACTTATAAAATATAGGAGATCAAACCACACACAAACAGTAAATTCCCACACTAAAAACACTAGTTGGTGATGAAATCCAACATCGTAGTATTTTAATGTAGAAATGGCGGTTGGAATAGTTACCCTGACAACCTGCTTAATGAAACAGATCGGTGCAATTTTCTCCACTTAAACCATATAAAGTGAAGATATCCCTCTGGAGTGTCCAAGTGAGTCTAGTCAACATCTGCTCTAGGTATAGTGAGATCTTTCCTCCACCATCACCTTAGGAAAAAATCTTAAAGTCTATGGCCACTAAGGTCACCAACAGGAACAAATATACCTGCGGGAACAGTCTACGATCCGATATACGCGCAAGGGCAGAGTAACAAAGCTCAATCCTCTTGAAGGCTCCTTGAAATAACCCAATGTATACTGACAAGTGACCCCAAGCTCCTCAACAATGGTCAATCCGAGGTCTACCATTGTTAATACGTGCACATGTTCTATCGTTCCTATTGAGATGGAATTGATCACCTCTCTGGTTCGGATATGATCTCGTGCTTGACTCCTTTACGAGGAGCTTCCCAGAGCATACAAGCTACTATTGGATTTTTCCTACCATAAGATCAACTAATTGTTTGTTTTAACTGTCTTGGAGAGTTAATTACTCCCTACTCCAAGACACTAGCCTAAGCTATGTTGGTGAAAAGAGTCCTAGAAATTTAAAAATTACTAGATTTATTTTAATTTAAGTGTTGCTTTTAATAGGCTATTTCTTAGGACAATAGTGCGAAAGTGAAACTTTGATGATATGTAGTGAACCAACTCAAAACACACTAAAAATGCATCTATTATGAGAAAAAATTCATTTCCTTTTGATGAATTCTATATAAAAGAAAGAGTTGAGAAATGCAATCTTTTAAAACAATTCTTTCCTTCAAAACAAGAACATATGAAAAGAAGTCTGATCTCATGAGAACTTAGAATTATCAATTTCTCAAAAAGAAATCCCTTTATTCTTCAAGATCGAAACTACAATCAAACATTCTCCAAAAGAAAACTACAATTTCTAGAAATAAAACTCAAAACTAAAAACACTGATTTGGAGATCTAAAAGTTCTACGAATTAAATCTGAAATCAAAACTTTAAATATTTTGAGGACGTTTTACTTATTTTGTGATTTAACTAAGAAATCCTTTGCTGAAATGAGCAAAAACTCAAAACATCCAATTATGGATTTTTAAGTGAAATTCAAAACTTAATGAAAAGTTAATAAAGATTTGCAAATGAGAAAATGGGATCTAATTCTCATAAAATAATTTTTGCTATGAAGTCACAGACTTAGCAAGAAAATAATGAAATACCAGTGATCTAAGGTATATAGAGGTTTCTGATCTTTGAGTGACACAAAGACAAAGAAAAAATCACTCATAAAATCTATATCTTGTAGAAAATCATTCAAAACTTAAAAAGCTGGAAGAAACTCTCACACAAAGCTTTCTGAAAAAAATACAAGTCTGGGTATACACTGAGAATCTTGCAAGTTGATCCTAGAAAATAGAATTTTGAGTTTTTCAAAAAATTTCTCAAGGTCCGCAGGTTTTAGTGTAAACAGGTGTGGTGCTGCACTATGTATACAGAAAAATAGTGGAGATGACCGCACTGTGCCTAAGGATAAATTGTGGAGACTATAAAACTTAAAGAAAAATAAAAAATTCTAAAGCACTTTTCAAGAATTCTACATGAATGAATTACCCAAGCCAGTATCAATTAATCAAAATCAGAAAAATAATTGCACAAGTCAAAAAATAAAAGAAAACAAAGTTCAAGATCCATTCCCCAGTGGAGTCGCCATTTTGTTGGATGGATAAATCATTCTTGTGGACAAGACAGATCTCCCTAGTATCCTACGATAACTAGCAACAAACAGATAGATGTAAACTACTTTCTCTATATTATATTTTATCTAGAATTATCTATAATGAAGGATTTAGGACTTACATATAGTCCAACGCTGATCGTAGTCTTCTTTCCTGTCACTTTGAATATGTCTCCTTTCGAGATCTACAATCAAAAACATGAAAGAATCAGAAGCACCTGCATAATATAGACTAATTCATAAACCATAAATCTATCTTGATGATCAAGGAATTCAAGAAATAAGACATTTAAATAAACAACTAATTGAGAAAACAAGATCCATTTTTATTATCTTTAATGAAAAAAGGAGCCTTACAACCGTTTTTGCCTTGATGTCGTACAGGTCCTTTCGGGGTCTAGAACAAGTGTTTCCTCTACTTTGACAAGCCTTTGCACTCTCTTGAATAACATGCACATGAGTGTGTAATCATTCCGATATGATAATCAGTTAAGAGAGTCTGAGTTTCTCCAACAATTCTCCTCAAAAAATCTCAAAGCCTAACTCCCCTTGAGGCTGAACTATGGCCTCAATTTATAGCAAAAGAAAAGAGGTTGCAGCTCCAAATAAGAGGGTATATAATCCTCTTTCAAAGGTATTAAGTTCCACATACCAAGGGGTAGGCTCCTTTAATGGAGGGATGAATGTGCATGAAAGGAGAGAACTTTCCACCAAATAATTGCTTCCAGAAGCTTCCAGATTCAATTAGCTGGGCTTCCAAATTTTACTTCCACCTTCACTTTAGCTTTTACAGGGAACTGCACCTTAAATGAAGAAAAAGTGTGGCCAGTTCTGCATTTTCTAAAAGAAACAAATGCGGCACCACAGGTAATACTAAGAGAAAGTGTGGTACAATTATTTTATGACTTTTATAAGCTTTTCTCTCAATTTCAAGGCTTGGTTTTAGGAGCTTGATGTTTGTAGACTTCTAAGGGAGTATTTTATGAGTAATGATGAACCCATACGGACAATAAAATGTCATGGTGAAAATTTTAGTGTAATAGGGGCGGAGGTGGAAGCATAGGTAGAGGGAGAGGAGAAATGATTTTCAACAACTATGGAGAAATAGGGCACTTTGCAAGGGACTACACGAACCTTGCGAGACAATCCTACAGATACTATAAATGGTTGGATCATGTGATCGAAGATTGCCCAATTTTCATATCCAAGATGTAGGAAAAGTAGGAGAGACCTATGCATAATGTACAAAGGGTTAAGGCAAAACCTCAGGATGAAGGACCAAGCGTTAATGTCATAACACACAGCAACATGGCCACCGAGGGAGATGTGGAGAAAGCTGAGGCAGAGCCTCTTATCCAGAAATAAGCCTTCAAACAAGAAGGTTTGGACTTACAAAAGGAAAATGAAACCTTTGTCGCATCTTGCAGAGACCTTGCTAAACCTGAGGTATCTACTCCTCAAGCCCTCATGAACCTCAAAGCAGATGATGAGATCAAACCATTTCTTCAGGCATGTATGAAGCTGCTGCGGAACCAAAGGGCCGTAGAAAACCTCCAATATTTGATAAATAGCTGCGTAGAAAGAAAAAACCCACCCATGGAAGTTAAGGATGTGCACAAACTGTACAAGCATAAGAAGCACACTGGTAGGAAAATGCGGTTAACCATGAAAATTGGTGATTATGAGATGGATCAGGTTATTCTGGAACTAGGCTCAGATGTGAACGTATTACCTAAGACAACTTGGTAGCGAATGGGAGAACCCAAGTTTGAATGGTCCACTATCCAGCTGCGCATGGCCAATCAGCAGAAGATCATACCGTTGGGAAGACTATCAAAGATCGTGGTAGATATCATGGGAGTTAAGGTCCGGGCGACTTCGAGGTCATGCGGATTGTAGAAGATGCAAACCACTATCATGTGCTCATAGGATTGGACTGGGCCATAGATATGGGAGGTATCATAAATTCAAAGAAAAGAAGCATGGTATTTGAAAATGAAGGTACACGGGTGATAGTACCCTTAGACCATGCAGAAGGAGAACGGTATACAGAGCCTACGCATGAAGAAGAAGATGTGGACCATATTTATAAGTTAACAGCACAGGATGAATATTGGATCAATCCCACAGCCGATGGTGTACTCTGCTGAGAAAAGGATAGCGAGTGTTTCTCTGACTCTGATGGGGAAATAAAAAACTGGCATAACCGATTACATGATGTATCTACACTGCAATGTCTTAGGATCATGAGGGACTTCCGATGCATCTCCTCTGAGGTAAGAGAACTACCCTAATTTGATGTTTCTAGTAGTATTAAGGAGTTTTTTCGAACAATTGAGGTTGAGGCTCTGCGAGAGCAAGGGGTATGGGCCCTTAATCTAGCCATATGTGCAACACCTGTGAGGTGGTGGGATATGCATAAGGGGGCATTGTAGGATTGGGATGAGTGTCAGGATGTGATAATCTTGTGATTCGAACCTCTGACCCACTTGCGCGTAAAAACATTCCTTGGCCCTGGAGACCCGCGTGAGCATCTTTTTGCTTAGATAGAAAAATGGTGTGACCGGAATACAGAAGAATGGGTTCACCTATTTATTCATGCCTTGAGACTAATTCCCATTGCATGGTACTTAGATGCGGAGCTGCATCAGTGCACTCACCACTGGGAAACATTAAAAGATGAATCTGTAGGGAAATTTTGGCTGACAAGGGGAACAGAGGCACTTGACGAAGCTTTGCAGGACATAAATACTTTTGTTTTTGATAAATCATGCCCCTACGCAGCACTTGGGGTACCAACATGGGAAAAATAGATGCAATATATTGCCAATGGCCACAATATAAACTTAGAAGAATGTGATGATGATCCACGCAATGTATCTATCCCAGAGTCGGAGGGAGAGTGGGTAGTTTCAGGATCTCCGCTACAAACTATGGATGTTACGTAGCCTCTGAAGCTACAAGAAGTCAACATTGGCACAGAAGAGTAGCCCAAGCTGGCTAAAATTGGGGATTATTGGGATGATGATATAGTAGGAAAGGTTGTCGAAATTCTCACAGAATATCAGGACTTATTCCCGATAAAGTTTTCAAAGCCTAAGGGGATCACAGGGGACATGCTAAAACCAGATGCGTGCCCTGTCAAGCAGTGGCCTTATTAGCTAAATCCTAAGTATAAACAAAAGGTTAAGGAGAAATTGATAAAATTCTTGCCATAGGTATCATCGAACCAGTCGAACAGTTGGACTGGGTAAGCCCAATGGTGGTTCAGGAGAAAAAGATGAAGGGAGAGATACGAATCTACGTGGACTTGTGAAAATTGAATTATGCCTGCGTGCATGACCCCTTTCCTATGTCGTTCTCAGATGAAATCCTTGATAGCGTAGGAGGGCAGGAAGCATACTCATTCATGGATGGGTTCTCAGGGTACCATCAGATTAGAATTGCACCTGAATATCATAGAAAGACTACGTTTTCCACTGAATGGGGATCCTTCCAGTACACAGTGATGCCATTTGGACTTAAGAATGCCCCTGCTATCTTTTCAATGGTACTAGTTGCAATGTTCAAAGAGTTCATCCACAAATTTCTGGAGGTTCACTTTGATGATTGGATTGTCTTTGGCTTAGTAAAGAAGCATGTGTCGAACCTGCGCATGATGTTGGATCCCTATAGAAAGCACTATATTTCCCTAAATATCAAGAAGTGTATCTTTTGTGTACCCTTCAGAATCTTGCTCGGACATATAGTGTGCCAACAGGGGTTGATGGTTGACCCTGCGAAAGTTGCAGTGATCATAAATCTGGCAATACCCACAACTAAGAAGCAGCTGCGTTTGATCCTTAGACACACATGCTACTATAGGAAGTTCATTCAGGGGTACGTGCTGATCACAATGCCTATGGAAAATCTACTTAAGAAGGACGTTTCATTTTTTTGGTATGAATAATGTCAGAAGAGCTTTGAGCTACTCAAAGAAAAGATAGTCTCTGCGCCTATCCTCATTTTTCCTGATTGGGTGAAGGTGCTCCATGTTCACGTTGATGCATCAAGAATCACCCTGGGATGGGTCCTTACGCAGCCTGGAGATGGAGACATTGATCATATGGTTTCATTTTCTAGTAGGAAACTCTCTAGTGTAGAGCGCAACTACTCTACCACAGAACGAGAGGGATTGGCGATGGTGTATGCACTACAAAAGTATCGACACTACCTGTTAGGAGGAAAATTCAAAATGTTTACAAATCATTTGGCCTTGAAGTACTTGGTGAATAAGCCTGTGTTGGGGGGGAAGATCTGCCAATGGCTAAAGCTATTCCAGGAATACGACTTTGAGATCATTTTCAAGCCGGGGAGGTTGAATGCTGGACCGGATCACTTGTCCCAAATTGAGACTGGCGAGGAACCAACCAACCTGGAAGAATAATTGCCTGATGCACAGCTGTTTGATACTAAGGTCGTTGATGCGCACTTCGCTGACATCATTCAGTTCCTGACTATAGGCAGGGCACCCACGGAGTATTTAGTGCAACAGAAGAAAGAGTTGGTAACCCGCACTACGAATTTTACTATCATCACAGGTCATCTATATAAGATGGGAGAAGAAGAAGTGCTGGAATGGTATGTTTTGGAAAATGAACTGCATGCTATCTTGGAGAAGCCCGCGATGGGTTAGCAGGAGGCCACTACGCAGGGAAAGCAACAACGCAAAAGATCTTAAGAGCTAGATTCTAGTGGCCTACCCTGCATAGTGACTCTCACGACTATTGTAAGGCATGTGATACATGCCAATGAATTGGAAGGTTTTCTCGCAGGGATGAAATGCCCCTTCAACTGCAAATGGACCTGCAAGCATTTGACAAGTGGGCCATCGATTTTGTAGGACCTATCAACCCACCCGGAATGAAGACAGGTGCATGTTACATTAAAACTGCTACTGATTATGTAACTAGGTGGGCCGAAGCACAAGCGGTAAAGGATTTCACTACTGATACCGCTGTGCACTTCATCTTTGAGAAAATTTTGACCAGATTTGGATGTCGGAAAATCCTAATGAGCGATAGAGGTACGAACTTTGTTAATGAAACAATACATGCCTTAACAGAATAATTTCAGATCCATCATGTGAAAAGCACTTTGTATCATCCTTAGGAAAATAGAGCGGTCAAAGCTTTTAATAAATTCTTGGAGCATGCACTGACCAAGGTCTGTAATGTCGATCGCAGTGACTAGGATGTGTGCATCCCATCTATTCTTTGGGCCTACCGAACCACATAGAAGAAGTTGACAGGGAAAATACCATTTCAGATGGTTTATGGCAAGGCAGCCATTATGCCCATGGAATACATTGCTCCTAGCCTACGCATTGCAGCCTTACAAATATGGCTTTGGAGGAAGATTGCTTGATTGCTAATTTCCACCAATAGGTGCAGAAGGCTCGGGATAAGGCATGGCACGATCGACATATTCAACAAAAGACCTTTGTGGAGGGAGAAATAGTGCTACTGTATGATAGCCAGTTTTCGAAACACCTGGGGAAGTTCCAACAACACTAGTTAGGGTCCTATGCTGATAAAGAAATAACGGATGACGGAGCTATTTGATTAGCCACCCTATGCAGCGATATGCTACCCAGCTATTTCAATGGTAGTAGGCTCAAATCATATTGGATAAAATGACTATATGGCCAGAGTAGCTGTATAAAATGGGCTACACCCGCCAAGGAAGGAAATATCGACAGGTACCATGATATGCACAGGGTGTGGCTGCCAAAATCTATGACTGGAGGGATGCGCAGGAGGTGCAAGAGAATTTTCACAGCATAGAAGGTGCGTGGGAAGCAAAAAGGTGCGTTTGGAGTGCAGGAGGTCTGTCGGGAGTGCAGGGTTGTGATGAGCACACAGGAGGTGCAAAAACTAGCTTTTGGCACAGTAAAACTAGGTAAAAAGAAAAATTTACCGTTAATAGGAGCGGGTGGCCAACACTTAGTGAGCTGATTTCTGGAGATTTTTTACCATTTACTTGATGGTAAGTTCCAAGTGAAGTTTACTCAACTTTTGGTCGATCAAAAAGGCTATAAAATGAGGAGGATAGATTAGACAAGGGTTCTATATCGCTTGAATAGCTTGTACTTGACAAGTTTGTGCTCTGTACGATTCTATGCCTTTTATGTTTTGTTAATGTCTGAGTGGGCTTCCCCCTCGGACAATAGCCATCCCGAGTTTTTTTTTCACTGGAATGATGGCCACTAATCCTACTGAGCCCTCAAAAATAGTGACCTCAATAGAACAAGAAACCGAGGAGGTAGTGGAGATTGATTCCGAGGCCAAATATGTTATCTCCATGCCAAGCCCAACCAAGAAGAAGGGAAAGGAAAAAGCTCAAGGTTCAGGAAAACCTGCGAAATGGGTTGGGGTGAAGCCTCGTACTTCCCTAAGAAATGAAAAATCTCTTTGAGCAACGCCCTAGGCATGCTCTTCTCAGGAAGAGGCCTAGGCAGCTGCACCAATCAATTAGTTACAACCCTTTGTTCGGCCATGCAGGCCCTCGAAACACACGCCGAAGAACCTCAATAGCCTGATCACCTACTTCTAGATACTTCTAACCCTGGGGGAAGTCCTCGTCATTGGCAACCCTTTTGGAAGGCTCCACGAGATAAAATTTGATGCTGATGACTTGGCCAATTTGGAGGCCTTGCTTGAGTTGACACCCAATTTATACCTTGACAGAGTTCAGGAAGACGATGGGATAAATATTATCCCCATGCACTGGGTGTGTGGATTGGCCGGGTTCGGGCTCCTGAAGCACGTTGGCAAGAAGTATGAAGGGGAGACTGTTGAATATGTGCGCAAAACCTACCACGTGGAGAGAAATACTTGAGGTTTCATAATCAAGTCCATCAGTGACCCTGATACGCAGTTGGGTACCATGTTGTTGGCATGCAAGACGATGCGAAAATTCCAAGCCACCATCGTCCCTACATATGTGATTTAGTTGGAAGGCCAATGCGAGAAAGGGGTCTACTTCAATTGGGCTCAATACTTATGTGACGATTTTTTAGCCAATGTATGAGGATACCAGGAGCAGGGGCGAGCCTTTTTCTATTCCTGGTTGTTGTTCCTCATTGCGTTGGTCACCCGGGAAGCACCTGAGGAATAAGTCCTCCCAGAACTCACCCAAGACATGTGCGAAGGGGCTCACTACATGAACTTATGGGACTCTAATGATGCGCAGTGCATCAAGGACAACTAGGTCTTCTATATCTTATTTTAGAATGGGCTTGCAACAGCCATCAACTCCTGGCCATGTCTATCACCAGCTATCTATGATAAATACAAAAGCATCATCGCATTCTAGGTGACTATGCACAACGTCCAAATTCAAGGCTACAAGGATCCTGCATGGGTTTCTCTCCCTTATGTGGTTGCGGATGAAGATATTAACAATGTAATTGTGCTATGGCCTCCTCACAAGAAGCTTGGCTTCAAAATAGGCGCGAAGGGCATCGAAGGAACTAGCACAATGAAAGTACTCCCACCTGTCATCACCAAGGATACCAGATGAACAAGCAAGAGCACGGGGAAGGGCACGAGAGCTACCTCACAGAAGGGTTCGTAGCCCGATCAGAGTAAAGGAAAGGGCATCGAAGCTGCATCACAAAAGGATTCGTAGCTCGGTAAGAGTATAGGGAAGGGCATAGAGTCGCAACACAGACGAATGCACAACAGGACCTCGGGACCAAAGGTCAGGAGGTGGGAGGTACTGATTCCCCCTAAGGCACAAAGAAGACGAATGAGTCTGTGCCATCCAGGTAGAACGAGGTACTGGTGTTACACTGACCGACGATGATCTAGAGCAGATTGCAGATGCAGTCACCTTGGAGGAAGAAGAAAAATTTCTAGCTCTCGAGGAATAGTAGAAGGTCACAGTTGATACACTTCAGGCAGGCATCCAGGCTTTGCAACTCCAAGAAGATACCTTGCATACCAGCATGACCTAGCGAGGTTACACCCCGCAACTATTAGTGTAGTTGTGGTTACACCCGAAATCCGTCCATGTCTGCTACTTGGCGTAGCCCTCATAATGATTTCCCTCGACTTAGGTGTGCAAGTCCATGCCTGTGTAGGATTGTTTCCAGATCTAGCCCAGTTACCTCATGAGTCATTTCCGCTGCTCCACACTGCACTCTTTCAAGAAATCCAGCATCAAGATCACGAAGTGCGCCATCAACTTAACATAGCTTAGCAAAAAATTGAAGAAAAAGTTGCTAAAGTAGCTCACGGCCAAGCTGCATGCACCCTTGCCAACGCGTAATAGACGAAGCTTGAAAATTTAATTAGTAGGCTCTGCAGAGATGTGATAGATGAAATACCAACCACGACTACCTCCCAAGACAATATTGAGGGGCTAGTCATAGCATTAAAAGCCTCAAGGATGGAAATCCAAGTAGTCAAAACAAAGATGGAATAGAAGATCACAAATTTACAGGCCAAGTTGCAGCCCGAGACACCACCAGAGGTGTGGGACTAGTGAGATGCGCTGGTTACCATAGCCACAAATGTGATTACCAGACAGATTACCCAGGGTGCTTAATTTTTTGTTACATCCATGCAGTTATGCACCAAAGTATAGTGTGACCTGATCCTGCGTGAAATCAACCAGGACCTGCAACAAAATGAGGAAGCGTTCGAGAAGATCGAAGCCACGATGCATACTATGGTTGCTGCTTAATGATTAGTGTGGCTGTGCACTAGCCATGCCCTTCAGGATGTAACAACAAAATTTTCTAGAAGAAGAGGACTCTCAGTGATCATCTTAAGCCGTGGGCCGACAAAGCCCTCAAGCTCTCCCAAGATATTGATGTCGCTGTGAAGCAATTGAACTAGACTCTGGAGAGAATCACCGCTGAAATAGAAGGTCGGACTTCGCAGAAGTTAGTATATATTGCTCAAAATATTGTTGCTCAGAGTGAAGGAATGTTGCCCCCACCGGTCAAGGCAGTCAAAATATTGTAGGCATAGGTGGAGACCCTACCATCGCAGTGACTTGGGACGAGTCACAATATTGTGTTGGGGGATTGCTGGAGCAGGGTCCCCTACAAGCTGCGAATTTTGTATATTTTTGATTTTATTTAGTCTCCCGCAGGGGTTTTGGGGTGGTTCAAAGCCCCGAATGCAATGTAATGGGTCAAGGGTATACCAAGAGTCTGCAAACCATGATTTGTGGACCATTGGAAGTGTAGGCTAAGTTGATATAAATATATGAAACTTTTTGAGTCTTAAAGTAGGAAAGAATTAAGTTGGATGCTAAGTGCAAATTGCTAGATCTGTTGTTGGTCGTTAGGGTAAGGACTCTTGTTGGCTATGTGTGCGGAGATCCTCAGTCCTGCTGTGTGCAGACCCTGCTGGCTGTGTGTGCAGGCTGTGTTGGTTTGTATTAAGTTTGGATACTAATATATATGTGGATATGGTTGAAGTAATTCTGTGTTATCTGATCTAAGGTGTTTCTATTGATGCAAACTATTGGATCTATTATGAATGATGTTGGTTATCTGTTAATGTTAGGAATCTGTCTATGTTATGGTATAACTATACTCTGTTGATGATGTGTTATAATGATATGTGTTGATTACTGCTGATACGCATGTGGATGCGGAGTTATTGAATAGCTTTGTGCACGATATTAGATTTGTATATTGTGATTATAATGTTAACAACCCTGTGAATAGATCTTTTTGGTGCGAACTCATTAGGCTGCGAACGCAGATCTACTTGACTTACCTACTCTCTCTCTGGGTGCAGAAACTTGGTTCCAGTACCCTACCATACTGCTTCAAATGAGACTTTGGCCTACGCAAGCAGGTCACTGCTGAAAGGGCCAGTAGTATAGGGGTTTGTTGGAAAACCTTAACCTTCTAACCTGGGTCAAGACCCCTCGAGCCAACATGTCTAGAGCCATCGCATGTCTAATTTCATGTCCTAGTTTTACTCTAACTTCAAAAATAATTTTATGTATCACTTGGGTCTTCCATGAAATTTTCATGCTAAAAAAATGAATAAGAGGCATCTAAGGCTCACATAAGATTTATCTATGGAGATATTTTCAACAACAGGGTTAAAATTCATAGTCGATTTTATTAACGAGAAGCTATTTGGACACTAAATCCATTCTTGCTCCATAATATTGTTATATTCTTCCTTCAATGTCAAATTGAAGGCTACCAATTGTATAATTAGAAGGTGGGTGATGGGGGAGAAACCCAAGAGAGGTTTCCAATTGATGTGAAACTAAACACTCATGGATTTTCTTGAGGGTATTTTACCCAAAGAATTTCCTACCAATACTTTCCCAAAGAGTTGGTAGATTTCCTTGATGGGAATATCTTTACCTATTATTAAAGAGATGTGTGAGGTCCAAGCATTTATCAGGTGTTGAGGAGGGACTGAGCCAGACTGGAGCAAGGTATCGAGAGGTGGAAACAAAGAGTGAATAGGAGAGGAATGAGAATGGAAAATTGAGGAACAAGGATGGGGAGAGGAGGAAGTGGAAGGGGAAGGGGGGTTTCCAGCCATCGATGGTGAGGGAAAGTGAGGACCAACGCATGAGGATTCCAAGGGGGACAAATATGGAGGAAGTGGTGACGTGTTTATAGGGAATTGTGATGTGGGAGCAAGTGGGATGCAAAGACCATAGACTAAAGAGATAAGAATAAGCTTATCATACTCATCCTGGGTGCTAAAAATCTATCAAGGATTTAGGTTGTCAAAGTAGACTATCAGATCTAGGTTAGAGTCCATCTTCAATGAGGGGAGTGAATGTGTTGTTGTGGATAAAAGGGATTGATGAGAGAGATGATCAACTAGACAAAAAGAATTAGGTTCGGCCATAAATCAAAGGGATAAAGGGAATTGTGGGAAGGCTTTAGGCCCATGGTAAAGGGATAATAACTTGAAGCCTAGTGATGAAAATCTCTAAAAAACATAATAAAACCTACAAAACCATAGTGAAACCTCAAAACCACTATATATATATATATATATATATATATATATATATATATATATATATATATATATATATATATATATATATATATATATATATATATATAGATATAAGATTTCTAGTAAGTCATCAAATAATCACCTCAATATATTCCGTAATCACACATTTTATGATAATATAAGGAAATGTGATTTTTCTGAGCGAATAACTCGATTTGGCTTTATTGTTGATAATGTAAATGTGCAAACACATCATGAGAAAGTAATTTTTTTTATGGAAATGGCTACTAAATACACACATGAATCTATAGAAGGTACAAATATTTGTAACTAGCTTATTCCAAAATCAACATTATTTATTTGAAAAAATGAAATTTCATTGAAAAATTGTATTTGTCTTCTCCCATTTTGTACTTCAATGTCATGAACTCTTTGTGAAAATATAAAATAATATATTTATTTAATGGAAAACACTGGAAAATCTCGAAGTACATATTATGCACAATATTAAAGTAAAAAATTATATAGAACTAAATGATACACAATGTTATGTATCCAATCTATACTTGCCTTCTTAGATCAACACAGAACAATATGCACCAGCCCTTTGAGATCCCTACCATATCAAATATGTACTTTCTTCTATTTATCTGTACTATTTCTTTAGAAAAAATTATAGCATTGCACCTCATTGAATGTTGGATGACAATTTAATAATATATCAAATAACTAAACCAAAAAACATAAAAAATGGTAATGATGATACATTATGATATTATCTATGCATCAAATCAAACCATTATGATATGTTCATATCCTTACAACATCATTAAATTGATATAGAGAGAAAACCTTTAAAATTAATAATGCATATTAATCAATATTGATTTGCTACGCCTTTTCAAACCTCCATCACATAATTTAATTTTATATCTACATTAAAATCAACAAATTCATAGTACCCTAGTAACTTTCCTCTGTAATATTCCCAAATTTCCACATCATATTTGGAATATTAGAGTCCTTGATTTTTTTAATAAATTAAGGAAATAAAGGGTGGAGGGACCCACAAACCTCAAATATGAATAATATTCACTTTTTTCCATGTGAATGTGGATTAATTAAGCCTAGATCTACATAATGAGGTAGTTGAGCAACTACTAATGTGAATGAAATTGGAGATCATGTCTCATTAATGAGATAAATCATGGAGGTTGACATAGTCAACTAAGATCTTGAAGAGATCAAGCAAAAGATCATGGAGGTTGATACAATCAACTAAGATATTGAATATTTAAAATAGAAGATCATGAAGAATTCATGATAAAGTGATGGAAGATGATGTGCAATTAATGCACTTGTGATGGAGAGGGTGTACATTGCACCTAGACATGATGGTGACTTCGTCAAATAGTGCAGTCAAACATGGAGGATCTTGTCCACATACACAACACAATCTATATGGGGGCCAAGGCATGGGAAGGCTCAAATATTATATAAAGAGGATGAAGGCAAGGATGGAGGGATTTTGATTATTCTTAATGTAAGGATATTTTCAGTTCTAGAATTGTCATGTGACATTCCATGGATATCTTGGGCTATTTAGTAGAGATTGAAAGTTCTGTTTGGAACAGGGTGTTCCTGGTCGGGAATCCCACCTATTTCTTAGAGCATATATAGAAATAGTATTGTACTTCATTCTACATTATGCATTAGTGCCACATCTGTTTCCCTACTTTCTGCAGAACATCCATATTCAGAAATTGCAAATTTCTGAAGATCAGTTTGGAAGGTGGAAGTTTTCTTTAGTACTTTAGCTGAAGAATTGGTGAGGGTTTATTCCTATCACCTTGGGCTTATAGATAAACATTCCTAGAGCTTCATTTCAGATCTTGCATCAGGCCAAAATTTATTGACCTCCTAGTAGCAGTATTTCCTTTAGGAATTACGTTGTCCAATTTGCAGATCCACAAGGAGGAAAGACATTACTAGCATTTTAGCTAGTAATCCTGTGAGGGATCATCCCCTCACATTGACATCAGTATTTCCATCAGCTTGGAGTTTATTGCGACATTTTTCAGTAGGAATAAGGACTCTCTTTCCCTCACAGCATAGTTTCTATTAGTAGTTGTGTTGCAATAGCTGTAATCATTATTGGAGGATTGAGAAGCGAGATCTAGAGCTTCTAACTTGTAGACCTGAAGAAGGGATCAACCCTTCAAGCTTAGATCTGACCTTGAAACATATTTCAACCATCTATTTGACATATCTAGCTTCAGATCTGTATTTCCCATCAGATCAAGGATCAAATCCTAGGAGGGTGATTTTCCAAAGTTGTAGATCTGGAAAAAACTTTCTGGGTTATCTTGGGAATCCATCACATTGGCCAGATCTTGAAACTTGGCATCATATGTGATGCAGGGGCATTAGACACTAGCCAGCAATGTAGGAAGTTTTTTCCAAATGTTGTGGCCAGGAGGGTTTGAAAACATTTGAATGGTTATAGCTAGGTGTCAATACCTTAGTTGATTGTATTATTAGATCAGTTAGAGTTGTAGGAAGTCGAATGGTTAGACCATCTATCATATTTTAGTTTTTCGAATAATTGTAATTAGGCTCTTGAGTTACCATAACGGTCCTCACAGAGGAACCAAAATGACATATGTTGATGTATATAAATGTAACCCCTCAGATGCATAGAGAGAGAGAGCAAGAGGACGAGAGGCCCCTACAATAAATCTGTGCATTGCTTCCAATTAAATGAATTTCAATTTTTGTTGAGTATCTTACTATCTTGTGTCGTTATTTGTGAAGAAATTGGTTTAACTGTGAAGTGATTGGACTTTGTATATATATATTTTTTGAATTAACCTGCCGTATAGGTTCTGCATCCCTCGGTCCATTATTTCTCTTAAATTTAATTGGATAAACCCTGTTGGATTAACACCACCCATAGGCGAGGGCTGTGCAGGGGAACCATGGTCGCGGATGTTGTTTGAATGGTAGAATTCCCACTTCACAATGGGATAGATTTGGTTGATATCGGAACCCTGACCTGAGTTAAAAAATTAAAGAAATATCTCAACCCCATGTGAACCTTGATTAAGCACTGTTCTGAAACCACAAGTGGAATTGCAGAAGCGGGTTGCCCATATCGCACTGCTTTTGGTGGATAAGTGGTATTTCCTTGGGGGGGAGCGATTCCATAGAGGAATCAACACGTGGCGAAGTGGACCCGCACAAAACCACCTTTCCATATTCTCATCGCACGTTAAAGCCAGTACGAGGATGCCAAGCGATATCGACGAGGGCCGTCGATCTGGCGCAAAGTCATCGGATGGTGGTCGCTTGACGGAGATGCGCGAGGTTTAACCCAAGGTACGGGCGTACATTTGATTGGCTATTGGACGTAGAGGTGGGCCTGGAGCGAAAGTTCTATTATAAAGTTGATTTGTAAGTGCAGGGTATTAATATAAGTTTGGAAGGCTAATATATAGTCCGGAAAGGCCTAAATTAAGGTTCGGGGATACAATACAAAGTTAAACATTGCGGATAGTATTATTTATCAAATTCTATAAAATTGATAATTAATAAAGAGAAATAGACCATGTGGAGGAAGGCAAAGGTTGACAGAGCCACGTCACAGTTGACCACCTCTCCTCAGGGCTAACTTTTAGCGTCCTTGCATCATTTGTGGTATCAGAGCTGTTGTCTAAAGTTGTTTTGCTGACATGGAGATCTGAGTTGGCAGAGGTGCTCGCAGAAGGAGGCGTGTTGCCAATGCTAAGGTGTTGGGGATGTTGTAGAGGGTCGAAGCCAGAATAGATGCCATGGAGCGAAGATAGCCCAGAGATCCTGAAGACATCAACGAACCTGATGTAGGTTTTAACCTTGAACAGAATTATCTACACATGAATCTTATAACAAAAAATAAACAATAGCGAGAGCATAAAACATAAAACAGATAAACACAGAGATTTTCCCCTGGATCCCAAATTTGGATGACCAGCTTGATTTTTCATTATATTCCTTTTAGTGTTACAACACATATATATACATGCTGAAGAATACGTAAACCCCAATCCATTAACCCTAGATTAGAACATAACCGTAGTTCCCTTGACCGGATCTACAAAATAGAAGGGGTCGAAAACCATCGTACCCCAAAACCATGTGCAAACTCATGCACAAAACATGGGTGGGTCCGCATATGAGTGGGACCGCATACAAAAAAAAATTTCGCTGGGGCGCTGCCGCCCCCCCTGTGACCCCCCTGCTGTGCCCAGCGCAACGTACAACGCGTGGGGCTAGTCGTGGAAAGAATATAACACATACCCAACATTCTCCCACTTGTTTTTTTCTTTCCACAGGGGGCCACAAGAGAGCTTAGTCATTGGGCCAATTCTTCAAGACCCATTGTTTCTCTACACCAAGAGAACTTCTGAGTGCTCACAGACTTCGTCAATGCATCTGCAACATTCTTCAAAGTGTCCACCTTTACCAGCAACACCCATTTAGCCTCAACTATATCTCTAACAAAGTGATATTGAACATCAATGTGCTTTGTCTTTGAATGATAAGCAGGGTTCTTAGCCAAGAAAATTGCACTTTGGCTATCACGATCTATCCTTATAGCTTGTTGTACCAACCCCATACTTGAACACAATCTCTGCAACCAAATTGCTTCCTTGCTTGCATGAGTGGCTGCTATGTATTCTGCCTCTGTAGTTGAAAGAGCCACTACAGACTGTCTTTTACTCATCCAACTGATTGCACCTCCAAATAGGCTAAACACATACCCACTTGTAGATCTTCTTTGGTCCAGATCTCCAGCCCAGTCTGCATCAACAAAACCACGAATGTCCAACATTCTTTCTAATCCTGGTCTTCCTTGGTAGCACAAGCCATAATCACTAGTGCCACGTAAATATCTGAAAACCCGCTTCACTGTTGTCCAATGCTCCTTCCCTGGGTTTGACATAAACCTGCTCAATACTCCCACTGCATGTGCAATGTCTGGTCTAATACAGACCATTGCATACATCGAGCTACCCACTGCACTTGCATATGGAACACGGGACATATACTCCTCTTCTTCTTGTGTCTTGGGACACTGTTCAGCAGACAGCTTTACACCTACAGGAATAGGAACCTTCACCGGTTTACTATCCTGCATATTGAACCTCTGCAATATAGTATCGACATACTTCCTCTGGTTTAACCAGAGCTTCCTCTTTGCCCGATCTCTCTTAATTTCCATGCCCAAAATATAGTTTGCAGCACCCAGATCCTTCATGTCGAATTTGGAGAACAGTTGGGTCTTCAAATCTTGGATAATTTCTTTGTCATTTACAATCAACAACATATCATCCACATACAAGACCAAATAAATAACACGGTCACCAATTAATTTAAAATAAACACAGTGATCCTCCTTGCTTCTAGTGAAGCCAAGTCCCCGTATATAGGTATCAAATTTCTGATACCACATCCTTGGTGACTGTTTTAACCCATATAGAGACTTCTTCAACCTGCATACTAGTTATTTCTTACCCTTCACCATAAAGCCTTCAGGTTGCTTCATGTAGATCTCCTCTTCTAGATCCCTGTGAAGAAATGTTGTCTTCACATCCATCTGTTCTATCTCAAAATCAAATGCAGCAGCAGCAGATAAAAGTAATCTAATAGAAGTAACTTTGGCAACGGGAGAAAAAATATCACCAAAATCAATTCTTGGCACTTGGGAATAACCTTTTGCTACCAACCGAGCTTTGTATTTCTCCACCTTGCCTTCTACATTCTTCTTCTTCTTAAACACCCATTTGCTCCCAATGGACTTCCTTCCAGCTGGCAACTCCACCAGATCCCATGCCTCATTTTTGTGCAAGGATGCCATTTCATCAACCATGGCCTCCTTCCAGAGTTTTCCATCCTCTGAATCTACTGCCTCCCTGACAGTTCTGGGATCGTCATCAGTTATAGTTAACGCAAAACCTGAACAGAAAGCAGATGGACTATACCTTTCTGGTTGCCTTCTTTCCCGAACTGATCTTCTCAAAGCTGGAGTTTGTGGCTCTTCATCTTCTGAGTCTTCTTCTGTTGTAGAGTCTGATTCATCCTCCTTTAGCTCAAACTCTATCTTCTCGGGTTCCTTTGGTAGGACTTCATGTTTAACAACATCTTTCACTTCTCTAAACACCACATCTCGGCTGTACACAACCTTCCTTGTTTCTGGGTTCCAAAGCTTGTAACCCTTTAAACCATCCTTATACCCAATAAAGATGCACCTTTCAGATTTATTATCCAACTTGGTACTTTTCTCCTTTGGAACATGTACATATGCATCACATCCAAATACCCTTAGATGTGAAAGAGAGGGTTTCTTACCAGTCCATACCTCATGTGGAGTCTTATCCTCCAACACTGATGAAGGTGATCTGTTAACTAAGTAACATGCGGTCTCCACTGCCTCTACCCAGAATTCTTGTCCTAACCCGGTACCACTGAGCATGCTTCTTGCCTTTTCCATCAGTGTTCTGTTCATTCTTTCTGCAACTCCATTTTGCTGAGGTGTGTATGGAGTAGTCTTATGTCGTGCTATACCACACTTCTTACAGAACTCTTCAAATTCCTTCTTGCAGAACTCCCCACCATTATCTGTCCTCAACGCCTTTATCTTCTTCTCTGTCTGGTTTTCCACCAGAGCCTTAAATTCTTTAAATTTGTCAAATACTTTAGATTTCTTCCTCAAGAAATATATCCATGTATTCCTTGAGAAGTCATCTATGAATGAAACATAGTACACAGACTTTCCCAGTGATGGAACTGACACAGGCCCAAACACATCACTGTGCACAAGTTCTAATATCTTGTTTGCCCTCTTAGCACCAGAAGGAAAACTCACCCGATTATGCTTCCCATATACACAATGTTCATAGAAATCAAAATCCAGAGAACAATTAGACATACCTTCTACCCTACCATCTCTATGTAGTATCCGAAGGCCCTTCTCTCCAATATGTCCAAGCCTTTGATGCCATAGCATGGTCTTTTCTTCAGAGACAGCTAGACTTTCCGTCCCACTTTCAGGAACCACAGAACTGTTACACCCATCAATAACAGTGCTACCTTGTAGCTTGTACAGAGTTCCAGTCCGAACTCCCCGCATTAATACCAGTGCTCCCCGAACCATCTTGCAGGTATCTTTCTCGAACACTGTTTTTACACCTGCATCATCCATCTTGCTTACAGAAATCAGATTTCTGGCCAATGCAGGAATATGCAGAACACCAGGAAGTGTTCTAATCCTCCCACCTTGCAGCTTCAACTTGACCTTTCCACGTCCGACGATTCTGGCCTTCCTATCATCCCCTAGGAAGACATCACCACCATCATATTTCTCATACTCGCAAAACCACTCCCTATGGGGAGTGAAGTGAAAGGATGCACCTGAGTCAATCAAACATGACTCATGATCTACATGTGTATTTGAAGAAGAAGCCAAATACACATCTCCACCTTCATTCGAGGTGTTTTTTTCCTCTGCAGAAGGAGCTTCATCAGATCCCTTTCCTTTCTCAGGAGCTTTAGATCTGCATTCCTTTTTGTAGTGCCCTTCCTTTCCACATTTCTAGCACACCTTTACAAACTTTCCAGGAGATTTAGATCTCCCTCTAGATTTAGATCTCCCACTCGAAACCTTATTCTTGTTTCTGTTCTGGGACCTTCCTCGTACAGATAAGGCATCTCCATTCTGACCCTCCATATTTCTCCGTCTCATTTCCTCTGACAGCAAGGCTGAGACAATGTCATAAAAATTCAAGGTAGTTGTATTGCTACCTATTGCAATAACTAGACTGTCCCACGAGTCTGGTAGAGAGCACAACAAACTGATGCACTTATCTTCATCTGAGATTTTAATATCAACAGATGACAGCTGACTTACCACAGTATTGAAGGTGTTCAGATGCTCTTTCACTGAGTCTCCATCCTTCATCCTCAGGTTATACAACTTTTTCCGTAGGAACAACTTATTCACCAGAGACTTAGATTGGTACAAAGTCCCAATTTTTTCCCACAAAGTCTTTGCCGTAGCTTCCCCAGATACATTCAACAATACCGAATCTAATACACACAACCGTATTGTGCTCTTAGCCTTCCGATCCAGTTTCTTCCAGTCTTCATCTGACATTGTCGTTGGTTTAGTACCTGGATCTACCGCGATCCACTGATCTTTATCCACCAGCAGATCCTCCATCTTGAGCTTCCACAACTCAAAACTCTAACCATTAAATTTCTCGATCTCTATCTTTCCACCGCTCGCCATCTTCTTTCACCACAAGAATCGATCCGCAGATCTCCCACTGAACAGGGTCTACCTCAGGCTCGAACAAAAAACCCTCAGCAGCAAAGGCATCCCCTTGAAGCCGAAACAACTCTGATACCAAATGTAGGTTTTAACCCTGAACAGAAATTATCTACACACGAATCTTATAACAGAAAATAAACAATAGCGAGAGCATAAAACATAAAACAGATAAACACAGAGATTTTCCCCTGGATCCCAAATTGGGACGACCAACTTGATTTTTCATTATATTCCTTTTAGTGTTACAACACATATATATACATGCCGAAGCATACATAAACCCCTATCCATTAACCCTGGATTAGAACATAACCGTAGTTCCATTGACCGGATCTACAAAATACCAGGGGTCGAAAACCATCGTACCCCAAAACCATGTGCAAACTCATGCACAAAACATGGGTGGGTCCGCATATGAGTGGGACTGTATACCAAAATTTTTTTGCCTGGGCGCTGCCCCGGACCCCAATAGGGGGGCTGCCGCCCCCCCTGTGACCCCCCTACTGCACCCGGCGCAACGTACAGCGCTTGGGGCTAGTCGTGGAAAGAATATAACACATACCCAACACCTGAGACAGAAGAAGCAGAAGAAAATGTTGAAATTCCTCCTGACATGAGGCTCCTTAGAACTGTTCTGGGGTCCGCAGTTAAGCCCAAAATTGAAGTGTTAAGCTATGCAGGGGGACTGAATCTAGAAGAACTAGTAGACTGGATAAATGAATTGAACAAGTGCTTCAATTATGAAGAAATAAGTGAAGATAAGAAGGTCAATTTTGCTGTAACAAAGTTGAAATGACATGCTGCACTTTGGTGGCATGGAGTGTAGGCAGAGAGGAGGAGAGTTGGCAAGCAACCTATTAAACGCTGGACCAGAATGATGGCCAAATTAAAAGGTAAATTCTTTCCTAGTGATTACCAGCTGACATTGTACAAGAAAATGCAGAAACTGAGACAGAGGTTGTTGACAGTAAAATAATACACAGAGGAATTCTACAGAGTAAGCATAAGGGCTGGCCAATTCCAAGACACACCTGAGAAGACTGCCAGATATGTGAATGGTCTCAAGCTAGAGATCCAGGATGAGATTGGTCTCTTATCTCCTAAGACAGTGGAGGAGGCCTATCAGATGGCCTTGAAAGAAGAGGAGAAACTCCTAAGGAAACAGTCTGACAAGAAGAGAGGTACTTTCTGTGGGAAGGGAAGTCATGGTGGTAGAGGAAAGCCTGCTACACCCAGGGATGGAGCTAACAATATCTCACCTCAGAATGCATCTACAGAGGATGATGCAAGGGGCAGAAGGGGTTCTTACAAAGGAAAAGGAAGAGGAGGCAGAGACAGAGGCAGAGGTAGAGAGTTGAGGTGTTATAGATGTCAGCAAGTGGGACACAAGCACTATGACTGTCCAAAGAATGTGGGTACTGGTCCAAGGAATGCTGTTGTTGCCCAGGCTGGAGAAGAGGCATAAATTGAAGAAGAAATTCTTCCAGAGAGGGGGAAATCCTTGGTGGTGAATAAGGTCCTGTTGAAGCAAGCCAAAGAAGTCACTGAGCCTGCACAAAGGAAGACTTTGTTTAGGAGCATATGCAAAGTCCAAGGGAAGTGCTGCCAGCTAGTCATTGATAGTGGCAGCACAGACAATCTAGTTTCCACTGAGGTAATAGAGAAGCTGAAGTTGAGGACAAGGGAGCATCGAACTCCCTACAGGGTGTCCTGGCTACATAAAGGACATCAGCTGGTTGTGAAAGAACAGTGCGAGATAGAGCTGTAAATGGGCAAATATAAAGATAAGGTCCCGTGTGATGTAATTCCCTTGGATGTGTGTCATATACTGTTGGGTAGGCCTTGGAATTTTGACAGATCAGTAGTGCATGGTGGCAAGAAGAACACTTACAAGTTCTTCAAAGATGGGGTACATCATACGTTGATTCCCATGGAAGAAGGAGAGCCATCCAGTAGAGTGATCGATCCAAAGACCTTTTTGCTGAGTAGGAAGGAATATCTACATCAGATAGAAGAAGAAGAGGTAATATTTGCTTTAGTTTGCAAGCCTAAAGTAGTTCTTACTTCTACAAATATTTTTGGTTTACCAGTAGAAATCCAAGAGATGTTAGATGATTACTGTGACATTGTTGTGGATGATTTACCTGATGAGCTGCCACTTGTGAGGAAGATCAGCCATCAAATAGATTTTATCCCTGGTTCAAATCTGCCAAATAAGGGAGCCTACAGAATGACTCCCAAGGATAATGAGGAAATTAGGAGACAAGTACAGGAGTTGGTGGACAAGGGGCTGATTAGAGAAAGTTTGAGTCCATGTGCAGTACCAGCAGTATTGATCCCAAAGAAAGATGGAGGTTGGAGGATGTGTAGTGATTCCGAAGCAATAAATAAGATCATGATCAGGTACAGATTCCCTTTTCCCAGAGTTGAGGATTTAATGGAATGTTTGAGTGGTGCTAAATATTTCTCAAAGATAGATTTGAAGAGTGGATACCATCAGATTAGAATAAGAGAGGGTGATGAGTGGAAAACTTCCTTTAAAACAAATGAAGGATTATATGAATGAATGGTAATGCCTTTTGGGTTGTCAAATGCACCAAGCACTTTTATGAGACTTATGAATGAAGTATTGAAGGAATTCATTGGTAAATTTGTGATATTGTATCTAGATGATATATTAGTTTTCAGCAGAACTAAAGAAGAACATTTAAGGCATCTTAATCATGTCTTGAAGAAGCTGCACCAAGAGAAACTACTGATAAATCTGAAGAAATGCTCATTCATGAAGTAAGAGTTGGTGTATTTGGTTTTTGTTGTTTCTGCAGAAGGATTGAAGATGGACCTAGAAAAGGTTAAGGCAATTGTGGAATGGCCTTCACCCAGGAATGTCTTTGAGGTAAGAATTTTCTATGGACTTGCTAGTTTTTACAGAAAATTTATAAGAAAATTCAGTAAGATTAATGCACCCATAATTGAGACAATAAAGAAGAGCAGACAACCATTTAAGTGGATTGCTGAAGCGGAAAGAAATTTTAAGCTGCTGAAGAAAAAGATAACAGAGAAGCCTGTTTTGATTTTGTCTAATTTTACTAAACCATTTCAAGTAAAATGCGATGCCAGTGGAGAGGCCATTGGAGCTGTGTTGAGTCAGGATGATAGGCCTGTGGCATATTTCAGTGAAAAGATGAATGACACTAGAATAAAGTATTCCTCTTATGAGAAGGAATTCTATGCAATCGTTCAGGCACTGAAGAAGTGGAGACATTACTTGATGTCCAGGGAGTTTGTATTATATTTTGACAATCATGCTTTGCAGTATATTGTACAGCATCCCAAGTTGAAACATAAGAATGATAAATGGGTTTAGTATCTCCAAGGTTTTAATTTTTTTTTGAAACATATAAGTGGCCAAGCCAATAAAGTAGCTGATGCTTTGAGTAGGAGGCATATGCTTGTTCAAGAAACTAATTTTGAAGTTGCATGATTTGATTTTCTCAAGGAATTGTATAAAACATATCCATATTTTAAGGAAGCATTTGAGGCATGTAGTAACCCTGTTTTAACAGATAGAAGCCAATGGTTGGATTTTTTCCTGTGGGAGGAATTACTATTCAGAAGAAGCCAACTGTGTGTACCAAAATGTTCCATGAGAGAAAATTTGATCAAAGAGAAGCATAGTGGTGGACTTGCTGGACACTTTGGTACTGATATGACTTATGAATAGCTGAGTCACTTTTATTTCTGGCTCAATATGAGAGCGGAAGTGGACAAGTTTGTGAAGAATTGAAAGATTTTTCAATATGCCAAAGGAAGGAGACATAACGCAAGATTGTACACTCCCTTGCCTATTCCAGACAGGCATTGGGACATGGTGAGCATGGATTTTGTTCTAGGGTTTCCCAAGAATTAGAGAGGGAATGATGCAGTCTTTGTTGTGGTAGATAGATTCTCCAAAATGGCACATTTTATTCCATGTTATAAAACTAGTGATGCCACCCATGTTGCTAACCATTTTTTCAAAGAAGTTGTTAGATTGCATGGGTTGCCCAAGATTATTGTTTCAGACAGAGAAACTAGATTTGTGGGGCACTTCTGGAGGACACTGTGGAAGAAACTTGGTACCAAACTAATTTTGAGCTCAACTTATCATCCTCAGACTGATGGACAAACTGAGGTAGTGAATAGGAGTCTAAGAAATTTATTGAGATGTCTTGCAGGAGAACATCCCAAGAAGTGGGATCATATTTTTCCCTAAGCAGAATATGCATATAATGACTCAAAAAATAGGAGCACAGGGCAGACTCAATTTCATATTGTTTATGGAATGCACCCCAGAGGAATATCAGAGTTAAGGAATATGGGAAAGGCAGAGCTGAGAAGTGCAGATGGTGAGGAATTTGCTTCAAAGATCCAGGCCATACATGAACAAGTGAAACAGCAACTACGAGGCAGCAGCATAAAATACAAAAACAAAGCAGACTTGAGCAGAAAAGAAGTTCATTTTGAAGTAGGAGATCAGGTTTTGGCACACTTGAGAAAGGAGAGATTCCCAAAGAAGCAGTACAACAAATTGAAGTTCAAAAATATTGGGCCATGCAATATACTTAGGAAGTTTTCTGAAAATGCTTATGAGATTGAATTACCTCCTGATGTTGGAATATCTCCCATTTTTAATGTTGTAGATTTGTACAAGTATGAGGATGATGGTGCAGAAGAAGGAGCAGTAGACAAGGAACAGATTGAGTGGAAAGAGCAGCTACCACCAACGCAGCCATTGCAACCAGAGAAGATATTGGATAAAAGACCATTCAGAAGGACCAGACGATGAGAGTAATTTCAGTACTTGATTAAATGGAAGGATAAGCCAGAGGAAGATGCCACTTGGATGACTAAAGAAATTTTGCAGAAGATAGGCAGATCAGTGGAAGAGCTCATGGATAGGAGCCCATGAAGAAGATTTCCCTCGGGAGTCTGATGCAGGGGCATTAGACACTAGCCAGCAATGTAGGAAGTTTTTTCCACATGTTGTGGCCAAGAGGGTTTGAAAACATTTGAATGGTTATAGCTAGGTGTCAATACCTTAGCTGATTGTATTATTAGATCAGTTAGAGTTTTACGAAGTTGAATGGTTAGACCATCTATCATATTTTAGTTTTTCGAATAATTGTAATTAGGCTCTTGAGTTACCATAACGGTCATCACAGAGGAACCGAAAGGACATATGTTGATGTATATAAATGTAACCCCTCGGATGCATAGAGAGAGAGAGCAAGAGGACGAGAGGCTCCTGCAATAAATCTGTGCATTTCTTCCAGTTAAATGAATTTCAATTTCTGTTGAGTATCTAACTGTCTTGTGTCGTTATTTGTGAAGAAATTGGTTTAAATGTGAAGTGATTGGACTCTGTATATATATATTTGTTTAATTAACCTATCGTATAGGTTCTGTATCCCTCGGTCCATTATTTCTCTTAAATTTAGTTGGACAAACCCTGTTGGATTAACACCACCCGTAGGTGGGGGTTGTGCAGGGGAACCATGGTCGCGGATGTTGTTTGAATGGTAGAATTCCCACTTTACAATGGGATAGATTTGGAATATCAGAGTTAAGGAATATGGGAAAGGCAGAGCTGAGAAGTGCAGATGGTGAGGAATTTGCTTCAAAGATCCAGGCCATACATGAACAAGTGAAACAACAACTGCGAGGCAGCGGCATCAAATACAAAAACAAAGCAGACTTGAGCAGAAAAGAAGTTCATTTTGAAGTAGGAGATCAGGTTTTGGCACACTTGAGAAAGGAGAGATTCCCAAAGAAGCAGTACAACAAATTGAAGTTCAAAAAGATTGGGCCATGCAAGATACTTAGGAAGTTTTCTGAAAATTCTTATGAGATTGAATTACCTCCTGATGTTGGAATATCTCCCATTTTTAATGTTGTATATTTGTACAAGTATGAGGATGATGGTGCAGAAGAAGGAGCGGTAGACAAGGAACAGATTGAGTGGAAAGAGCAGCTACCACCAACACAACCATTGCAACTAGAGAAGATATTGGATAAAAGACCATTCAGAAGGACCAGAGGATGAGAGTACTTTCAGTACTTGATTAAATGGAAGGATTAGCCAGAGGAATATGCCACTTGGATGACTGAAGAAATGTTGCAGAAGATAGGTAGATCAGTGGAAGAGCTCATGGATAGGAGCCCATGAAGAAGATTGCCTTCAGGAGTCTGATGCAGGGGCATTAGACACTAGCCAGCAATGTAGGAAGTTTTGTCCACATGTTGTGGCCAGGAGGGTTTAAAAACATTTGAATGGCTACATCTAGGTGTCAATACCTTAGTTGATTGTATTATTAGATCAGTTAGAGTTGTAGGAAGTCGAATGGTTAGACCATCTATCATATTTTAGTTTTTCGAATAATTGTAATTAGGCTCTTGAGTTACCATAACGATCATCACAGAGGAACCGAAAGGACATATGTTGATGTATATAAATGTAACCCCTCAGATGCATAGAGAGAGAGAGCAAGAGGATGAGAGGCTCCTGCAATAAATCTGTGCATTTCTTCCAGTTAAATGAATTTCAATTTCTGTTGAGTATCTAACTGTCTTGTGTCGTTATTTGTGAAGAAATTGGTTTAACTGTGAAGTGATTGGACTCTGTATATATATATTTTTTGAATTAACCTACCGTATAGGTTCTGTATCCCTCGGTCCATTATTTCTCTTAAATTTAGTTGGATAAACCCTGTTGGATTAACACCACCCGCAGGTGGGGGTTGTGCAGGGGAACCATGATCGCGGATGTTGTTTGAATGGTAGAATTCCCACTTTACAACGGGATAGATTTGGTTGATATCGGAACCCTGACCTGAGTTAACGAATTAAAGGAATAGCTCAACCCCACATGAACCCTGATTAAGCACTATTCCGAAACCACAAGTGGAATTGCGGAAGTGGGTTGCCCATATCGCACCGCTTTTGGTGGATAAGTGGTATTTCCTAGGGGGGGAGCGATTCCATAGAGGAATCGACACGTGGCGAAGTGGACCCGCGCAAAACCACCTTTCTGTATTCTCATCGCACGTTAAATCCAGTATGAGGACAACGAGTGATATCGACGAGGGCCGTCGATCTGGCGCAGAGTCATCGGACGGTGGTCGCCTAACGGAGATGCACGAGGTTTAACCCAAGGTACGGGTATACATTTGATTGGCTATTGGACGCAGAGGTGGGCCCGGAGTGAAAGTTCTATTATAAAGTTGATTTGCAAGTGCGGGGTATTAATATAAGTTTGGAAGGCTAATATATAGTCCAGAAAGGCCTAAATTAAGGTTTGGGGATACAATACAAAGTTAAACATTGCGGATAGTATGATTTATCAAATTCTATGAATTTGATAATTAATAAAGAGAAATAGACCACGTGGAGCAAGGGAAAGGTTGACAGAGCCACGTCACAGTTGACCACCTCTCCTCAGCGCTGACTTTCAGCATCGTTCATCAATATGAGCTCTATATTTGAGTAGATCTGCATTTTCCTTTTCAGCCTACAATTATATATTCATATTTTGTTGAAGGGACAATGTAGCATTTGCTTCAATGGCTCTCCAGTTACGCTGTCTATTGTAGCATGTTTTTTGGGTGACTGTAGACCATATTTTGGCTAGATCTACTCATATTTTGTACATGGTGTAACTGAATCTTCTCCTATATAATAAAATGGCTCAGCTTCTCTACAAATTATGATGTTGTCTTAAGATTTATTGTTTATGTTGTTGTAGTTCTTATATTGTGTTTAAGTATTACTGGGTTCTCCATTTTGGGATTACAGTGGTATCAAAGCATGATCTTTGGCTCAGCTTGTGGACACTTCATCTTTTGCATCAAAAGAAGAAGTAGATAGATGAGATCTATCATGGAGGATGATAATTCTGCCACTCCTTTCTTTATAATCATGCAAGATCTCTCCATGGAGGTCAATCCAATGAAGAAGGAAGGGCAAAAAGAAGATCCAAGAAGAAGATGTGATGAGGAAGGTCCAAGCACTTCCTATCAGCCAAGAACAAAACTGGAGAATCCTAGATCTCCTTCGAGATCCACTATGCCCAATTTCTTTGGAGAAGGTGAAAGGTGTAGAAATGAAGAAAGGAATGAACCTGAGACTCATGAGACTCTCATTCTATATCTGGAAGAGTACAAAGCACAGTCTAGAGCATTCAAGGAGAAGCTAATTCTCCAACAATTCTTCAAAATCAAAGAAGAAAGAGGATCCTATAGCAGTAATAGAAGAAAGAGGCATAATAGATTTTATTTTCCTACATTTGAGGGATCTTCCTCAAGAATTGTTAAGGCTTGGAGGAGAGAGTTAGATGCATTTTTCAGGCTACATCCTGTAGTTGAAAGAGAGGATGTTCAAATTGCAACACTTCATCTTTTAGACGAAGCCAATGATTGGTGGTTTGGTCACATATAGCATGTAAAGGTGACTAAATATTCAAATTTATTTCATAATTTGAGGAAGGAATTTGATGAGAGAATACCAGAGATGTGTCACAAAGTGATGTTCCCTCAAGAAACAAAGGAGGATGTCAATATTGTCACTCTGGACAAGATGTCACTACATTCACCACCAGCTGTAGAAGTACTTTCATCCGGAGAAGAGACACTTGCAGCTTTGCAAGATAGTCTTGAGCTCTTGACGCACAGAATCCCACGCATGATTAAGGAGATGCATGGGGAGGAGGAGGAAGATTCTAGCACTAGTACACTCAGAGAAAAGCGACCATCACTCTTACCAGTAGTTGGAGACACTATTGTCCTGGTTGAAGGAAATCTTGTGTTTTGGCAAGAGGTTTCCACACATCAGTTGATCAAAGGTATGCATGAACATTCATCACATATTGTTTCAGTAGATCTTATTGAAACTTATGAGGACATGCCATCAGGGCCAATGCATAACCAAGGGTTAAAACATAGTGCTAATTTGAAGCAGAAACATATCACAGTGCAGAGGACCCTCGATCTAATCAAGGAGGAGGTTAAGAACTATCCCAATTCATCATTGTTGAGCTACATTCAACCCTTTCAGTTGAAGTGTAAATTTTCAGAAAATGGGATGAGTATAATCCTGTGTACAATAACTGGTTATGAGATCAATGTTGTGCCTTTCTTTGAGACAACACATATATTATCATGCAGATCTACAATGTTGTCACTTAGTAGCTATGAATATGAGGAGGTCCCATCATTCTTGGGGCATTCTGAAGGTAGATTCACTCATGAAGAAATGGAGGTAAAGATGAAAAATGGTAGAAATCTTGAGATGAGGAACCTTTCCTCCTTTGTAGATGACCCTTTCTCAATGAGCATCTCATAGATCAAAGAGAGACTTCTACCTACAACAGATCTATAACCTCATTGGTTTTGGAAGGCCATGGATGAGAAGAAGGCCTCATTAAGAGATCTCATTGGAGGTTCACTTCAACATTTCATGAAGTGAAAATTTCTTCATCAGTTTGGGGAAGATGGTATTCTACAAAGGGAGGATACCATGATTATGTAACACAACACTCATCATCCATATTGGGGTGAATGGGTGAGGATGATAAGAAAGGGGTTGCATGACCACTTGTAGATTTATGACATGGGCTAGTAAGCTTGGTTATGTTGGCTGCCCTTGGGAGACTTTTGTCACTACCCAAAGGCTCCTATTTCTTTTATCCATGCCCTGAAGAACACTTATGAAATGAAGAAGGAGGCATGGCTTTGCTGGTTTCTCTTGGGTGAGTATGGTTACCACCCAATAGCTCATATTTCTCTGATTCATGCCTTGTATATCAATTTTAAAATGCATCAAAAGAAGGAATATTCATTTTGGTTTCCCTTGAGAGAGATTGGCCACCATATGACATCCCCTATGTCTATGTGTTTTGTATTGGGTAAAGCTTGGCATGATGCTCTCATGATGTGCATTGGTGATGTTTCTTTGTATTGGGCTGATGTGACATTCCATATGTCCATTAGTATTTTTTTTCTCCATGATGCACATGAGGATGAGAGAAAGCAACAAGATCTCTTGTTGCTTTTGGGGGAGTTTGGCTTGTCCATCTTACATGGATGAGATGGAGGATGGCAGCAAAGGGCCTTACTCCAGTGGTTACTATTAGGAGAATATGGTTTGACATATTTGTCTACCCATATATTTCCTTTTCTTCTTTTGCATGATGTTGGAATGACGCTTGGATCCAACAAGGCCAACAGGGCTCAGGATGAGAGCATATCAATGCTCAATAAAATTCATGAAGCATGGGATGGAGAGATGTATTCTGAGATGGGGCTTTTAATTTGTGGAAAGAGCCACTTTATTTTATGTATCCCATGTATTAATGATGAATTTGGAACTCATATGGTTGTCACTTGGTACTTCATGATAGAAGGAGGACATCTAACCATATAGTTGGAGGTCATTCTATATGTTTTTGAAAGACAAATTTGGAACCAAACATGCATAACACATTGTAGGAAATGGAGGCAACCTTTCTTATGTGGATGCCATTGGGAGGGGAATAGATGGCTTTACATCTACTAGTGGATTTTCTTAAGGACAAGAAACATTTTGTCGAGGGGGGGACTGTAATATTCCCAAATTTCCACATCATATTTGGAATATTAGAGTCCTTGATTTTCTTAATAAATTAAGTAAATAAAAGGGTGGAGGGACCCACAAAACTCAAAGATGAATAATATCCACTTTTTTGTGTGTGAATGTGGATTAATTAAGCCTAGATATAAATAAAGAGTTATTTGAGAAATTACTAATGTGAATGAAATTGGAGATCATGTCTCATTAATGAGATAAATCATGGAGGTTGACACAGTCAACTAAGATCTTGAAGAGATCAAGCAAAATATCATGGAGGTTGATACAATCAACTAAGATATTGAAGATGTAAAATAGAATATCATGAAGAATTCATGATAAAGTGATGGAAGATGATGTGCAATTAATGCACTTGTGATGGGGAGGGTGTACATTTCACCTAGACATGATGGTGACTTGGTCAAACAGCGCAGTCAAACATGGAGGATCTTGTCCACATATACAACACAATATTTATGGGGGCCAAGGCATGGGAAGGCTCAAATATTGTATATAGAAGATGAAGGAAAGGATGGAGGGATGTTGATTATTCTTGATCTAAGGATCTTTTCAGATCTGGAATTGTCATGTGACATTCCATTTCTTTATCGAGCTGTTTAGTAGAGATTGCAAGTGTTGTTTAGCATAGGGTGTTCCTGGTTAGGAATCCCACCTCTTTCTTGGAGAAACTCTAGAAAGAGTATTTTACCTCATTCTACATCAGGCATTGGTGCCACATCTCTTTTCCTACTTTCTACAAAACATCCATATTCAGAAATTGCAGATTTCTGAAGATCAGTTTGGAAGGTGGAAGTTGTCTTCAGTACTTTAGCTGAAGAACTGGTGAGGGTTTATTCCTATCACCTTGGGCTTATAGATCAACATTCCCAGAGCTTCATTTAAGATCTGGCATCAGGAAAAATTTTATTGACCTCCTAGCAGCAGTATTTTCTTCAGGAATTATGCTATCCAATTTGCAGATCCAAAAGGAGGAAGGAAGTTACTAGCATTTTAGCTAGTAATCATATGAGGGATCATCCCCTCACATTTCCATCAGTATTTCCATCATCCTGGAGTTTACTAAAGCATTTTTTAGTAGAAAAAAGGCCTCTCTTTCCCTTACAGCACAATTTCTATTGGCAGTTGTGTTGCAGCAGCTATAATCATTATTGGAGGATTGAGAAGCTAGATCTAGAGATTCTAGCTTGTAGATGTGAAGAAGGGATCAGCCCTTCAACCTTAGATCTGATATTGCAACATATTTCAGCCATATATTTGAAAAATCTAGCTTCAAATCTATATTTCCCGGTAGATCAAGGATCAAATCATAAGAGGGTGATTTTCCAAAGTTGTAGATCTAGAAAATCCTTTCTGGGTTATCTTGGGAATCCATCACATTGGCCAGATATTGAAACTTGGCATCATCTGAGCTCCATATTTGAGTATATCTAGATTTTCCTTTTCATACTGCAGCTATATATTCATATTTTGCTAAAGGGAGAGCGCAGTATTTGCTTTAGTGGCTCTCCAGTTATGTTGTACCTATTGTAGCATGTTTTATGGGTGACTCTAGACCATCTTTTTTGCTAGATCTACTCATATTTTGTACATGGTGTAACTGGATATCCTCCAATATAATAAAATGGCTCAGCTTCTCTGTAAATTCTTATGTTCTCTTAAGATTTATTGTTTATCTTGCTATAGTTATTATATTGTGTTTAAGTATTACTACATTCTCCCTTTTGGGATATTCCATCCTCTCTTCAAAAATGTTGAGAAACCCTTACATTAACCTTTATCAAATTTTGCCACTTTAAATTTAACACTCGTATATCTTGCAAAAATAGTTCCACGACATAGTCAATAAGGAACACATGAAGGTTATAGTGGTCAACCTTCAACAAATTTTTTGGTGGTGGTCAAAATTTGATCAAGTATATAGTGAACTTATAAAACCAAAGAAATAGAGTTAGGACAATATCAAATGAATTTATTTGTAAAATATGGTTGAGTAGATACCAGAATAATAATTTTTTTTTAAGTTTTTATTTTTGTTATTTCTATGAATAAAAAAACATGCATCACTCATTGTTGTATTCTATTTTTCAGATATTTTGACATACTCTATAGGAGGATTTGCATAGAACTATATGTTTTCAAGAATGCGATGTGGATAAAAATCTATAGTTTCAACAAAACCTAATATCACATAGATATGTACAACTTATTAAATTTCATTATAGAGGGGAGATACATTACAATAAGTACCAAAAAGGACTTGGGAATTAAAAATATGCCATGAGTAAAAAAATTGTCCAAACAAACTTTGACTTGGTGTTTAATAAATTTTGTAACTCTTTGATCTGGGGAGTTGAAAAATTTGTAACTAAACCTACCATTTTGCTTCCTAAAAAAAGGAAATTTAATTCATGAATTTTATGGGAATGGAGTGTATGACTTGAAGATAGCTTCCATCAAGATCCTCATATAGAATGTAGCCTAGATCCAATGATAAGATATTTTTGAAAGCTTGTTTGTAGATCTGTCATATTCTTTGTAAATTTGTTGGAAATTGATATCCAGAAAGTGATTTTTTGTTTCTTCAATATTTTGCTTCCATGTTGGTAGATTTATGATATATACATGAAAATGACTTGTCAACCAATCAATGACACACTTGGAGTCACCAATAATCTGAATGTATTTAATGATTTTTAGATTAGCTAAGATCATGTGTGCCCAAACAAGTATATGTTCTACTTTGGTGTTGGTCCCAACTTTGAGTACAATTGTGAAATGAAAAACTCTATTTCCTAACAACTTTATCAATCCTCCTCCTCCACAGATATTACTTTGAGCTAGCCCATCAAAAAAACCTAGCTTGCATATCCTTTGGGATATCAGGAAATCACACCCTTCTCTGGATTTTAGCGTTCTGAAGAGGGAGATATTCCCTGAAACTAGAAATGACCTTGGATTATTGTATAATGATGAAAATACTTTCATTTATGAAGATGACCCTATTCCTAGGCAACCATATTCCCCAAGAAAGAAAGGTAGGTAGGACACAAATATATTTGTATTTCTTTTCCCATAAATGTAACAATTCTTCAAAGGTATTCCATAACAAGTTTTCTCTAATGTCCAAAACTTATAGAATAATAGAACAAATTTCCTAGAAAAAATGCATTTCACGAATAGATGGTCAATAGTTTCTTCATTCTGTCTAAATAGGCCACATCTGCTTGGTCCCACAAAACCTCTTTTTTTACAATTTGTCCTAGTTCAAAATTTTATTGTGAAGGACCAGTCGGGCGAAGAATTTTATGTTGTTGGGAAAGTGACATTTCTAAATGAGATTTCCACCATTTTGAATTAAAAACTACCTCATAATTTGAGATTGTTTCATATGCAAGGTGGGCTTTCACTTTTCTAGATGAGGAATCCTAGTTCCAAACCAACATTTCCTTGGAATTGTTTAACCTCACCCTATTGATATTTATCTCATTAATGAATAAATTCCATTCCATAACTAATGGAGTAGACACTGCAAATTTGGTTGAGGTCAACTAGTAATTTGTGGAGAACAATGAGTAATCCACTCTAATAACATTACATAGGTAGAAAATACTCTTGGAATATAAGATTTTAATCAAATCAAAGGATAACTTATATACATGAGTAGCACCTGTAAAGAGATCCTTGCCAAGGAATACCTTATTTCCATCCCTAAATTTCCATGCTAACCAGTTGAAAAGGATGGGGAAAGAGGCCATGACAGCTTTCCAGACTATGGGACATTTTTTGACAGGTTTTTTGGCATGGACTCTAAGCCAATATACCATAGAAAACCTGTTTAAAGACATAACTTTAATAACCTAGATCCAAATCACCTCACTAAACAATCCTCTCAATATATTTTTCAGTGCCAAATATTTTGTAAACTAGGTCATATTTTTAAATCCCCATCCTCCAAGTCCTTTTGGAATAGATAGATAGGACCAACTAGCTATATGACTCTATTCTTTACTATTTCCACCAGTCCATAGGAATTTGAAAATCATTTTCCTTATAGAGTTAAGCATAATAATAGGGATCTTGGCTAAAGAAAACAAATAGAACGAAATATTTTATAACACCAATTTAACTAATATAATTGTACCCCCTAGTGACAATAGTTGTAACACCATATGTTTATCATCTGCTCTAATTTTCTAGTTAGCCACATTTAATCCCTTTATGATAATCATTTCTTTTAAGAAAGTACCCAAGATACTTAATACCATTTTCCAAAGAGACAAACTGCAAGGGAAAAAAGTTAGATTATGTGAGAGGATATACAGGTCGATAATGTATTTATAAAAGGAAGATTTGTTTAGATCGATCTCCATTCTAGAAGCACTAGAAAAAAGGTTTATAACTATATGAAAATATTTCCATTCAGTTATAGCACCCACTCCTAGAAGAAAAAAATCCTATACAAATAGAAGATGGGTGATATATTCTATATGAGATGTTCATATTCCCTTTTGTTAATTTTGGATAACTAGGTCCAAGCTCCATGTTGTGATGCTCAGATGAAGATACCAATATTTTTATTGGGTTCCTCTTTCGAAGAGGTGCAATATCGATCTAAATATCATCTTGATCTAATGAGAAAAACATTTATTTTGAATTTATTCAAGATATGTGTAGGTCGGCCTGGCCTTAAGGTTTTGTGCCCCAATAGTTGTGTCACACACCTTCACTGATGGATATATATTGTTCAATGTTGGAGGACATTTTCATTCATCTCATCCTCACACATTTCTCTCTCCTCATATAATTGGTTTTTTGTCCTTGGTGGCTCTTCTCTCCACACGTGATGTAATATTCCAAAATTTTCACATTACATTTGGAATATTAGAGTCCTTGATTTTCTTAATGAATTAAGTAAATAAAAGAGTGGAGGGACCCACAATAATCAATAAGAATAAATATCCACTTTGTGTGTGTGAATGTGGATTAATCTAGACTAGATCTACAAAAGAGGTAGTTGAGCAACTACTAATGTGGATGAAATTGGAGATCATGTCTCATTTAATGAGAGAGATCATGGAGGGTTGATTTAGTCAACTAAGATCTTTAAGATAGGCTCATTGAGCATTAACGATCAAGTGGTGGAGGATCATGTGCAAATGAAGCACACATGATGGTGGAGGTGTACATTGCACCTAGATTGTTTGGTTGATTTGGTCAAACAACGCTGTCCCACTTGGAGGATCTTGTCCACATGAGACAGTGCAGTTGAGATTAGGTCCAAGGCTTGGGATGGCTCAATATTTATAAAGGAGATGAAGGAAAAGGTGAAAGGCATCTTGGATTATTTTGATCTGGAATTTTCAAGTGACATTTCATTGCAATCCTGGGTTGTTTAGTAGAGATTGCAGGTGCTGTTTAGCACAGGGTGTTCCCAGGCGAGAATCCCTCCTCTTTCTTTGAGTGATATCTAAGGAAGAGGTTTGTACTTCATTATACATAAATCTTTAAGTGCCATTTCAATTTCCTACTTTCTGCAGAACATCCATATTCAGAAAACTGCGTTTTTCTAAAGATATGTTTGGAAGGTGGTTGTTGTCTTCGGTACTTCAGTTGGAGAACAAGGTGAGGGATTATTCCCATCACTTGGGCTTATATTGCAGCACTCCCAGAGCCACATTGCAGATCTGGCATCAGGCCAAAATTTATTGAACTCCTAGCAACAATATTCTCTCCAAGAATAACATTGTCCATATTACAGATCTGAAAGGAGGAAGGAAGTTGCTAGTATTTCAGCTAGCAATCCAGTGGAGGATCATTCCTTCACATTGCCATCAGTCTTACCATCAGCATAGATATTATTGCAGCATTTTTCAGCAGGCAGAAGGCCTCTCTTTCCCTCACAACATAGTTTTCAAAGGAATTTGTGTTGCAGCAGCTGCAATCATCTTTGGAGGATTGAGAAGCTAGATCTAGAGCTCCTAGCTCATAGATATGAGGAAGGATCAACCCTTCAAGCATAGATCTAATCTGAGCACATATTTCAGCCATCTATTCTTCAGATCTAGCTTTAGATCTTTATTTCCCAGCATATCAAGGATCAAACCCTGAGGAGGTGATTTTTCCAAGGTTGTAGATCTGGAAAATCCTTTCTGGGTTATCTTGGGAATCCATCACAGTGGCCAGATCTTGAATCTTGGCATCATCAGAGCTCCAATTTTGAGTAGGTATGCATTTATATTTTTAGCCTACAGATTTTATATTTAGCGGAAGAGACAACGTAGTATTTGCTGCAGAGCCTCAACAGTTACGCTGTACCTACTTCACACATGTTTTCTAGGCGATATTAGCTCATCTTTTTGGCTAGATCTACCTTTATCTTGTACTTGTGTAACTGATTCATATCCAATATAATAAAATGGCTCAGCTCTTTCTGCATATTCTAATTTGTACTTAGATTTATTTTCTATCTTGTTTTAAGTTCTTATATTGTGTGAAGTATTTTTGCATATTCCCATTTTGAGATATTACAATGGTATTGGAGCATGATCTTTGGCTCAACTTGTGGACACTTGATCTTTTTACATTGAAAGAAGAACAGATAGATGAGATCTATCATGGAGGATGTGATAACTATCACTCCTTTCTTCATATCCATGAAATATCTCTCGAAGGAGGTCAATCAAATTAAGGAGGAAGAACAAAGAGAAGATCCAAGAAGAAGATCTGAAAGCAAGGAAGACCAGAGAATCCTAGATCTCCTCATAGATCCACTATGCCCACTTTCTTTGGAGAAGGTGAGAGGTATAGAAGTGGAGAAAGGCATGAACCCGAGACACATGAGACTCTCAGTCTATATCTTGAAGAGTACAAAGCACAGTCTAGAGCTTTCAAGGAGAACCTAACTCTCCAACAATTCTTCCAGATTAGAGAAGAAAGAGGATCCTATAGCAGCAATAGAAGGAAGAGGCATAATAGATTCTATTTGCCTACATTTGATGGATCTTCCTCAAGCAATTTCAAGGATTGGAGGAGGGAATTAGATTCATTTTTCAAGCTACATCCTGTGGCTAAAGAGGAGGCTATTCAAATTGCAACACTTCATCTCTTAGATGAACCAGAAGATTGGTGGTTTGGGCACCTAGAGCATGCAAAGGTGACCAAGTATTCAGAGTTCTTTCACAAGTTGAGGAAGAATTTTGATATGGATAAGATAGAGTTGTGATACAAAGGGGCATTTCCCAAGGAAACCAAGGATAATGTCAATCTTGTCACTCTGGAAAAGAGGTCACTATTTTCACCACCTACTGCAGAAGTACTTGTATCTAGAGAAGAGACACTTGCATATTTGCAAGACAGTCTTGAGCTCTTAACATATGGAGTCCCATGCATGGATCAGGAGGTGCATGAGGAAGAGGAGGGGGATACCAGCACTGGTACACTTAAATAAAATAGGCCATCACTCTTACCAGGAGTTGGAGATACTATTATCCCAGTTGGAGGAACTCTTGTGTTCTATCAAGAGGTTCCCACATATCAGTTGATCCAAGGTATGCACAAAATTTCAGCACATAGTGTTTCAAGATCAATGCATGACCAAGGATTAGAACAAAATGCTGATTTGAAGTAGAAACATATCACAACGTAGAGGACCCTTGATCTAATCAAGGAGAAGACTGAAAATTATCCCTGTTCATCATTGCTAAGCTACATTCAACCCCTTGAGTTGAGATGTGGAGTTTCAAGAAATGGGATTAGCATTATCCTATGTACAATTACTGATTACGAGATCAGTATTGTACCTTACTTTGAGACAACATATGTATTACCCTACAGATCTACAACATTGTCACTTAGTAGCTGTGACAAATAAAGGGATTCATCATTATTGGAGAATTCTGGAGGTAGCTTCACTCATGAAGCAATGGAAGCAAAGATGATAAATGGTAGACATCTTTCAATGAGAAACCTTTTCTCCTTTCTAGATGACCCTTTCTTAATGAGCCTCTTATTTCTCAAAGAGAAACTTCTACTTGCATTAAATCCAAAACTTATTTTGTTTTGGAGGGCCTTTGATGGAGAGAGAATCTCATTAAGAGATCTCATTAGAGATTCATTTCAACATTTCATGAAATTAAAAAGTCTTCAACAGTTTGGGAAGGATGTCATTCTACAAAGGGAGGATGCCATGATTATGCAGTACCTCATTCATCCTCCCCATGGGAGTGAATTGGTAAGGATGATAACCAAGGGGTTGCAAAGCCAATTGCAGATTTTCATGGGCCAGCATGTTGGGTTACATTGGTTTCCATTGGGAGAATTCTGTCACTCTCCAAAGGCACCTATTTTTCTGATCCATGTCGTGAAAAACACATATGAAATGAAGAAGGAGGCATGGCTGCGCTGGTTTCTCTTGGGTGAGTATGGATACCACCCAATAGCTCATCATTTTCTGAATAAAACCTTGTTTTTCAATGATAAATTGTAGCAAGGGACGACGTGTTGATTTTGGTTTCACTTGAGAAAGTTTTGCCACCACATGACATCTACTATGTCTATGTGTTTTGCATTGTGTAAAACTTGGCATAATGATCTCATGATGTGAATTGATGATGTTTCTTTGTATGGGGCTAATGTGACATCTCATATGTCCATTAGTATGCTTTTGTTTCATGATGCACATGAGGAGGAGAGAAAGCAACAAGATCTCTTGTTTCTTGGATTGCTTTTGGGGGAGTTTGTCTTGTCCATCTTACATGGAGGAGATAGAGGATGGCAGCAAAGGGCCTTACTTCGGTGTTTATTGTTAGGAGAATATGGTTTGACATATTTGTCTACCAATATTACTTCTTCCCTTCTTCTTTTGCATAACCTTGGAATGATGGAGTTTGGGTCCAAAAAGGCCAACAGGGCTAAGTATGAGAGCATCTCAATGCTCAATCTAATCCATGAAACATGGGATGAAGATATGTATTGTGTGATGGAGCTTTTCCTTTGTGAAGGGAACCACCTTATTGTATGCGCCTCATGTATTGATGATGATGTTGGACATCATATGGTTGTCACTTGGTACTTCATGATGGAAGGGGGACACCTAACTAAACCATTGGAGGTCATTCTTTATGTTTTTAAAAGACAACTTTGGAACCAAACATACATAACCTATTACAGAAAATGGAGGAAGCCTTCCTTATGTGGATGCCATATGGAGGGGAATAGATGGCCTTGCATCTAATTTTGGAGTTGCTTGAGGACAAGCAACATTTTTCCGGGGGGGGACTGTAATATTCCCAAATTTTCACATTACATTTGGAATATTAGAGTCCTTGATTTTCTTAATGAATTAAGTAAATAAAAGGGTGGAGGGACACACAATACTCAATAAGAATAAATATCCACTTTGTGTTTGTGAATGTGGATTAATATAGACTAGATTTGCAAAAGAGGTAGTTGAGAAACTACTAATGTGAATGAAATTGAAGATCATGTCTCATTTAATGAGAGAGATCATGGAGGATTGATTTAGTTAACTAAGATCTTGAAGATAGGGTCATATGAGCATTAATGATCAAGTGGTGGAGGATCATGTGAAAATGAAGCACCCATGATGGAGGAGGTGTACATTGCACCTAGACTATTTGGTTGATTTGGTCAAACATCATTGTCCCACTTGGAGGATCTTGTCCACATGAGACAGCGTAGTTGAGATTAGGGCCAAGGCTTGGGATGGCTCAATATTTATAAAGGAGATGAATGCAAAGGTGAAAGGAATATTGGATTATTTTGATGTATGATATTTTAGATATGGAATTGCCAAGTGACATTCCACTGCAATCTTGGGTTGTTTAGCAGATATTGGAGGTGTTGTTTAGCACAGGGTGTTCCCGGGCAGGAATCCCTCCTCTTTCTTTGAGTGATATCTAAGGAAAAGGTTTTTACTTCATTATACATCAGACTTTAAGTTTCATTTCCATTTCCTACTTTCTGCAGAATATCCATATTCAAAAAACTACATTTTTCTGAAGATCAGTTTAGAAGGTGGTAGTTGTCTTCAGTACTTCAGCTGGAGAACAAGGTGAGGGATTATTCCCATCACTTGGGCTTATATTGCAGCACTCCTAGAGCCACATTGTAGATCTGGCATCAGGCCAAAAGTTATTAACTTGCTAGCAGCAGTATTCTCTCCAAGAATAACGTTGTCCATATTGCAGATCTGAAAGGAGGAAGGAAGTTTCTAGTATTTCAGCTAGCAATACAGTGGAGGATCATTCCTTCACATTTCCATCAGTCTTACCACCAACCTGGATCTTATTACAGAATTTTTTAGCAGGAAGAGGGCCTCTCTTTCCCTCGCAGCACAGTTTTCAGAGGCATTTGTGTTGCAACAACTGCAATCAGCTTTTGAAGGATTGAGAAGCCAGATCTAGAGCTCCTAGCTCATAGATATAAGGAAGGGATCAACCCTTCAAGAATAGATCTGATATGAGCACATATTTCAACCATCTATTCTTCAGATCTAGCTTCAAATTTGCATTTCCCAGCAGAGCAAGGATCAAACCCTGGGGAGGTGATTTTTCCAAAGTTGCAGAACTGGAAAATCCTTTCTGGGTTATCTTGGGAATCCATCACAGTGGGTAGATATTGAATCTTGGCATCATCAGAGCTCTATTTTTGAGTAGATCTGCATTTCCCTTTTCACCCTGCAACTCCATGTTTATATTCTGTCGAAGAGACAACGCAGTATTTGCTGCACAACCTAAACAGTTACGTTGTACCTACTTCACACATGTTTTCTAGGTGATCTTAGCTCATCTTTTTGGCTAGATCTACCTATATCTTGTACTTGTGTAACTGATTCATCTCCAATATAATAAAATGGCTCAACTCTTTCTACATATTCTGATTTGTACTTAGATTTATTGTCTATCTTGCTGTAAGTTCTTATATTGTGTGAAGTATTGTTGCATGTTTGTATTTTGGGATATTACACGTGAGAAATTTCTAGCAGCAACACATTTCTGATTTCGGTCTAGGGTTTTTGCAGCAAACTTTGAACATCATTGACTTTGGTCAACGCAAGGTCAAATCGACCCAAAACTTTTCCAAAATTTTTATTTTCCTAATCCACATTTTTTGGCACTATTCCCGAGGCAAAATGTTTACTTTGACTTTTCAGGTTGACCTAGCTGTTGCTGCTGTTTGTGTTGACTGTTGAATTTTTGGGTTGACTTTTGAGTTGACTGTTTGGCTGTCCTGGAGGGTTGTGTGACATTGTTGGTTGACTGACCATATTGAGTCTTTGCTGGTTGAAGCATCCTATTGATCGTCGTAACACACCAACACACTTATATGTTTCTGGCTTGTATTTTGTTGATCTACTGGTATGTTCTATCAGCATTTTACTTTATTTTTTATGTGATTGATGTTTGATATAGAAGAAAAAGTAAAGCTGCATCAAGCATAGAACATATACAAAAATTTACATGGTATCAGAGCTGAGGTGAAGAAAAAGCCCTAATTTGTAGCAATCACTGAAGAAGAGGATGGATTCCTCAAACTGTAATGGCTTTAAGGTTGATGAAAAATTGACTCGGAAGGATGAATTCCATGCTTGGAAGATGACACTGGATCTTAACTTGGAATAACAAGATGTCATGGACTATGTGCAAGGTAAAATATAAGAGCCTCCATCCATTGCTACTGCTGCTGCCAAATAAAATTATAATAAGGAGGAGATCAAAGCAGAGCTGATAGTCAGGGACTCAATTCACAAGAGTATGGTTGCCTACATCTCTGAGCTGGGCACATCCAAAGAGATGTATGAAAAATTGGTCCACATGTTCAAGGCCAATAATGCGAATCAAGTCCTATTCTTCAATAATTAATTGAAGAATCTGAAGAAAGGTAGGGATGAGTCTGTTCAATCATATTTTCTAAAGCTGGCGAAGATCAGGAACAATATTCTGGCTATTGGGGAGACAATAGCTAATCGAGAGATGGTACTCTTCGCACTTGGAGGGTTCTCATCCAAATGGCATGTGTTCAACACTACCTTTCTCAATAATAATGTGATACCTGACTTTGATGAAGTACTATCAATATGCATACAAGAAGAGACAATAATGAAGGACTATGAAAATGAAGGAAATGCTGCATACGCTACTCATTCTAGAAATAAGAACTTTGGTGGTCCAAAGAACAAAGGAAGAGCAGGGGCCCAAGGAAAGGAGGGAAAGTGTTACACTTTTCATAATCTATATCACTGTGCTAGAGAATGCCCTTTCAATAAGGATTCTCTCGATGATGATGACAACAACAACAACCGAAGGAATGGCAAACAAAGGAACAATAGGTTCAAGGGAAAGAGGAAAGCTCCCTCCAGCGGAAATGGTCAACCTTTCAAAAGGTAAATAAATTCTAGGTATAAGGAATCAAATGTTGTTGATAAAAGAAATGACTTCATTATTCTATCTTCCCTCTCTGCTGCATCCCCACCCGACACTATGGATGTCTGGTTGATAGATAGTGGTGCCTCAAGGCACATCACTGGGTTGAAGGAAGCACTTTCTGATATGGTTAAGAAGGATACTAATCTGGAAATTATCATTGGAGATAATGCCACATATCCCGTGAAAGGGAAAGGGACTGTGACCTTCCACTTATCTCAAGGTCAAGTCCTTCGCTTGCAGGATGTACTCTATGTGCCCGATTTGAAGAAGAACCTTGTGCCTATTTCAGCCATGGAAGACAAAGGTTTGAATGTGGCATTCATTAATGGGAAGGTTTGTATTTGGAAGAAGATTTTCAAGGAAGCTATCACGATTGGGTTTAGAGTTGAATCTTGATACACTCTACCAGGTTGGAGGAAGTCCACTGGGATCAATGACACGTGATACCACCTGACAAACCGATAATGACACAAAATATGAGTTGAACGAGTTCAAGAAATTTTATGGAGAAGCTGGCATCAAGAGGTATACCACAACTGTCTATACTCCTAAGCAGAATGGCATTGCTGAACGAAAGAATAGGACCATTGTGGAAGTTTCTTGTGCCATGCTACTGAAGTTTCTGTGGGGAGAAGTTGTGAACACTGTTGTGTACATAAAAAACCGATGCTCACATTCTGCTCTAGACACCAAAAGTCCCGGAGAGGTTTTCACTGGTAAGAAACCTGACATCTTACATTTTAGATTTTTTGGATGTCCTATTTATTTTCATGTGCTGAAGGAGAAGAGGAGCAAGATGGATGCTTCTGGAAAAAAGGGAATGTTTGTGGGATACAACGAAACTTTTAAGGCCTATAAAGTCTATGTGCCTGGTCAAAGGGAAGTGGATATATGCCACGATGTTACCTTTGACGAAGATGCTTCCCTAAGGAATGTAGTCAATATTTCGAGATCTGAGGAAGATCATCAAACAAGGCTTGGAAATCAAGAAGAACCAAAGGATGAGACGATGACCAATGATGAAGGACCGATGGACCCGATTGATCCACCTCCTTCACTGGGGAAGAGACCATTATGGCTCAAAGACACTCTCGAGGATGCCGAGTGACATATGGCCCCAAGGGGGACATTCCGTGAAAGAAAGAAGCCAAATAGATACCAAGGGTATCTAGCAGCCATGAGTACTATTGTACAATCTGAGCCTGGATCTTTTTAGGAAGTCATAAAGCATCATGTCTGGAAGGATGATATGCATGAAGAGTATGAGTCCATAATGAAGAATGATGTTTGGGATGTGGTTCCAAGACCAGAGGACAAAGCATTTTTCACCTTGAAATGGCTCTACAAGATCAAGCATGGATCTAATGGAAGTGCTGAAAATTTCAAGGAAATATTCGTTGCCCGTGGCTTCTCTCAAAAGGAAGGCGTAAACTATGATGACATATTTGAACATGTGGCTCGATATACCACCATCCGATATATCATAGCCTTTTCTATTACGCAAATATGGAGTCTTCATCAGATGGATGTAAAGATCACATTTCTGCATGGTGCAATAAAGGAAGAGGTGTATGTGGAGCAACCTCTGGGGTTCGAAGTCCAGGATCGAGACACCGATGTCTGCAAGTTGAAGAAATCCCTCTATGGGTTGAAGCAAGCACCCAGAGCTTGGTACGAGAGGATAGATAGTTACCTGATGAAGCTGGGCTTCACTCATAGTAATGTTGATACGAACCTTTACTTCAAGGTTGATAGAAAGAAGCCTCTCATTCTGGTGCTGTATGTGGACGACCTATTCCTGACAGGTGTTGAAACTCTCATTCATCAGTGCAAGAGGACCTCACTGCTAAGTTCAAGATAAAGGACCTACTACTGATGCATTACTTCCTAGGCCAGGAGCTTTGGCAGAGACCTCGTGAGATTTTCCTTCCTCAAGGAAAACACATTGTGAAGCTTCTGGAAAGATTTGTATGGTGGACTGTAAGTCCATGTTGACACCAATGGAGCTCCAATTTAAGAATTTGAGTGGTAGCACTGATGGGCCCGTGTTAGAAAATCCTACTGAGTATCATCAAATCGCAGGGGCCCTAATGTTCTTAGTGAACACCCATCTGGACGTATGTTTTATAGTGAACACTCTGAGTCAACACATGGTTGATCTTCATAACATTAATTGGGTTGGTGCTAAGAAAATCTTTAGATATCTATGGGGCACGATAGACCATGGGAAAAGATACACTGCTGGGAGCATGACACTCCTTGGATATACTGATGTTGATTGGGCTAGTAGTGTGGTGGATCGCAAGAGCACATTTGGATGCTGCTTCACACGTAGGTATACTTTGGGCAGGAAATAGAAGTCGATAGCCTTGAGCACTGCTGAGGCCGAATACATTGCAGCATATATGGCCTGTTGTGAAGTCACTTGGTTGTGAAATATCTTCAGTTAGCTATTCGAGAATGTGTTAGATGTCTTCGTTATCCTTTGTGATAACCAGATGGGGATTCATTTGTTATATAATCTTGAGTTCCATGATCGATCTAAACATGTTGATGGTTGGTACTACTTTATACGGGATATGGTATAGCGAGGTTCCACAAGGCTTGGTCATATAGGAACTGATGAGCAGGTTGTGAATATTCTCACAATGCCCTTGGGGAAGTTCATGTTCCTAACGTTCCATGAGAATCTTGGAATCGTGGAAAGACCCTATTTTGAGGGTCCTTTTGGACGATGAGCTCTTGGAGCTCTAGGGGGTCTTTGGGGATAGCTTCTTGGAGCTATAAGCAACCATAGGGCTATGATTTCTGAACCTTATTGGTGTGCTTTAGCCCCATCATTGTGATGATTGAGTTGGTTCACCTCTCATTATCTGTGCCTCATATGCATCCTACCAATTTGAGTTCCAGACTCATGGGAAGTACCTCTCATTTGGTCAGTGACGTGGGAAAAGCTAGACACTAGTAGAAAAGACTGATGAATGAATCACAGATTTTCATACTCTCTATCTAGGATGGTACGGTAAAACCACTCGATCTGGGATCAATTCTAGAGAGATTTCAGACCTCCTACTGACTTCGGGTCAGATAAACCAAATTCGGGTTGGTATGAGACTCTTTATGAGTCCTATAGAGGTTTTGGACCTCTAGGTTGAATCTCTCAGCCAGGAATGATGTCTTTTTGACCGAAATAATTCTATTCTGAAATAAAGAAGCCAACAAAGCAAGTTACAACGGGATGATGCATGATGTTTGGATTTCACAGGTCGATGGAGTTCTCCCTAGTTGAGAGGGAGTGTTAATTTTTGAAAACTAGGTCCAAAATCCATGTTTTGATGCTCAGATAAAGATACCAATATTTTTATTGGGTTCCTCTTTCGGAGAGGTGCAAGATCGATCTAAATATCATCATGATCCGATGAGCAGAACATTTGTTTTGAATTTAGTCAAGATATGTGCAGGTTGACCTTAAGGTTTTGTGCCCCATCAGTTGTGTCACACACCCTCACTGATGGATATATATTGGTCAATGTTGGAGGACATTTTCACTCATCTCATCCTCACACATTTCTCTCTCCTCATCTGATTGGTTCGATGTCCTTGGTGGCTCTTCTCTCCACATGTGGGAAATTTCCAGTAGTAATACATTTCTGATTTCGGTCTAGGGTTTCTGTAGAAAAATTTGACAAGCGTTGAATTTGGTCAATGCAAGGTCAAATCGACTCGAAACTCTCCCAAAATTTTGATTTTCCCAATCCACATTTTATAGCACTATTTCCAAGGAAAAATGTTGACTTTGAATTTTTAGCGTTGACCTAGCTACTGCTGTTGTTTGTGTTGACCGTTGAATTTTTGGGTTGACCTTTGAGTTGACCATTTGGTTGTCCTAGAGGATTGGGTGACATTTCTGGTTGGTTAAAAATATTAAAACTTTGTTGGTTGAATCATCCTGTTGACCATCGTAACGCACCAACACACTTATATATTTCTGGATTGTCTTCTGTCGATCTACTAGTATGTTCTATCAACATTTTACTTTATTGTTTATGTGATTGTTGTCTGATATAGAATAAAAAGTAAAGTTGCATCAAGCATATAACATCTACAAAAATTTACACCTTTATATCACCTTCCTTCTTTTCCTTTAGCAAAAGGAGGAACAATCCTTCCATCATAACAAAAAATAATAGAGGTGATAGTGGACATAAATTATGGATTCCTTAAGAGATGAGAAAATTATTGGAGGGAGGGACATTGATTAAGATGGAAAAATGATATAATGACTCACATCCCATGATCCAGCTTGTAACTTCTAGGCCTAGCCTAATTTTCAAGAGGACTAGACTAAGATATGCCAGTTTACTTTTTCAAACGATTTGCTGAGGTCGATATTTAGCACTAGGGCTTTATGATTTTTTGTTTTAATATAATGAATTACTTCCTATGAAATTCCAATGGCATCATGAATATACCTATCAATAAGGAAGCCAAATTGATTTGGAGACATCTTCTCTGCTACAAAATTCTTGATCCTATTAGAGATGAACTTAGTGATAATTTAATATACTAGGTTGCACAAGGAAATAACCCTTAATTCAAGAAAGGACTTAGGCTTCAAGAATTTTGGGACAAAATTTATATAAGTAGCATTGATGGCCACTGAGACTTTCCCATATTTTTCTAGATTCTTCTACCATTAAGAAAATATTAGGCCCCATGATGTCAAAGAAAGAAAGGAAAATTTTGAATGTCCAACCATTAGGGCCTGAAATTGTCTTTAAAGAAATGTTTTAGAACCTTTTTAATTTCCTCAAGTGTGACAGGGCAATGGATCTGAAAAGATTCCTCATGGTTGAAAAAATGTGGGTAATTTTTGATGAGCTAAAGTTGGGCACTGATGTTGGGGGTACCCAAGTATTTAAAGAGGGAGAAGAAGTATTATGAGGCTACATCCTTGAACTCTTTAGAGGAAGAGAAAATATTTCCCTATTCAATCTTGGGCTCCCAAATAGAGTTAATATTCCTTCTATGATTAGCATAATTGTGGAATTTTTTTTGTTACCATCCCCCTTATTTATTGAAGTCACGCTACTTTTTAATCTCCAAGCCTCTTCTTCCATTTTTAGAATCTATATTGTCCTAGATTCTAGGGAGCTCATTGTCTAAGTTAATTCTACAGGGAAGGAAGTATAAAAAAAGTCTAGGAGATGATCTTATATTCTAATTCAATGGAAAAATTTTCTTCCTATTGCTCTAATCTCTTATTCAATTTCAAGATCACCACTGACCTCCTTAGGTCCATAATTTTTCGATGGAAATTAACCATATCATAGGAGCTATTTTTAGTTGGGTAGTTATGCGAGATATCCCTCACAAGAAACATAAAGGATTCTTCTTCCAACGAAGAATGGTTGAACTTCAAGGGACATTTTTTTGGTGAGGCTTGAAATCCAATTCCAAGAATATAGGCATGTAGTCCAAAATATTATCTTCAATAGTGCATGATCTAAGCATCCCCACCTTCTCAAAAAACTGGTCAACCATCAAGAATCTACCCAGGATTTTTGCGATACCATATACACTTGTCTTACCATTTCTCTAGGTGGGATATACCAGAAAAGGAGCTATGTCTCAGAGTTTATGATTCTGCAACATCGAAAATAAATAAGAGCTCAAATGATCTAGACGAGCATGAATTCTCCATGACTCCCCTACAAAAATAGTAGAGTTCAAGTCTCTCTCCAAGAGGAGAGAATGGTCCGAGAAAAATCTACTTGCTTGGACCCAATCCCAGAAATCTTGTCTGCCACCATATGGTCCGTAAAAATTCACCAGCTTTATGGGAAGAAGGAATCCTCTAAGATATCCTTCTAAGATGATACCAACTGATGATGAGAATGCATGCAAGGAAACAATGTTTGGGTCCCACAAACAAAGAATCCCACCCAATAGGCTAGTTGAATCCATCACACATGAAATCCAAACCTGACATAGATTTTGAAGGGACTCTCTGGCTTTATCACCCAATACTATACTCTCTTGAATCAAAATGATGGATGGCCTATCGATTTTGATCAGTCTCTTGAGAGAGGATAATTTAGAGGGTCCCCAAACTCCTCGAATATTGAGAGACAAGATGATGATTATTTGGAGATGTTAAAATGATTTTTTTATCTAAGGGCACTTGAATTGTTCTCCATGTGTGTAGAAGGGGATAGAATTAATCCACCCAGCATAGGTTCTAGAGGATTTCATTCTCTAACTGGATTTTTTTTTATTATAATTTCTCTTTATATAATAGTGAAATTTTGGAAAGAAAATCTTGGTTCAAGTGTCAAAATGTTTACAAGTGAAACCCCATTGAATGTAGGCATAGGGGTTAACTTCAATGCATCTTTATAAGAAGGCGTGAAGGAAGAGTTAGAAGTGATGAGTGTATTTGGATAGGGGGAAGTGCTTATCACCAAATAGGTAAGACTAGCAGGTGTGGGGGGATCCAAATAAGAAGATGCAAGGTTTTATTGTAATAGAGAAGACATAGGATGTCCATTTTATGAGGTAGACACGTGAATAGTTATCTTAGACTTAGGGCCATGATATATCAATTTATTCTTAAGATATAGTAGGATAGACATAGGCATAGTTATCTTAGATTTATTTCATTTCTTTAATTAATTAATTTATTTTTTATATTATACAATTTAGAATAATAGAGAATAATCAAAACATTACACGTTTATTATAGACACATTTGATTTATGTGATACAAAATGCATTAAAATTTAGATTTGTGAGTTATACTTTTGTTGATTTTGAGATTGAATTTATAATAATTGGTAATTGTTTAGGTACTATCATATTAGTGATATTAATTACAAAATTTTATTATAGAAATATAGTAAATGGTATTTAAGTATGGTTTATATTGCTAATGATGGTAAGTGGTTAGTTATTTATAAGCTTAGTAGGTGGGAGGATTATAGTGGATAGATGGTACATGAGTAATTACTTAGTTAAGAGTAGGTGTTGAGTAGTCATAAGGGAATGATTTCGATGGGGGAATATGGTTTATAGTTATAAGGTGTTTGAGGATGATTGCATGAAGATTAAAAGAGATCATGGAAACTATATTATAGTTTTAGTGTATTAACAGTCATGGTATATTAGGGGGATAGTGTCCTTAGGGTCACAATGTGTTAGAGGTGATTGTGTCAATGGGTTAGTTCATTTAGAGTCAAAATGTGTTAATGGGTGATTGTGTGTGAGCTTGTAAGAGTCTAACAGTGTATATGGTGTATTATTAACATATTGGTTAGGGGTGATTGTTTTATAAAATGTAAAATATTCATAGGTATAAAAATATATGAGTTTGTAATGGTTAGAGGTTTTATTTGGCTAAAGGGTTTGTTCACTCTTCAGTTACAATGTGTTAAAGGAACATTGTATTAAGAATTAGAAGAGGTTAGAAATATTAATATGTTCTTAATAACACTAATGATAATATAAATAAGGTTTTCCTCACAAAATAAGAACAAGGTTTTTTCTCCTCAAACCAAGATGAAACAAATTATGAAGATCCTGAAGACCACGAAATAGGATTACAAAATGCCATAATGGAAGTCCATAGGAAATATGATCTTAGGAGTAAGAAAAACCAAGACAAATCTAGGAAAAGCAACTCAGACACTGCTGTTAAGAAAGCTCCCGAAACCATTCTTAAAAGAACAAAAAATAGTAACAATATCATGACTAAGAAAACTGATCAGAACAAAGACAAAACTAGCCAAACAAACATTGACCCAAGCTGTCCTAGTACCTCTACTAGGATCCCTGAGAAAACTTTGTTGAACAAAGCCCCAAATCAAATTCAGCAAGATAAACTGCTAGAAAAGGTTATGGTTGAGAAAAATAAAGAAAATATATCTAAAATACAAGTACCTTTCATATTTGAAGGGGAAATTTCCAAAATTAAGATCACCATGCCTCTCACTGAACTGATTGCCCAAAGCTCATAAAAATCCCAGGTTCTAAAGGTCCTAAACATAGGAAACGATGCAAACAATTTACACATGACACTCCTGAGTTGTTGTTTGGACCAAAAATAGAAGGAAAATATCAAGAAGGAACCATTCCTCCTTGTTACATTAGGCTGAATGTACACGACCAAATCCTACATAATGCCATGCTAGATTCTAGGGCCTCTCACAATCTCATGCCAAAAGTAGTGATGGAAATATTAGGCCTAGAAATAACAAAACCTTACAAGACTTGTACTCATTTACTCGAGGAGAGTCAATTGTTTAGGCCTAATAAAGGATCTTTGTGTCAATCTGTCACAAGTACCTACTAAACACCTGGTCATGGACATATTGGTAATAGACATCCCTCCTAAGTAAGGAATTCTTTTATCCAGGTCCTGGGGAGCCAAGCTTCAAGGAAATATTCAACTAGACATGTCTTATGCCACCATCCCTGTGTTCAATCAGACAAGAATATTATACCGAGAATCACACATGAAGTATATGGTTATCAGTCAAGAAAGACCAGACAACATACCTCTTTATTCTGTACATTCAGACCTTAACTCATTCATTTTACATATCAATGAGGACATTGATGAACATCTAGGTAAAGTTGAAACAAATCTAAGTACATTGCATCAGGCACACCAGTTTCTATATGATGAGCTGGACACTCAAGACTACCATGACCCAAAACATTTGCATCCTGATGAAAACAAACTTGATCTTCAAGAACTAGAAAATGAAACTTCAAAAACAGGAAACAGTTCAAAATCTCAAGCAACTTTCTCAAACCAAGGAAAAATCTCAAAAGTGCAAACACCCCTTTTTTCCAATACAGAAGCACTTAAAAACTTGCATGGGACAAAAATATTTGGAAATCAGGGTCAAGAAAGCCTCATATTTTTACCTTACCTAAGAACCTCACCATCCAAAGACTCTACTCCTGCAAATGAAAATTTAACTATTGCAAGCACTTCTGTAGATCCTAAAAAGGTGTCTGGAAAATTTTATATTGAGGGATTTGATGAAAACAATTTTGAGATACCTGAGCTGATTGAGTTGTCTAAAATCTTGTCTTTACATAAGAAATTAAGAAATGCAAGGCCTTGCAATATTTTCTGGAGCACTATTATATGTCGAGAAACTACTTTCAAACACCATAAAACTACCATCATTCCAAGAAACCACCCTTTCAAAAAAGGACAAAAAAAATTTGATCAGGCATTATCACTTAAAAAGAAAACAACTGGACATAGGATGTGTTTAGATTTTAGAAATCTAGATAAACCTTCCCTAAACAACATTCACCTCCTTCCAAAAATAGATCATACTACACAAAATCTAGGGGTTTATAAGCATGTGTCCTTGAATAATAGTATTTTAGGTTACAATAAGATGATACCACTTCAAAATAATTAGCTCAAAGATTTTTTCAAGTTCGCAGGAGGCAGTTTCAAGTTCAAACCAATTTTTTCCAATCTGAAGGACACCAGAGACACCTTCCAGAGAACTATGTTTCCAGTTCTAATTTTCTTTACTATGGTATACCTTGATGATATCATCATTTGTTTTAAAAATGACAAATAATACCTATTCTACCTAAAGAATATGTGTAACAAAAGTAGGAATAGAGATCAAGAGTATAAGGAAAAACATCAAGCAAAACATGAGTTATTTAAAGATCCTTGGAAAAATCCTTATGCCATGTTTGCAAGTGACAATAACCCTGATATTTTTTCCCAAGAACTGAATAGACCAAGAATATCGGGAGATCCTTTTGAATATAGGATGCTCAAATACCACTACTGCAAAAATTCCTAGTTTTTAAATTTTCACTCATTGTACATATCATTGTTTGAAGAAAAATTAAAACACGGAAAATACAAACGAAAAAAAAAAAAAAAAAAGAGGGCAGGTTCTAAAGAAATGGTACAACCCCATACCCAAAAAATAGTCATACTGAAAGTGCGCAAGTCTAAGTGCCACTACTAGTGGCAAAATATGCCTTGTTCAGTTATCTAGCCTAATCATAACTAAGCATGTTTTAAATTGATTGCTGATAAGTTAGTGAAAAGAATGATAGTCAAATTATGAAAGCTTGAATGGTCAAAGAAAATAGATTAGGAAAGAAAGATACTAGTTCCACGCACTCAAAACAGAACCAAAGAGGAAAATAGGGATGAAAAGCAAACTATGTTTCCTAGCCCTGATTTTTCTAAATCTCATTTTGTACAAAAATAACATTTGTGTGCAGCTTGTTGTTATGCCACAAACACATGACAAATTAGACTGTCTAATCCTGATTTGGTCATGTTTTCAATTTCATGTTTTTAGTCTAGTGAATGAAATCCTGTCAAACAGCTTCAACTTGACAGTTGAATAGAATAGGTAGAGAATCAAACGAGTTCATCAGCTTAATCTGAACTCCCGGAGGATATAAGTGTAGAAATAGATAGTTTTTTTTCTCTTTCAAAAATATGATGTCAAGGGGTTTTCCAGTTCAAGTGCACCCAAGGAAGAAAAAATGTTAGGAAAATTAGGTTGGGTAGGTAAAGATGAGGTTGAGCTGATCCTGCTTTCAGGTTTTTAGATCACCATTTCAGGAAAGGGGAATGAAAGAAAGAAATTTCTGCCAATGGATGAGGCACTAGTCTTCACAAAGCCAAAAATCTGCAATTCTGGACACCTCCGTAAAAGGAGCTGCCGTCCCCAAATGGAGCCACTGTTAGTCATCAATAATTTTCACTTGTTTATATGACTATATTATTTGTCCAGGTTTTCTAGAAACCAAATTCAAAGAATCTTCATGTCTTCTAGAAATCCCCTCAGAGAAATTTTTTCACTCTCCCTCCTCCCTTGTCTGTTATGATTAGATTGGTCATCCTGTCAAGACCCCATCCTGGACTAATAAGCCTTACTCTATCCATGATGGTTACTTCTGTCTATAGCACTCTACCTCTGATGACCAAGCCCTCTTAATTCACAAATTTTTCTGGCCAATTTAAGCCAAGTTTTCCCTCTTACTCTCCTACTGCCCAAATCACTGTTGATATCAAAACTCTGTCTAGAAATCCCTTCAAAGTACCATAAAAATGTCTAGGTTTATAGGTGATGGTGCATAAATAGGATATCTAAAAACCTTGTGTCTTGTGCAAAACTCTGTTTTAAACCCTCATTCAAAAGCCTTGTTCTAAAGACCTTGAAAATAATTTAGTTAGGTTTTTGTAGGTCATGCACCATCAGTTTTCTCCATACACTATCTTGTCACAAAATATCAAAGGTAAATTCAAAAGGACACATAGATGATGTTGTCATTTTTCTGAAAAGAACTCAAGAAGCCTCCAAGGTCACCTTTCTGGTCCAACAGTGAAATTTTCCAAGAATAAACCATCCTATCAAATACATCTCTATAGGGATGTCTTGAGGTTTGGTCTAAAGCAAAAAAGAGCCAAAGAGGGGCACTAGGAAGAATTTTCAGTCAAGCTAGTTGGCAGTTTAAATAAAAGGTACAGTGAGCTGAAGGTCACAAGGAAAGTCAATATTTTCTCTACAAATCAGGGATACCTAAAAAAGGTTTCGAAAATTCATCTACAGTGGTTAGAAGACACAACAAACCGAAAGCTACTTCAAAGGTACTGATATCATTATAAGAGGTAAATTGCTGCTCATGAAAACCTCTATGAAAAATCTCAAAAAAGTTAGTGATTTATAAAAAAGGCATGGTGCTTTGGCAAAAAGGTATCATCAAGATAATTTTTGGGCCTCAAAACATAAATGGGAGAGGGACTACTGCCCTTTGCCATAACCCTGCAAACAGGACCAAAAAACCATCAAATGCACCATCAGATGAAAGAAGATATTAAAACCACTATAAAGAAGAAAAGCAGCATGGTATGGTTTGTATGAAAATGCCAATATATGATTTCTTAACCCACAGTGGAGTTTGTTTTGGGGACAGTTTCAAAAATTTGGATAAAATGCAAAATAGGCATGATAAGGTAAAATAAAACACCTCCTTCATCAACAATAGAGGGTGTGAAAGTTTTTCTGAGTTATCTTCTAAAGATAAGTGAAACAGTAAAAAAATCCACTAAATCAAATATGTGATTTTGAAATCCAAAAGGTGAGAAAATCTGATTTTAAAGGCTCTAGGTGCCATTTGCACTAAAAGAGTAACAATCAAAGTTTGTTAGTCAAACTGTCACACAAAAAGACAGTCACAGACTTTTTTCAAGGAATATGGAGGCACAAAAAATTTTAAATTCACCTTGCAAAGACAAACAAATGCCATCACAAACCAATTTATTGCTCAGACCATAAATCAGTGGTTTAGAAACAAAAAAGAAGACTGGCTCCAAAAAGGCTTTTTGCACTGAAAAGACAGTCAAAAGAAAACAATGCAAAGGTGAAGTTAAAACTTTAGAGAAGGGGATTTTTTGTCCTTAATCATTTCACAAAAGGGGTATAAATAGCCCCAATGGCCTTTTTTCCTTTTCATTCCACCTTTGGCAAAAGGAGAAGTGTGTTTGAAGCTTCGGAGAGCATCCTCGGGCGATTTTTTGTAGATGATGCGTGCATGTAGACAGGAGCTACACACCTGTAGGAGCATCTAGTGAAAATTACAACTGGACGCTGCGCACCTAAAGAATGGCACTGCATGTTATTTTTCCCACCCGACGTGCAGGAGCTACCGCCCAGTGACACCCGTTTTCCGTGCAGACAACACCCATGCCCGCTGGTGCTACGCACCTGCCGTTGTATCTGTCGCTTGGGCCAAGAGGCACTGTGCACCCACCACTATGCCTGTCGCATAGCCTCATGCAGATAGTGCCCGAGCCAACACTGCGGACTTGGAGGAAAAGCGCTGCACCGCCCAGAAAATTGAAAAAATGGCTAGAATTAGAAACATTTTTCCCAGAAGCTGCATTTTTCCATGAGAGAACGTTTCAAGAGGTATTCTCCATAAATTAGCATCTCCTCCTCATGTTTTTAAGTTTTAAAAGCACCAATTAGGGCTAAGGTTGTGTCAAAGACAGCTTGAGGAAAAAGTTGGATAGAAATATAACCTCTTTCTCTGTTGATTCTATAAGCCTGTTTAGAAGTCCAAAACCTTCTAAAAAACCTTTTTCCTCATCATTTCACCAGCTAAAAGCCTTTTCTGTTTACAAATTGGAAGAAGGGGCAAGGTAATCACCATGTCTCAAGAAGAGAGTAATGAGCCTCAAAGACCAAGGAGACAGTCTAAGAAAGGAGGGAAGCACAATAGGTTTGAACCTACAGACACCAAAGAGCTAATAGCGTCCCCTTCTGTCTTATCTGATTTCCAAGAATTAGGGTGTTTTGAGTTCTAGAACAAGGTACAAGAAGTCTAGAGCCATCCTCAGTTAACATATTTATTTTCCCTAAGGCTTCACAGGCATAAAGTTCATCTAGCAGGGGTAAGGTTTGAGTTGACCCCTAAAGCTATCTCTAAAGCTACTGGTATGCCTTGTATAGGAGAGATATGGTTTAAATAGAAACATCTTGACTTGATCCACTATCATCCTTTTCTAAAACCTAGTTGTCAAGCTGCATGTAAATCCATTTTTCCTTTTTCACATCTACTGGAAAGATATGCCCTCCTCATGAATATTTTCATGAAATACTTTACCTGTGAGGGCAGGTTCTCCCGAATCTACTCCTATCATATTAGGCTCCTCATGCACTTAACCAGGACCATGCTACTGAACATGCCTTATTTCCTCTGCAAAAGCATTGAAAAAATGTCCACCATCCTGAAAAAGAAGCCCCCAGCCCAGCAGATGGCAAGCCTATTTCATCACTCTCTTGTCAAAATCATTGTAACTCACTAACTGCAGAAACAAGGCATTCCTTGGGAATCCTTTATTTCCCATGATGACTTCACCACTTCATCCTCCATCCCACTACAAAATGTGCCATCCTCTTCTCAAAATATTCCTCATACTCTTTCATCGCCCTCCACTGACCATGATTCACTTTCCTCCCATGAATCAATCTCCCAAAAAAACCTTCTTCAAACACCTTCCCTTGATAAAAGTGATCCTGAAGAAAACAAAGGTGGTCATGAAGAAAAAATTAGTGGCCTTGAAAAGAGCAATGTTGGCCCTGAAGAAATCAGTAGTGGTCCTGAAGGAAGAACTGATGATCAGGAAGAAAGCAGTGATGATCAATGTGAGGAAGAGTGTAAGAAATATGAGGAACATGAGGAAGATGATGGTGAAAGTGAGGAAGAGTATGATGAGGATGAGGAAGAAAATAATTAAAATAAAGAAGGAGGAAATGGCCTTGAAGAAAGCAGCGTAGGCCCTGAAGAAAACAATGATAAGCAAGATGAACCAAGGAGGGATGACCAAAATAATGAAGATAAGGGAGATGATAGAAACAGTGAGGGAAAATATGATGAAGGCCTTGAGGAAAATAGTGCTAATCATAATACAAACAGTGATGGAGAAAATAAAGACATCAACGAAGAGGAAGATAGCCAGAAGGGAGATAGTCAAAACAGCAGCAGAGATAAAAGTACAAATCAGGAAGAGAACAAAGATTCAAGGAGTGATACCCATGGTGAGGAAGGAGGACAAGATGTTGAGACTCATAGTAAAGAAAAAGACACTAACAGCCTCACAGCAGATAGTGCAAAACAAGAGGAAAGCAGTCATGGCAATGACCAGATTAATGAAGGTGGTCCAAAGACGGTTTTCATATTTGTTTTGAATAAACAAGGAAGTGATGTGAAGGATCCAAGGGATGTAGATAGTCAAAAAATCAGTAAAAAAATTAAAGACATGGACAGTCATGAAGATGAAAATATGTCAGACCTAGGCACCTCCCACAATGAAAAAACAGAGTATGACACTTTTGAAGGTCCTCCTTGTAATGAAAGCATGAAAAATATTGAAATTTATAATCAAAGGGAATGCCAATAGCAAAGTAACAAAGGGACACCCACAGAAAACATTCTTGAAGAAAAAGACAGTCCTAGGGCTGTAAGTGACCAGATTGAACAAGCCTAGTTTGTAACACCTCTCATCTTCTCTTATTAGAAAGGTAGGAGGCATGTGTTTGTTGCATCCAAAAGGCAAGGGGCATGCACTCTTCCTCAAGAATAGTGTAGGAAAGAATCATCAAAATAGTGAAAGGAAAAATCACTCAAACAGTGCAAAGAAATGTCCCCAAGGCATTGAGGAGCAGGGGTAAACTGCTAAAGAAAGACACGGGTGAATTGCCAAAGAAAGACAAGGGTAAGAAGCCCATGAAGGATAAAGGAAAAAAGACAATGAAAGAACAAGAAAGTAGCCATGAAGAAGAGAGGGAATTTGAACTCATCCACATTCACAGTGATGAGGACAATGAAACGAGGATACTCAATTCTCTCTTGCAGGACCGGAGTGCACAAATCTGAGATTTAGAGGTTGATTTGGAAAGATCAAAATATCTCATTCATTTATTACAAACACAAAAAGCACAAGTGAGTGGCCAACTTTCCATTTATGAAGCCCGGGTGCTCAAATACAAAAGAGAAGCTCAGAAATCACAAGTACAACTAGAGGATTACATGGGCGACTATGAAGAATATATTGAAGAAGAAGGGCAAGCTATGAAGAGACCTAAGACTATGGGTCTTAGGAGAGCATTAGAAAAATAGAGAGAGGAAGAATCAGCCCGAGCACAACAATTCCCTCTCACTAAGCTCCTAGCCTTGGAAATTGAACAAAAAAAAGAATCATGGCTTGAAAGGGAAAACCTGCATTTGGAGGCTAATTTGGAGAATGAAAACAAGAATATGGGCTTACAGAGAAAGATGACTGAGCATTATAAAAAGAGAAATCAGTTTTCTAGGAAAAAGCTCAAAACTGCCCAAAGGAGGCGCCTGACGCCAAAAGATGGAAAAGATGAAACTAGGCTTGGAATTTTTGCTCAAGCTTCACTACAGGTCTCTAGGGACCCTTGAGGGATTCACTCACCAATTTTGAGAAAAATTTGGTACTTTTTGGTTTTTTTCAATCTTTAAGCCTAGGAGCGTAGCACCCGGGACGCTGCGCTTTTTCTCAGAGCATCTTCAGCAGGAAAATTTTACATTTTTGGATTCCTTGGCACTAGAGGAGCATGCTCACAAAATTTCAACTCATTTTGAGTTGTTTTGGTCCCTCAAAAGGTCCACAAACAACCATTTTTTCACCTTTCTGCCATTGTTTCTAAACATGTGTTGCGCCCCTTGGAATCTGCACCTTTTCTACTTTTTGGGAAACCTTAAGAGATAATATTGAGAAAAAGCAAGTATATTTGGAAAGTAGACATCCATATCTTTGTAACGAGCCATCACAAGGCCTTTTTCGACATCGAGAAGGCCTCCAAAACTTTACTGCAAAAGGCCTCTTTTCGGTGCTGCGCGCTTGGAAATTTTGCAAAGATAGAGACAGATTCATGCATTCCCATGTGAGGACAAGGAAAATGTGCATTAGGCAAGTTCTATCATGTATGTCAGAGCCTAAAAGTCAATATTTGTTCTATTTTGGTCCGAAAAGGATATTTTGAAGAGATATTTTGTACCTTGGACCTTGTAAGGCCTCAAGGACAGTTTTAGATATTTTTCTTTGGCCAATTGCCTTCTAGTTGCTCTAGTGAGCTCTTTCTCCTCTTGGCTGATATAAAACATGAGGATTCATTGTAAAAATAAGGAGAACTTGACATGTTGAGAGAAATACATACTTTTATGAGCTTGGAGAAAATATTGGTTTTATGAAGTGGATGAATGTCTTGCTCGGCTTGATGGTGGAGGAGCATTGTGTGCAAGATTCCATAGCTTGGTGAATGGTGATATTTCCTTGATTTTTTTATGTCTTTTTTTCTTCATTAATGTTTCATGCTTCATGTTTGTTGTAGATCAAAAAAGTATAGGTTGAGAAATGCTGATGGAAGCACCTCAAACCTCCTCTTTATTTACAACTTTGATGTTTTCTTCTTCCTGGTAATTATAAGGAATTCCTAAACTACTCCTTAGGTCCACCAAGAAATTGTCATTTGTTTCATTTATGGTTAGTATGTTAGCTATCAAATCTATTCAAGGTATTCCCTACTTATTTGAAGTTCTCAAAACTCTATTTCTGGAACCTTTCTATGAAATAATTATTACTTAGGTTAAGTCAAAGAGGTCTCGTTCGATCTTGCCCTTTTTCCATGCTTGCCAACTTGTTTCATAGTTCCTGATAGTTTGATATATGTTTTTTAGGGGTTCCCTCTTCATATATTAAGTTATTTTTTTATCTTATATGTTTTCCCAACAACTGAAGGTGAATTTCTAACGTTAGGAGTTCTTATGCTTCTATGTCTCCCCTGAATGATTATTTTTCATGTTTATCAGTTTGAGTATTGTTCATAGAGATTAATGGTTTTCGATACCTCATGATTATTTGCTTTCAAACTATATATGTTTAAGACTTCTTCGTTTTTCACAAACTTAATGTTCATTTCACCTCATACCTCACCCAAAGGATCCATTGACCTTGCTAAATCGGCCCTATAGTACACATTGTCCATCATTTAGACATCCTTGACTTTATCTAACCCCATAGCCCTGTTGATTTGATGAACTCTCCTTCCATTTGTCCTACTTGATCAGTTTTACCTCAAAACCAAAACAAACCAAAATATACTGAACAACTAGCCTAAAATCAAACATACAAAATGAACAAGTTCACGTCCTTCACATAATAGAGAGAGCCCTCTGAGTCTAGGAAGGCTAGGTCCTAGGAATCCAAATATTGGTCTGATGTTACCCTGTCATTTGTTTTACCAATCTGCCAAATTACGGGACTCTAACATAATGGAAATCATGGTGGGACCCGCTGAGTACATAACAACCTAGCAAACTCTTGTAGACTCATTTGTCCTTCGAAATTAAAATCGGACAAGCATCCTATAAAGCCATTGCAGTAAACTCTCTTTGTTTCACCACCTTATCTAAGTGATGAATCAGGTATAGGACACTCTTACAAACCAGGCTACATAAAAACTCTGTAAAAACCCCAAAAACATCCCTAGATTGGTTTCTATCAGTCATTGGCGGTGGACCATAAACACTTGTATCTACAAGACAAAAACAGTCACCCGACGACTCCACTAGCCTCTAGTAGGCCTACTACTCCGTTCTATTACCAAAGACTTCCATAAGCATGCTATCCTGTTTATTTACCCCTCTGATCACAAAGATCATGATACAGTCTCTCAAATCAGTGAAAAACTAAGTATTACTTATAACTTCAGAAAACTTCATCAAAACATAAAAACTCAACTAAAATAGCCTAAGAATAGAACTCTAGCTTGCTCAACATCCGAGCAAAATAATGATCCAGCTTTAGAACACTCTTACAAGTTTTTAGTCTACATGAAAAAATTCTAAAAAGAAAATTTCTTAAAAATTTAACTTTGTCAGTATTGGTGGTGGACCATAGACTTCAAAGTCACTAAAAGCATCCACCTCATGACTCCACTAGCCTCCAGTAGGTTTTCTAACTTTACTAGAATCCATAGATTCCTATAGGACTACATCACAATCAGGCTTGAGAAGTCTAAAAGCTTAGTCATACACTATGCAAGTTTGATAACTCCTAGAGAGGAAATCCTTCCAAAAAAAATCACAAAATTCAGCTCTCTGTCTTTTGAAATTGAAATCTGGATTCATGAAGAATTAATACTAGATCTCACCTAGACCCTAATCCTCCTACCATAGTTGATGACCCAGAAAATATTTTGTGACAAACTTCTGAAGCTAGAAATTTAACTACCAATAGGAGTATCCATAAAGCAAGCTCTGTGCCTGAACATCTTACATCCTTGCAAGATCCTCATTTTGACTTGCATCATACAAAAAACCTTTTTAGAACCAAGTTACAAACTAGCATTGACCATACCGATCTTAAGCCCATAGACTTGTAGTAGAGTTCTAGCAGAGAAGCCTCTCCCACTACACCACCTGATTTCCAGCTTCTCCGCCACTTCGGCTCTTTTGACCCCAAGTCTTCTCAAAATTAGTTTTCTGGTCCAAGCACTTCCACCACACCCATTCACACCACCACTGTGCAAATCACCTCATCCCATACTGTAAATCCTTCAACTATAAATCCACCATCACCTCCAATCATGGCAGCTTGGTATGCACCCCTAATATTGCCGCAACCTTTGGTACCTTTGCCAAATGATTACAAATCCAGAATCCTACACTTCACCGAGGTTGAATCCACCACTGCCCAAAAACATGTAGATAGAATCAATGATGCCTTTGACTACATGGAACTAGAAGAAGAAACCATGAAGATGAGGATGTTTTCCCAAAGCCTAGGTGGAGAAGCCAAGAAATGGTTTAAAAACTTAACTCAAAATAGTATACATGATCTTCCGTCACTTTACCAAACTTTTTTGAACAAATGGTAAATAAAGAAAAATCCCCTACAAAGCCTTTCTGAATATAATAGTCTTAAAAGGAGCGCAGGGGAAAGTGTCCAAGACTATTGCACTAGGTTTAACAGTGTTTATAATATCCTCCCACCTCACATGAAACCTCCACCAGGTCTGGCATTAGTAAAATTTCTGGAAGGTTTCGATCCAGACATGACATACCGGCTAAGAGAAAGAGACCCCACAACTTTAGAAGAAATGCAAAAGCGAGCTATTAGTGCAGAGGAAAACCTCACTAAAAAGAGGGCTAGGATGAGGTCAGAAAAGAAAGTCACTTACCAGGACGAAACCATGCCTTCCACTTCCTCTTCAGATTCCAAAATAGATAACCTAGTTAGGACTATGGAGAGAATGATGGAAAGGATAAACTTAAGTGAGAGAACGACCCCTAGGGATAACCAGCCAAACCCCCAAAATAGAAACCGAAATCATAACTTTCATTAGGGGAATTTTGAGGTCTAAAATGGGCCTCCTAAGGAAATTATAAAATAATAGTGGAAAAAATCAAATAAGATTTGATGACATCATCAAATTTTAGAGGGAAAAATGAAAAAACTACTTTTTCAACTCATATTTTCAACTTATCTCCCAAATTTTTTACTCAAATTTTGAGCAGGACTACTCATTGGATGCGAAATTTAATTCCCCATCCAAGTAGTACCCATGTTGCATACTTTCGATGGGTCCTACTACACGAAAAATGAGAAATACATAAAAAAACGTGATTACAATCACATTTTTTATGTATTTCTCATTTTTTGTGTAGTAGAGTTCATCGAAAGTATGCAACATGGTTACTCCTTGGATGAGGAATTAAATTTTGCATCCAATGAGTACTCCCACTCGAAATTTGAGTAAAAATTTTGGGAGATAAGTTGAAAATATGAGTTGAAAAATTAGTTTTATTATTTTATTATTTTATTATTTTTTAATATTTTTACCCTTTTATTTAAAAAATTGTAAATCATCCCCCATGGTTGACATCATCATCTTGAATCCTATTGGTTGTTATAAAGTTTATTTTTGTTGTACATTTTTCTTAGGAGGCCCATTTTAGACCTCAAAATTACCCTAATGAAAAGGGACCCGCCCCAAATCAAACCAAGAGAAAATGATCAACAAATCAAACCATCCTTCCAAGATAAATATGTTGATCAAGGGGAAATAGATATTGAACAAACCGATGAAAATAATCTAAACAAATATTGACCCAAGTTGTCCTAGTACCTCTACTAGGATCCCTGAGAAAACTTTGTTGAACAAAGCCCCAAATCAAATTCAGCAAGACAAACTGATAGAAAAGGTTATGGCTGAGAAAACTGAAGCAAATATATCTAAAATAAAAATACCTTTCAGCTTTGAAGGGGAAATTTCCAAAATTAAGATCATCATGCCTCTCACTGAATTGATTGCCCAAAGCTCATACAAATCCCAGGTTCTAAAAGTCCTAAACATAGGAAATGATGCAGACACTTTACACCTAGCTGATGACACTCCTGAGTTGTTGTTTGGACCAAAAATAGAAGGAAAATATCAAGAAGGAACCATTCCTCCTTTTTACATTAGCGTGAATGTGCACGGCCAAATCCTACATAATGCCATGATAGATTTTGGGGCCTCTCACAATCTCATGCCAAAAGTAGTGATGGAAAGATTAGGCCTAGAAATAACAAGACCTTTCAAAGACTTGTACTCATTTGATTCGAGCAGAGTCAAGTGTTTAGGCCTAATAAAGGATCTTTGTGTCAATCTGGCACAAGTACCTGCTAAACACCTGGTCATGGACATAGTGGTAGCAGACATCCTTCCCAAGTACGGAATGATTTTATCCAGGTCCTAGGGAGCCAAGCTTCAAGAAAAAATTCAACTAGACATGTCTTATGCCACCATCCCTATGTTCAACTAGAAAAGAAGATTATACCAAGAATCACACATGAAGTATATGGTTAGAAGTCAATAAAGACCATACAACATACCTCTTTATTTTTTACATTCATACCTTAACTCTTTCATTTTACATACCGATGAGGACATTGGTGAACATATAGGTAAAGTTGAAACAAATCTAGGTACATTGCATCAGGCACACCAATTTCTCTATGATGAGCTGGACACTCAGAACTATCATGACCCAGAACATTTGCATCATGATGAAAACAAGCTTGATCTTCAAGAACTAGAAAATGAAACTTCAAAAACAGAAAATAGTTCAAAATCTCAAGCAAGTTGCTCAAACCAAGGAAAAATCTCAGAAGTGCAAACACCCTTTTTTTCCAATACAGAACCGCTTAAAAACCTGCATGGGACAAAAATATTTGGAAATCAGGGTCAAGAAAGCCTCATGCTTTTACCTTACCTAAGAACCTCGCGATCCAAAGACTCTACTGCTGCAAATGAAAATTTAACTATTGCAAGCACTTATGTAGATCCTAAAAAGGTGTCTGGTAAATTTGATATTGAGGGATTTGTTGAAAATAGTTTCGAGATACCTGAGCTGATTGAGTTGTCTAAAATCTTGTCTTTACATAAGAAATTAAGAAATGCAAGGCATTGCAATATTTTCCGGAGCACTAGTAATGTCGAGAAACTACTTTCAAACACCATAACACTACCATCATTCCAAGAAACCACCCTTTCAAAAAAGAACAAAAAAACTTTGATCAGGCATTATCACTTAAAAAGAAAACAACTGGACATAGGATGTGTTTAGATTTTAGAAATCTAGATAAACCTTCCCTAAACAACACTCACCTCCTTCCAAAAATTGATCATACTACACAAAATCTAGGGGTTTCTAACCATGTGTCCTTGCATGATAGTATTTTAGGTTACCATAAGATGATACCACTTCAAAACACTCATCTCAAATTTTTTTTCAAGTTCACAGATAGCAGTTTTGAGTTCAAACCAATTTTTTCCAATCTGAAAGACACCAGAGACACCTTCCAGAGAACTATGTTTCCAGTTCTAAATTTATTTACTATGGTATACCTTGATGATATCATCATTTGTTTTAAAAATGACAAAGAATACCTTTTCTACCTAAAGAAGATGTGTAACAAAAGTAGGAATAGAGATCAAGAGTATAAGGAAAAACATCAAGCAGAACATGAATTATTTAAAGATCCCTGGAAAAATCTTTATGCCATGTTTGCAAGTGACAATAACCCTGATCTTTTTTCCCAAGAACTAAGTAGACAAAGAATATTGGGAGATCCTTTTGAACATAGGATGCTCAAATACCACTACTACAAAAATTCCTAGTTTTTAAATTTTCACTCATTGTACATATCATTGTTTGAAGAAAAAGTAAAACACAGAAAATACAAAAAAAATAGAAAAAAAAAAAGAGGGCAGGTTCCAAAGAAATACAAGGGTGAATTTCTGAAGAAAGACAAGTGTAAGAAGCCCATGAAGGATAAAGGCAAAAAGACAATGAAATAACAAGAAAGAAGCCATGAAGAAGAGAGGGAATTTGAACTCATCCACATTGACAGTGATGAGGAAAATGAAACCAGGATACTCAATTCTCTCCTACAGGATCGGAGTGCACAAATCAGAGATTTAGAGGTTGAGTTGTAAATATCAAAATATCTCATTCATTTCCTACAAACACAAAACACGCAAATGAGTGGCCAACTTGCCATTTATGAAGCTCGGGCGCTCAAATACAAAAGAGAAGCTCATAAATCACAAGTACAGCTAGAGGAGTACATGGGCGACTTTGAAGATGTTATTGAAGAAGAAGGGAAATCTAGGAAGAGGCCTAAGGCTATGGGTCAGAATTATATGAAATGGGGGGTTGTTGTAGAGGACAACAGGGTCTTAGGAGAGCATTACAAAAACACAGAGAGGAAGAATCAGCCCGAGCACAACAATTCCATCTCATTGAGCTCCTAGCCTTAGAAATTGAACATGACAAAGAATCATGGCTTGAAAGGGAAATCCTGCATTTGGAGGATATGTTGGAGAAGGAAAACAAGAATCTAGGCTTACAGAGAAAGATTAATGAGCATTATAAAAAGAGAAACCAGTTTGCTAGGAAAAAGCTCAAAACTGCCCAAAGGAGGCGCCCGGTGCCAAAAGATGAAAAATACCAAGCTAGGCTTGGAATTTTGGCTCAAGCTTCACTACAGGTCTCTAGGGACCATTGAAGGATTCACTCACCAATTTTGAGCAAAATTGGGCACTTTTTGGTTTTTGTGAATTTTTAAGCCTAGGAGCACAACACCCCGGATGCTACGCTTTTTCTCAGAGCATCTTCAATAGGAAAATTTTAAATTTTTGGATTCCTTGGCACTATAGGAGCATCCTCACAAAATTTCAGCTCATTTGGAGTTGTTCTGGTCCCTCAAAAGGTCCAAAAACAACCATTTTTTCACCTTTCTGCCACTGTTTCTGAAGAGGTACTGCGCCCATGGGAATCTGCAACTTTAATAATTTTTGGGAAAATTATAGAGATTGGATTGAGAAACAAAAAGTATATTTGGAAATTATACATCCATATCTTTCCAATGAGCCATCATGGGGCCTTTTTCGACATCGGGAAGGCCTCCAAACCCTTGCTGCAAAAAGGCCTTTTTTCGGTCCTGCGCGCCTGGAAATTTTGCAAAAACAGAGACAGATTTCTGCATTCCTGTGTGAGGAAAAGGAAAATGTGCGTTAGGAAATTTATATCATGTATTTCAGAGCCTAAAAGTCAATATTTTTTTCTATTTTGGTCCGAAAAGGGTATTTTGAAGATATATTTTGTGCCTTGGACCTTGTAAGGCCTCAAGGACAATTTTAGATATTTTGCTTTGGCCAATGGCCTTCTAGTTTCTCTTGTGAGATCTTTCTCCTCTTGGCTTATATAAACCATGATGATTCATTGTAAAAATAAGGAGAACTTGAAATTTTGAGAGCAATACATACTTTTATGAGCTTGGAGAAAATATTGCTTTTATGAAGTGTATGAATGTCTTGCTTGGCTTGATGGTGGAGGAGAATTGTGTGCAGGATTCCATAGCTTGGTGAATGTTAATGTTTCCTTGATTTGTTTATGTCTTCTTGTTTTAATTAATGTTTCATGCTTCTTGTTTGTTGTATATCAGAAAAGTATAGGTTGAGACATGCTCATGGAAGCACCTCAAACCTATTGTTTATTTATAGCTTTGATGTTTTCTTCTTCTTGGTCATTATAAGGGATTCTTAAACTAATCCTTAGGTCCACCAAGAAATTGTCATTTGTTTCATTAATGGTCAGTATGTTAGCTATCAAATCTGATTCAAGGTATGCCCTACTTATTTGAAGTTCTCAAAACTCTATTTCTGAAACATTTCTATGAAATATTTATTGCTTAGGTTAAGTCAAAGAGGTCTCGTTCGATATTGCCCTTTTTCCATGCTTACCAACTTGTTTCAGAGTTCCCGATATTTTGATATATGTTTTTTAGGAGTTCCCTCTTCATATATTAATTTATTTTTTTATCTTATATGTTTTCCCAACAGCTGAAGGTGAATTTCTAAAGTTAGGAGTTCTTATGCTTCTATGTCTCACCTAAATGTTTATCTTTCATGTTTATCAGTTTGAGTATTGTTCATAGAGATTAATGGTTTTCACTACCTCATGAGTATTTGCTTTCAAACTATATATGTTTAAGACTTCTTTGTTTTTCACAAACTTAATGTTCATTTCACTTCATACCCCACCCAAAGGATCCATTGACCTTGCTAAATCGGCCCTGCAGTACACCTTGTCCATCATTTAGACATCTTTGACTTTATCTGACCCCATAGCCCTGTTGATTTGATGAACTCTCTTTCCATTTTTCCTACCTGATCAGTTCTATCTCAAAACCAAAAAAAATCAAAATATATTGAACAACTAGCCTAAAATCAAACATAGAAAGCGAACAAGTTCACATCCTTCACATAATAGAGAGAGCCCTCTCTCAGTCCAGGAAGGCTAGGTCCTACGTAATATTCCCAAATTTTCACATTACATTTGGAATATTAGAGTCCTTTATTTTCTTAATGAATTAATTAAATAAAAGGGTGGAGGGACCCACAATCCTCAATAAGAATAAATATCTACTTTGTCTGTGTGAATGTGGATTTATCTAAAATAGATCTGCAAAAAGGGGTAGTTGAGCAACTACTAATGTGAATGAGATTGGGGATCTTGTCTCATTTAATGAGAAGATCATGGAGGGTTGATTTAGTCAAATAAGATATTTAAGATGTCAAACAAAGGGTCATTGAGCATTAATGATCAAGTGGTGGAGGATCATGTGCAAATGAAGCACACATGATGGAAGAGGTGTACATTGCACCTAGACTGTTTGGTTGATTTCGTCAAACAACATTGTCCCACTTGGAGGATCTTGTCCACATGTGACAGCATAGTTGAGATTAGGGCCAAGGCTTTGGATGCCTCAATCATTATAAAGGAGATGGAGGCAGAGGTGAAAGGCATCTTAAATTATTTTGATGTATGATCTTTTAGATCTGGAATTGTCAAGTGACATTCCACCGAAATCTTGGGTTGTTTAGCAGAGATTGCAGGTGTTGTTTAGCACAGGGTGTTCCTAGGTGGGAATACCTCCTCTTTCTTTGAGTGATCTCTAAGGAAGAGGTTTTTACTTCATTACACATTAGGCTTTAGGTTCCATTTCCATTTCCTACTTTCTGTAGAACATTCATATTCAAAAAACTGCATTTTTCTGAAGATCAGTTTGGAAGGTGGTAGTTGTCTTCGCTACTTTAGCTGGAGAAAAAGGTGAGGGATTATTCCCATCACTTGGGATTATATTGTAGTACTCCCAAAGCCACATTGCAGATATGGCATCAGGCCAAAATTTATTGACCTCCTAGGAGCAGTATTCTCTCCAAGAGTAACGCTATCCATATTGCAGATCTGAAAGGAGGAAGGAAGTTGCTAGTATTTCAGCTAGCAATCCAGTGGAGGATCATTCCTTCACATTTCCATCAGTATTACCATCAACCTGGATCTTATTGCATCATTTTTCAGCAAGCATAAGGCCTCTCTTTTTGTCACAGTGCAGTTTTCAGAGGCATTTGTGTTGCAACAACTGCAATCATCTTTTGGAGGATTGAGAAGCTAGATCTAGAGCTCCTAGCTCATAGATCAGAGGAAGGGATCATCCCTTCAAGAATATATCTGATATGAGCACATATTTCAGCCATATATTCTTCATATCTAGATTCAGATCTGTATTTCCTAGTAGATCAAGGATCAAACCCTGGGGAGGTGATTTTTCCAAAGTTGCAGATCTGGATAAATCCTTTCTGGGTTATCTTGGGAATCCATCACAGTGGCCAGATCTTGAATCTTGGCATCATCAGAGGTCCAGTTTTGAGTAGATCTGCATTTCTATTTTCAGCCTGCAACTCCATGTTTATATTCTGTTGAAGAGACAATGCAGTATTTGCTGCAGAGCCTCAAAAGTTACATTGTACTCGCTTCACACATGTTTTCTAGATGATCTTAGCTCATAGTTTTGGCTAGATCTACCTATATCTTGTACTTGTGTAACTGATTCATCTCCAGTATAATAAAATGGCTCAAATCTTTCTGCATATTCTAATTTTTACTTAGATTTATTGTCTATCTTGCTGTAAGTTCTTATATTGTGTGAAGTATTGCTGCATGTTCCAATTTTGGGATGTTACAGTGGTATCAAAGCATGATCTTTGGCTCAACTTGTGGACACTTCATATTTTCACATTGAAGGAAGAACAGATAAATGATATCTATCATGGAGGATGTGAGATCTGTCACTCCTTTCTTCATATCCATGCAAGATCTCTCCAAGGAGGTCAATCAAATGAAGGAGGAAGAATAAAGGGAAGATACAAGAAGAATATTTGATGAGGAAAGCACTTCCTATCAGTAGCGAAGAAGACCAAAGAATCCTATATCTCCTCATAGATCCATTATGCCCACTTTCTTTGAAGAAGGTGAGAGGTATAGAAGTGAAGAAAGGCATGAAACTGAGACTCATGAGACTCTCAATCTATACCTTGAAGAGTAAAATTCACAGTCTAGAGCTTTCAAGGAGAAGCTAAATCTCCAAAATTTCTTCCAGATTAGAGAAGAAAGAGGATCCTATAGTAGCGATAGAAGGAAGAGGCATAATAGATTCTATTTGCCTACATTTGATGGATCTTCCTCAAGCAATTTCAAGGCTTGGAGGAGGGATTTAGATTCATTTTTCAAGCTACATCCTGTGGTTGAAGACGGGGTTGTTCAAATTGCAACACTTCATCTCTTAGATGAAGCAGAAGATTGGTGGTTTGGGCACCTAGAACATGAAAAGGTGACCAAGTATTCAGATTTATTTCATAAGTTGAGGAACAAGTTTGATGTGGAGAAGACAGAGGTGTGCTACAAAGGGGCATCTCCCAAGGAAACCAAGGAGAATGTCAATCCTGTCACTCTGGACAAGAGGTCACTATTTTCACCACCTGCGGCAGAAGTACTTGTATATGGAGAAGAGACACTTGCATATTTGCAAGAAAGTCTTAAGCACTTAACATATGGAGTCCCATGCATGGATTAGGAGGTGCATGATGAAGAGAAGGAGGATACCAGCGCTGGTACACTTGAAGAAAAGAGGCCATCACTCTTACCAGCAGTTGGAGATACTATTGTCCTGGTTGGAGGAACTCTTGTGTTCTGTCAAGAGGTTCCCACATATCAATTGATCCAAGGTATGCATAAAATTTTAGTACACATTGTTTCAAGATCAATGCATGACCAAGGATTAGAACAAAATGCTGATTTGAAGAAGAGACATATCATAGCGCAGAGGACCCTTGATATAATCAAGGAGGAGACTGAAAACTATCCCTGTTCATCATTGTTGAGCTACATTCAACCCCTTGAGTTGAGATGTAGAGTTTCAGAAAATGGGATTAGCATTATCCTATGTACAATGGTCGATTATGAGATTAGTATTGTACCTTACTTTGAGATAGCATATGTATTACCCTAAAGATCTACAGCGATGTCATTTAGTAGATGTGAAAAAGGAAGGTATTCATCATTCTTGGAGCATTCTAGAGGTAGATTCACTCATGAATAAATGGAAGCAAAGATGACAAATGGTAGACATCTTGAAATGAGAAACCTTTTCTCCCTTCTAGATGACCCTTTCTAAATGAGCTTCTCACTGCTCCAAGAGAAAATTATACTTGCATTAAATACAAAAATTATTTGGTTTTGAAGGGCCTTTGATGGAGAGAGAATCTCATTAAGAGATCTCATTAGAGATGCATTTCAACATTTCATGAAATGAAAAAAATTTCAATAGTTTGGGAAGGATGGCATTCTAAAAATGGAGGATGCCATGATTATGTAGTACCTCATTCATCATCCCCATGGGAATGAATGGGTAAGGATGATAAGCAAGGGGTTTCAAAACCACATGCATATTTGTATGAGCCAGCATGCTTGGTTACATTGGTTGCCATTGGGAGATTTCTGTCACTCTCCAAAGGCACCTATTTTTCTGATCCATGCCTTGAAAAACATGTATGAAATGAAGGAGGAGGCATGGATGCGCTGGATTCTCTTGGGTGAGTATGGATACCACTAAATAGCTCATCATTTTCTGAATCATGCCTTGTTTTTTAATGATAAATTTCAGCAAGAGAAGGCATGTTCATTTTTGTCTCACTTGAAGAAGTTTGGTCACCACATGACATCTCCTATGTCTATGTGTTTTGTATTATGTAAAACTTCGCATAATGGTCTCATGATGTGCATTGATGATGTTTCTTTGTATGGGTCTGATGTTACATCTCACATGTCCATTAGTATACTTTTGCTTCATAATTCACACGAGGAGCAGAGAAAGCAACAAGATCTCTTGTTGCTTGGATTTTTTTGGGGGGAGTTTGGCTTGTCCATCTTACATAGAGGAGATGGAGGATGGTAGAAAAGGGCCTTAATCCGATGGTTATTGTTAGGATAATATGGTTTGACATATTTTTCTACCCATATTACTTCTTCCCTTCTTTTTTTTCATAACCTTGGAATGATGGAGTTTGGGTCCAACAAGGCCAACAGGGCTAAGTATGGGAGCATATCAATGATCAATCTAGTTCATGAAACATGGGATGAAGGAGTGGATTGTGTGATGGGGCTCTTCCTTGTGGAAAGAGCTACTTTATCTTATGTCTCTAATGTATTTTTGATAATTTTGGACATCACATGGTTGTCACTTGGAGCTTCATGATGGGAGGAGGACATCTAACCAAACAGTTGGAGGTCATTCTTTATGTTTTTGAAGGACAAATTTGAAACCAAAAATACATAACCTATTGCAGCAAATAGAGGAAGCCTTCCTTATGTGGATGCCATATGGAGGGGAATAGATGGCCTTGCATCTACTTTTGGAGTTGCTTGGGGACAAGCAACATTTTGCCGGGGGGGACTGTAATATTCCCAAATTTTCACATTACATTTGGAATATTATAGTCCTTGATTTTCTTAATGAATTAAGTAAATAAAACGGTGGAGGGACCCACAATCCTCAATAAGAATAAATATCCACTTTGTGTGTGTGAATGTGGATTAATCTAGAATAGATCTACAAAAAGGGGTAGTTGAGCAACTACTAATGTGAATGAGATTGGGGATCTTGTCTCATTTAATGAGAAGATCATGGAGGGTTGATTCAGCCAAATAAGATCTTGAAGATGTCAAACAAAGGGTCATTGAGCATTAATGATCAAGTGGTGGAGGATCATGTGCAAATGAAGCACACATGATGGAAGAGGTGTTCATTTCACCTAGACTGTTTGGTTGATTTGGTCAAACAACGTTGTCCCACTTGGAGGTTCTTGTCCACATGTGACAACATAATTGAGATTAGGGCCAAGCCTTGGGATGACTCAATCATTACAAAGGAGATGGAGGCAGAGGTGAAAGGCATCTTGGATTATTTTGATGTATGAGCTTTTAGATCTGGAATTGTTAAGTGACATTCCACTGCAATCTTGGGCTGTTTAGCAGAGATTGCAGGTGTTGTTTAGCATAGGGTGTTCCTGGGCGGTAATCCCTCCTCTTTCTTTGAGTGATCTCTAAGGAAGAGGTTTTTAATTCATTACACATCAGGCTTTAAGTTCCATTTCCATTTCCTACTTTCTGCAGAACATTCATATTCAGAAATTTGTGTTTTTTTGAAGATCATTTTGGAAGGTGGTAGTTGTCTTCGGTACTTCAGCTGGAGAAAAAGGTGAGGGATTATTCCCATCAAGCCAAAATTTATTGACCTCCTAGCAGTAGTATTCTCTCCAAGAATAACGTTGTCCATATTGCAGATCTAAAAAGAGGAAGGAAGTTTCTATTATTTCAGCTAGAAATCTAGTGGAGGATCATTCCTTCACATTGCAATTAGTCTTACCATCAGCCTAGATCTTATTGCATCATTTTTCAGTAGGCAGAAGGCCTCTCTTTCCCTCACAGTGTAGTTTTCAGAGGCAGTTGTGTTGTAGCAGCTGCAATCATCTTTTGGAGGATTGAGAAGCTAGATCTAGAGCTCTTAGCTCATAGATCTGAGGATGGGATCAACCATTCAAGCATAGATATGATATGAGCACATATTTTAGCCATCTATTCTTTAGATCTAGCTTCAGATCTGTATTTCCCAGCAGATCAAGGATCAAACCCTGGGGAGGTGATTTTTCCAAAGTTGCAGATCTGGAAAATCCTTTCTAGGTTATCCTGGGAATCCATCACAATGGCCAAATATTGAATCTTGGCATCATCATAGCTCCAGTTTTGAGTAGATCTGCATTTCTCTTTTTAGCCTACAACTCCATGTTTATATTCTGCTGAAGAGACAACGCAGTATTTTCTGCAGAGCCTCAACAATTACACTGTACCTGCTTCACACATGTTTTCTAGATGATCTTAGCTCGTCTTTTTGGCTAGATCTACCTATATCTTGTACTTGTGTAACTGATTCATCTGCAGTATAATAAAATGGCTCAACTCTTTCTGCATATTCTAATTCGTACTTAGATTTATTGTCTATCTTGTTCTGAGTTCTTATATTGTGTGAAGTATTGCTGCATGTTCCAATTTTGGGATATTACATCCTAGGACTCCAAAGATTGGTCTGATGTTACCCTGTCATTTGGTTTACCAATTTGCCAAATTACGGGTCTCTAACAGTGTCCTTAGGGTCACAATCTGTTAGAGGTGATTGTGTCAATGGGTTAGTTCATTTAGAGTCATAATGTGTTAATGGGTGATTGTGTGAGAGCTTGTAAGAGTCTAATAAGGTATATGGTATATTATTAACATATTGGTTAGGGGTGTTTTTTTTATAAAACGTAAAAGATTCATAGGTATAAAAATATATGAGTTTGTAATGGTTAAAGGTTTTATTTGGATAAAGGGTTTGTTCAGTCTTCAATTACAATGTGTTAAAGGAACATTGTACTAAGAATCGGAAGAGGTTAGAAAGATTAATATGTTCATAATAACACTAATAATAATATAAATAATACATTACAATTAATATTAATAATAACACAAGAATTAGACATGTTGTTAGAGAATTTGAACTTTTATAAATAACTCACCATGTATTTACTTAACTTAATATCTAAACCCCAAACCCCATTTGATCATAATGATCATTAATATGATTTTTGTTCTAATAATGTTATTAATAAATATATATTATATACTATTAACATTATTATTATTATTATTATTTATATCTGTTAATATTGTTGATATAGACAATAGAGTAATTATATTAGGTTAGAAGAATACTTATATGATTATATTCATTTTAAGTTACAAGGACCAAGTCCAAAAATTAAGTGATATCAAAATTTAAACAATTCATTCAAATAATTAATAAATATATTGAATATATTTTAAACATATTTATAAAATGTTTTCCCAGATTTTCTTCTTACTATTGATTTTTTTCATAATATTTATTATATCATGATTGTAACATTATACTTTCTATGGAAATTGATAACTACTAAAACTTTCTATATATAAATAATGACAAAAAAAAGAATTACACATAGGAAATTAAGAAATCCATCCTATATCATTTTTATAGGAAACTCTTATGGGATCTTTCCTAAATTCATCATATTATTTAATTGGAAAGTGACTGAATAATTAGTAAGTAACACATTACAACTTATTTAGATTGGAACCTCACTCGGATTGTACTAGAGACATAATAATTATTTAGATTGGAACCTCACTCGGATTATACTAGAGACCTAATAATTATCAACTCTATCTTGAAATGAAATGTTCAAGTTTATTGAACTAATCTATATTGGTTAAAATTATACATACACGCAAACACTTATTGCTTTTTTTTACGAAAAACACTTTGAGGATTTCCTCCCTTTTCACAAGATGTTTAGATGGAGAACAATATTAACTGCTAACCATGGAAGTGATTAGAAACCTGAAAGGATTTGATCAAATTTTAATTTATCATCTTTATATGTCCTTAAAAAATGTCTAAATAATTTAACTAAGACTCGAGGCCTTTTATAAAATAAGATGACAATAAATGGACTTTGATCCACACTCATATTTACATGATAATAAAATCATTAATATATTGCTTTTGAGTACCCCACATAATTTACGATGACAATGTAACTCAAAAATTAAACTTATATAGTTTTAAACTTAATAATGAAAAGCTTCTCATTCTTATTTTTAAATAATAAAATATTAATATAATATTCGTTGGTATCCCAATCTTATCCATAGTACAATGTTATAATAAAATTTTCAATATTGTTTGAAATTATATAACCGTTAAACATTAGGTTATAATAGTTTGGAATAATTAAAATACAATAATCTTGCTACTTATTCATTAAAATTTTTTATTTATATATTAAAATAAAAATAATAATATAATGTTTTTATTAATATTTAATTAGTAATTTTATCAAGTGGTGTAAAGAAATGTTGATAGGAGGAGTGGGACAATGTGGAAAGAACTAATTAAATGGCTTTGTCCATGTTCTATTTTTTGTGAAAAGTATGTCGAATCAAGTTGGTGCTTAGGTGAGGTGCATTAGATTTTTAGTTCATCTTTGAGCTCATAATTATTCTTCTGTTTTCTGATGTTTATCCCTTTAACCTTCATTATGTTTACAAGTGAGGTTATGTCATAGCCTTCCGGGAACATGAAATGAGAGGAAAAGTAGCGATGGAAGTGATTGAAAAATGGAAGATGGATCCCGGAGAAGCTGAAGACATTTGTGGTTTGTTGTTCAAAACCAATGAAATGTGAATGTAAACATTATAACTATTTTGCACTATATCAGATTCATTTAAAATCATTGCCACTAATTTCTATCAGAACTACACTTGTTTGTTATTTCAGTGACCAAGACAAGTATTTGCGGAGCATTGTTGAGATGTTTTGAAAATCGAGAAATGAGAGTTGTTAGAAGTGGCTACATAACCAGTTGGACTGGACAAAGTCGTGGAGGATTTCCCATTCAACCTAACAAAGTCCTTGATGCCCTGTCCTGCTGAGTTGAGCCCGCTCCTTGGCCAGAAGCTTGTTCCCCCCTAGTGATATTGTATATATTAAAGAGACTATAAACATGTCAAATTGTGGATTGTTCTGAGAAGTGTGTTATCTCTATTGATATGTTGTGCAATGTCGTGCAATTTTTTTTAACACGTTTTAAAGGTTCGTTCTTTGTGAAGGTTTGATTTCAGGTTTTTTTAGAGGTGGGTGTTCTGTGAAGATACGAGATGGGTGAATGAGAAGGGCCATTTGGAGGTTTTTTCCATGCGAAACCTAATGCAATGATGAAACCATCCCCATTCTTATAAAAAATGTAGAATTATTCCACCAAATCCTCTTTCATTGGTAGTTTCTCCTCAGTCTCTTCCAGCTCATGAGTGCATTCCTCCCATAGATTCAGATAAAAACTGCAGAATTCATAAAATTTCATATGGGTTGAAGAGCCCATAGCTAATTTCATATTATCATAGGATATTTGTTGAATTCCAAGCTTTTTTGGTAACCCTTGTATATATTTTATAGTAACCATGTCATCTCCATCGTTGTCCAAAGTATTGAAAATTCGAGAGATGTAATGACCCGCCTACAATTACAAGCATAATGTGAATATATGCATGTATATGAGGCATCCATATAATAGATAAATATACATAAAACACATGTATTACACTAGTATAAACACTATATAATATTGAAAAATATCTAAGTTTAAATTAATGTATCGATCATCAAAGTAAATTCCTAACTCACCACAATATAATAAATATATCAAGTAAGACCTTTAACATATATACGATTAATCATTTAATCAAATATATATATTAAATTTATTATATTTAAATTTATTATATTTATAATTTAATTAAGTAAATAAAATAATTTATTTAGTGATTAGTTAAATCTATAATTAAAACAATTTAATTAAATTAAAAATTAACATTTTTGTGTAAAGAAAAGTAAATATGGTACAAAAGTGATTTGAATATAATACTTATTATATAAGACCACCAATATTAAATATATATATTATATGAACTAAATAGGAATCATGATATAGACATTATACAATCAAAAGAAAAGCAATACAAATTTTTTAATGGAAAGTATAATCAAATGAGATATCTAGAGTAAAGTCTAAGTTGTTAACCGAAGGCGAACCTAAAATAAATTAACTTCTTAATTATTTTAATAAATTCACGAGTATATATATATATATATATATATATATATATATATCTTAACACAAGGAAGACATGCAGACTAAAAGTCATCAAAATATTTCAGTTGGCAAGCAATGAAGAGGAGTTGAGAAGATTGTATGCATGGGTGGTGGAAAGATTGAGACGATGGAATTGAGAATATAAGGGATTTTAGGATGCCATAACAGGGGAATTATTCTTTAGTTTTATAGAGATAGTAGGAGTTTTTAACAAAGTTGCTGAGAGAGAAATTGAGCTTAATTGTTTTTGAAGTTTTGGGTACAGAGGCTAGAGTATTTCAGATTTCAAGTAATTTGGAGATAGGTCTCAGTTTGGCAGAGAGATTTTGGTCATTTTTGTAACACGAGAAAAATTGTTGCTACAACATATTGGGATTGAATTCAAACATGAAAGCCATGTATGCATTCATGAATTTCACTGATAAATTCTTGTTTAAATTGTAGTTGGTAAATTTTGACGGAATTTAGGAAATTAATTTTGGATGACCATTAAATGAGAGTTCCCATGTTTGATTGAAGGTCGTCTATATTTTATTTACAAAATAACTGCTCATTTCATCAATCATACTTTCGGAAACTGTTATTTTCCAAGATCACTTATAATATATGGGTCGTTTGGATTACAAAGTTCAGGAAACTTAGTTTTTATTATCTAAGAAACCAAAACATGAACATAAAAGTTATAATATCTATAAAATTTATGAACCCAACTCAGGGACATGGATACAATAATTCTCCAATACATAGACAAGGGAGACACATTTTAAACTATATAGTTCTTGACTAAAATATCAGACATCGTCTTTGGCATATGGGATATCAATAACAATTCATGCAATTCAAAGGGAAATGAAAAAGGGGTGATGTTTCTTGGGTGCTACAAAATGGTAACTAAGAAATCTTGTGATTCCTATTAATAAACCTTTTATTATCCGCAGTGAATTTCCATGAAACTGTTAGGTCCCTATATTATTAGTGTAGTCTCTTATTGTTGTTAGTGTAGCCCCCTTATTGTTATTATTGTACTACTATAGCCCCCATATTGTTATTATTATGTCCCATAAAAGCCATTATTATTATTGTTCTTCCCTTACATTATTATTGTTAGGTAGGCTAGGATTATATTGTGACCCCATGGACTCCTATATAGAAAGGAGGTTTTTTCATTTGTATCATCCAAGAATTGTTAATTTATGTAATGTAAAGGAGGTTTCCCCCTTGAAGTGGCTGATTTCTAAGGCGTTTATCTCTCTTTTCTTCTATTTTTGGAGCTGGTTTGATAACATTCGGTATCAAAACTTTGGATTCTAGGGTTTTGCTGCTTCAAATAGGTCATCGTGGAATTTATCTATAAATTTTTTCTACGAAGGTTCATAAGATAAAAAAAAACCATTTGCGAAGAAATCCTGAGGAACTTCGTGTAAAATTTCAGATCTTGGTTCGAAATATTGTTGGGGATATGATATGTGGAATTTAGGGTTTTTGCAGGATCCCGAATTTCGTCTCAAAGAGGTGACCTTGGAAAAATCGTCATAACTGTCTCTCTCAGCATTAGATTCAAATTTTGTAAACCGTGGTAAAAATTACACAGACTGTAGTTTCATGTTTATAAATTTCAAAGCCGAAGGAGGAAACAATTACAAGTGGCACACCGTACAATTTCTCTCTATGGAACCAGTCCATAATTAGGTCATCGTGGGAGATTGGGCATAACTTTGCCTTGAAGAATCCAAATCAGGTCAGACCTGTGGAATTGGAAATAAGATTCAAAGGGATACTAAAGGACTAAAGATAAAATCTCATGGATCCGAAATTATAGAGATACATCAGTTTCAATATTGAGCTCCTTAAAGAAAGAAAAATGTGTGTATTTTTTTCAAATTGCATAAGTCGTGTTTGAAAAATCAGTTTGAAGTGATTCTAAGGGCATGTTGAAGCATGGATATCAGTATTGGGTTCTAAAATTCCCCCCAAAATAATTCAACACCCATTAAGCCCTCATAAGGCTCTACTATGGCTCATGAATAGGAAGAAGTGCAACATGATATATCAAAATTACAAGAGCAAGTGAAACAAATTTCACTCTCGCAAAGAGAAACGAAAACTGAAATGGAAGTTTTGAAGAAAGGCATGGAAGCTAAGATGGATGGTTTGAAGAAAGGCATGGAAGCTAAGAATGGCATCGAAGACATGGAAGAAAAAACGGAAGACATGAAGAATGATCTAAAAGTAGACATGAAAGGTTTGAAGGAAGGTTTGACAAAGTTTATACAAGAAATGGTTCCTAATGGCCAAACGATAGTAGAGGAAACTCATAATGAGAACAAAATAAATTTTAATCGTGATTTGATAAAATATAATGTTGGATTGAAGAATCACCATATTACAAAGATCGATATGAGGAAGTTTGATGGTAAGGATCTCGTTTCATGGATAATACAAACGGAGCAATATTTTGATCTCAATAATGTGCAAAACACACAAAATAACTCATTGTAACTTTATATTTAGAAAAAAAATACATTTGTATGGTATTGATGGCTTTGCTCCCATAAAAAATTGTCACTTGGTCAATTTTTATGGAGGAAATGGTAGCACATTATGAGGAAACCAAAAGCAAAACCTTCTTTAGCGAATTGATAAATCTCAAACAAAAGGGTTCAGTGCTGGAGCACATTGAGGACTTCCAAAAATTGAATATAAGGGTAATTGATATTCAAGAGGAACACAATATTGATGTCTTCATAGGGACTTTAAAGGATAACATCCAACATGAGGTTTGCCTTTGGGAACCTGATTCATTGGATAAGGCATTCAGGTTGGAAAGAAAAATTGAATGTAAAATTATGGCGAAAAGGAAGCCTACCACTCACATCTATAATATGGAAGTGTTGCTACTCCTAGAATTCCACAACCTACAAGGTTGGCACCAAAACAATTGGAAGAGAAAATAGCAAAAGGGCTTTGCTACAGTTGTGATAACAAATATACTAAAATTCATAAGTGTGATAAGAAGAAATTATTTCACATAGATTATGAAGAGGAGGAAGAAAATGAACAAGAAAATTAAAAAGAAGAGGATATACACCAGGAACCAACCTTAGAGAAAGAAGAAATGAGTCTGACCATATCCTGTGATGCATTGGCTAGAATCACCACTCCTCAAAATCTCAAGATAGAAGGACATATCAAGAAGAAAAAGGTAATAGTGTTTATTTATTCGGGTAGTACCCACAATCTTATTCATTGTAAGGTAGCCAAGGAATTGAATTTCTTCCTATACCTAGCACCAAAGCGTAAAGTGATGGTTGAAAATGGAAGAGCTATGAATTGCTCTGGAAAATGCCATTATATCAAGATAACCATGGAGGAATATGTATTTAATAGTATAATGATTTTTATTCCAATGGGAGGTGTTGATGTTGTACTATGAGTACAATGGTTACAATCTTTAGGGATGGTAGCTTTTAATTTTCAAGAAATTTTTGTGATTTTTTTTTTTAGAAGGAAAGGAAGTTGAATTACATGGCATCGCATGGAAGTTGGGAATGATAATAAGATCTAATGTCATAACAAATTTTCTGAAGAAATAACAACGAGGCATAATTACACAATTATGGTGTAATTACACAATTATGCTCATTAGAAGTTCCAACATCAAAATCATCTATTTCTCCAGATCTCCAAAAAGTCTTGGACAATCATTCCAAGGTGTTTGAAACTCCCAAAGGACTCCCACCTATTCGTGATCATGATAATGCTATTCATTTTATTCCAAGGTATGTTCCTCCAAACATTAGGCCTTATAGATATTCTTATGTCCAAAAGAGCGAAATTGAACGTATAATTGTAGAAATGTTAGAGGCTGGTATAATTCAACCTAGTCAAAGTTATTTCTCTGTTCCAGTACTATTGGTGCACAAGAAGGATGGATCATGGCGCATGTGTCCAGATTAGAGGGAGATCAATAAGCTCACTATTAAATATAAATTTCTCATTCCTATGATTAATGAATTATTGGATAAATTACATGGAGAAATTTATTTTACCAAGTTGAATCTTCGTTTAGGATGTCATCAAATTAGAGTGAAGACTGAAGATATTCTGAAAACAAAATTTCGAGCTCATGAGGGTCATTATGAATTTTTGGTCATTCCTTTTGGCCTTACCAATGCAGCCTCTACATTTCAAGGGTTGATGAATTCCATTTTCAAACCCTTCCTTAGAAAATTTTTGTTAGTATTTTCGATGATATACTAATCTACAACATGTCTTGGAAGGATCATGTTAAACATGTTGACAGGGTGCTCAAACTATTGGAGGAGAAACAATTATATACAAAAACCTCCAAATGTTTCTTGGGAGTACAAGAAGTGGAATATCTGGGTCATATTGTATCTCATGAGGGTGTTAAGGTATACCCTAACAAAATTAAATCCATCAAGGAATGGAAAGTCCCCACAACCATAAAGTAGTTGTGAGGATTTCTCGGGTTAACAGGATATTATCGCAAGTTTGATAAGAATTATGGGAGAATAGCATCATCTCTAACAACATTATGGAAGAAATATGTATTTTCATGGACTCCTCATCTCTCTAACAACATTATGGGAGAATAGCATCATCTCTAACAACATTATGGAAGAAATATGTATGACAGTATGGAAGGAAGTTTTATACCACCATTATGGAAGAAATATGTATTCACAAAAACCTTCATTATGGAATGTGATGCCCCGGGAAATGGAATTGGTGTTGCTTTAATGCAAGAAGGAATACCCATTTCTTTTGAAAGTCATCGAATCAAAGGAAAGTATTTACATAAAGCTATTTATGAGAAGGAAATGTTGGCAATACTACATGAACTAAAGAAATTGCAGCCTTATCTAATGGGAAGACACTTCAAGGTAAAAAATGATCATGATAATATTAAATATTTTTTGGAAAAAATACTATCTTCATAAGATTAGAAAAAATGGGTCCCAAATATGTTGGGTTATGACTTTGAAATCATCTACAAAAAAGAGAAGCTAAATGTTGTTGCAGATGCACTCTCAAGAAAGGATGAAGAGGTGGAAGCATTGCTTTGTAACATTTCTATTATCCAACCAAATTGGATAAGTGAAGAAAGGGATGAATGGAAGAATGACGAAGAAGTGTGGACACTCATTCAAAAGTTGCAGAAAGATCCTAGTACATATAATACATTTAGTTGGAAAAATGATTCCTTATGATACAAATATTGTTTATATCTTTGTAAGAATTCCCAACTAAAACAAAAGATTCTCTTGGAATTTCACACCTCTCCCTTAGGAGGACACTCGAGATTTTTAAAAACATACCTTCTGGCAAAGAAATAATTTTTTGGGGATGGCCTTAAATATGATATTCAAAATTATGTGGTGGAAGGTTTGGTTTTACAGCAAAATAAAGTTAAGAAAATTAAGACCCCAGGTCTTCTACAACCTTTATCCATTCCAAGTCAACGTTGGGAGGATGCTTCAATGGATTTTATCATAGGTTTACCTAATTTCGAAGGAAAGAGTATCATCATGGTGGTAGTTGATATACTTACCAAGTATGCACACTTTTGTGCATTATCTCGTCCATTTAAAGCAAGTATAGTTGCTATTGCACTTATGGAAACAATTCAAAAGCTACACGGAAACCCAAAGATTATTGTAAGCGATAGAGATCCCATTTTTACTAGAATTTTTAGAAAAAATTATTTTCTTGTTTGGGTACTCAAATAGTTCATAGCTCATCTTATCATCCTCAATCCTACAGGAAAACTAATATAGTGAACAAATGTTTGGAAGGATATCTTCGTTGTTTTTTATCTGATAAGAAAACATAATGGATCAAGTGGTTACCTCTAGCTAAATGGTGGTATAAAACTTCCTTCCATACTGTGGAAAAAATGATCCCATATACGGAACTTTATGGATATCATCCACCGTCCATTACATCATCTCTAAATGAAAATTCTAAGGTTCAAGAAATAGAAGATCACATCGAGCATCAACAACAAGTTCTCCAAATATTAAAGGATAACCTAAATTTGGCACAAAATCAAATGAAAAAACAAGCATATCAACATTGCAGTGAGAGAAGTTTTGATGTAGGAGACTGGTATTTTTACAGCTACAACCATACAAATAAATGTACCTCAAGCAACCTATGAAGGATAATAAATTATCACCAAAGTAATATGGTCCTTACAAGGTGTTGCAAAATATTGGTACTATGGTGTACAAATTGGAGCTTGGTGCTTCTTCTCAAGTGCACACGGTTTTCCATGTTTCGTGCTTAAAGAAGGTTATAGGTGAAAAAATTCTAGTTCAGACAATATTCCCAGAATTTGATGAAGAAGGAAAAATCATATTGGAACCTGAAGAAGTCACAGAAACAAGAACTCGATAGCTACGAAATCAATTAATTCTAAAGTATCTCATCAAGTGGAAGAACTTACCCACTGAAGATTCCACATGGGAGGATGAGAATTTTATACAGAAGCATCCAGAGCTACTCAAGCGTTGAGGACAATAATTTTTTGAAGGAGAGAGGCATGCTAGGTCCCTATATTACTAGTGTAGTCCATTATTGTTGTTAGTGTAGCCCCCTTATTGTTATTATTGTACCCTTGTAGCCCCCATATTGTTCTTATTGTGCCCTATAAAAGCCATTATTATTGTTTTTGTGCCCTTACATTATTACTGTTATGTTAGTTAGGACTATATTGTGACCCCGTGGACTCCTATATAGAAATGAGGTTTTTTCATTTGCATCATCCAAGAATTTTTCATTTATGTAATGTAAAGGAGGTTTTCCCCTCGAAGTGGTTGATTTCTAAGGCATTGATCTCTCTTTTCTTCTATTTTTGGAGCCGGTTTCATAACATAAACTAAGTAGAAACAACCATTTCATTTCATATTAAGAAACCTGTAGCTCATTACTGTGAAACTCAGTAGAAGCAACCATGAATGGATCTATCCGTGTGTTGAGATGTTTTCTAATATGTGTACGTAGAATTTTAGAAATGGGTGAGGATGTAAGAAGGCTCCTAGAAGGTGCATTGTAGGGTTACGTGCCACTTTTCTTTGGAATTGTTTTTTTTTGAAAGAAATTTCATTTCTATTACCTCTCTCTTCCTTTTAATGACCTCTGCTTTGGTATAAATATGTTATATAGGGTTTCAAGGTGGGTTAATTTCTTCTTCCAATTAATACACCTTTTTTTTGGAGTGGTTTCCCATTCATACACATTACTTTATGTTTGAAAAAATGGTTTCTCAGGTAAGTTATATTTCCAAAGTGTCCACATACGATGAGGAGTTCAAATGCGCAATGTATCACTTCACAACCATTATAATAGCGGGGATGGGCTTCTTCACAGATGTGTATGATATTTTCTGCACCTTGATTGTCTGCAAACTTATGGGATGGATCTAGTATTCCAATTCAACTATTGAAAACACTAGGTATTCTACCAGCTAATATTTGGGAAACAACGAGTGGTATCACTCTTTGTGGAGCTTTGGCAGGGCTTTCTCGATGACAATATGGGTCGAAAAATGTATATACATGTGTAAAATTCTAATTGAAAAAAAGAAGATGAAAATGAGAATATGTTATTGGTTGGGATAAGCAGTGCCTGCACATCCAACTCCGCAGAGGAAAATGCCATTCGGCATAATTAAATATATTTTAATATAATGAAGATGTTACCAACAATCCATTATTCTATTATTTTCTTCTGAAATTAAATAAATTGAGCAATACTTAAGTGGTTGTTTTTTCTTCATTATATGCCGTTGAACTTTTTATTTATTTATTTTTAAATATAATATGAATTTTTATCTATTTTTAATTTATAAATAAAGATTATATAATTTTTATTTATAGTTTATAAATATTTTATTAATAATTTATGAACAATATATTATATATAAAAATATAAATTAAAAAATCAAATTCTAATTCTTCTTAAAATATTTTAATTTTTGTTTTTTTTTTAAATTTAATGTTATGGGCGCCTTGCACGTTTCAAAGACTCGTAAAGGTGTAGTCACCAGTTTGTCGTCCTTCATACCCTTGTAGCCTAAGTCTTCTAGGTGTATGAAGTGTTTGGTTTTCAAACATCCTTTTGTATCTAAAAATCATTTTGTAATAACATTGATTTGGTGTAAGGAATTTTTATATTATTATTGTTATTTTGTATTTAATCAGATGACATAAACATTTTTTTAATATTGTTTTATTTTTATAAATATTATTTTTATATAATCAATATTAAATTAGTTTAATTTTAGTTTTTGAAGGCAATAAAACTTTAAGTATGTTAATCCTATTTTGAATGAAAAATTGAGGAAATGTGAGCACCATCAAAATTTTCATTTCTCCCATATTTAATAAATCCAAGTTTAAATAAATTTATGTGATTTATTAATAATATTATATATATGTTAATTATATATATATATATATATATATATATATATATATATATATATATATATATATATATATATATATATGTTTGTAATTTCATTTTTTTTTTCAAAAGGAAAATCACAATTTTATTGAATAGAATAAAATTACATTTTGTATATTCTAAAAAGCATTCACTCAGAGCTACTCATAACCTCGTACTCCATAAACAAAACTAAGAAGAAAAAAAAGTAAAAAGAAAAAAAAAATGAAAAATTGACTACTTTTTTCTGCATTTCTTTTTCTCCACATTTCGCCAACACCAATGTTGGGAGTGGTAGTTACAATAACCATTTGTTTCTCTTCCAAATTTACATGGATTTATTTATCAGAATCCAAGCTCTCTGAAACATAAGATCTTTTTGAACCGATCGCCTCTCTTTCAAAGATATTTTTCTTGATCTATTGCTGGTTTGCAGTGTAGTTGTTGATGCTTTGGATGGAGTTGGAATCATCGATCCTACCTGCTTAGCCCTTCTCTTCTCAATGACTTTTTGGAAACTTTTTCAACAATATTTGTAATGATCTCTATGTTTTCTTCCTTCTCTATTTCAACATTATGTGGATGTAAAAACTGCCAACCCTTTTGGGCTTGCTTCTTTGCTGCGTGACACGAATGTTGTAAATGTGTTGTTAGAAGATAGATATGACATTTGAATGTCATTTTTTCAAAATCTAACAGTTGGGACCACTGAATATTATTATGAATAAAAATGATACGATTGGGTAAACCTTTATTGAGGTATACCTCTATGCATATCCTAACAAAGTAAATATTCCTTTTGTGACTATGTCTCATCCAGTTGTAAGAAATTCCCTAGAGAGTTTCCAATTCCCTCTAAAAGTTTATGATGCCAAAAATGTAGGGGCAGGTTAGGTAGTCTGGACCATACTCGCATTTTGGAAACCACCATGGTATTAACATCAAATCCTGGAAATAACAAGGTCATAAAAATACTCGCACTACCCCAAAATTATGGTCTCTCATTTAATGCATAATCCAAACCTTTTGATGTATCAAATTTTAGCAAAAAAAAAAAATCCTATAGAACATAGATGAATATTACAGTTTTGAGTCCATGTAGAAAATATACATTGATGAAGGGCCTCTATTTTGGGCGAGAAGCCATGAAATCTACATATAAGTGTTGTGGAGTGAAACTTAGAGTAAATACCGTTGACTTCTCGCAGATTTACTATCAATGTCGACATCTGATTCATCTGATCCTGGGAGATTGGGAAAATGATCATAATTTTTATGTGATTGAACCTTTCCTTTTACAACTTTGTTGAAGGAAACTGGACCTTTAGGGTTACTAGATCTAAAACATCCTCCATGTAATCTGTTGTGTAAGATGATAGTTGAGTCTCGTTCAATACCACGATCCTACAATTTGAGGTACTCGTGCAATGATTTCCCTGAATATATCAAACTTTGGAACTTTGCTGGAAAACCCAAATTTTCTTGAATCTTCAGCTTCAGACCTTGTACCAGATCCCCTACCCAAACCCTCATGGTTATTGATTTACAAACAAGGTTTTTAACAAATATATGAAAATGTGTACTCACTGTGGGATCTAGATTTCGACTTCCAAAATACTTCATATCTTTTGAAATATCTTGCATCTCCAGAACAAGAGAAGGGATCCATTTAGCAACCCTCATATCTGAATAAAAAGCCATTTTTCCTAACATATCCGATGCAAAAACTGAGTCTTTCTCAATGCTAAGAGTGCGATCTGAGATATGCCTCCTGATATCCGAAAAGGGTTCACTCCCTTTCCTTCTTTCGGCCCCGGGTGGTACCAAAACAATAGAAAATGACTACACGCATTCTAAAATAATAGATCTGACCTACTAGAACACTCTAGATAGAGATTGTGACGAAAAATTTCCACAAACTAGCTATATGCGGCAAGGAAAAATCAATGATATCCCCAGATTCGTGGTCACAAAGCCTACATCTAGCATTGATGTAATAAAAAAAAAGTCGTCAAACATCCTACTACCCAGCCAAAAGCATTTTTCTATCAAAAACAAACAGATCTAAGAGGCATAAAGCCATAATTGCATGAGGGGAGTCCTTTAATGATTTTTTATTGTTCCAGCAGTAAGCCTCCAACTCCAAGTAGGAAGAGTTCAGATCGGCGTCCTATATCACAAGGGAAGCCCAATACACTCACCATGTTCAAATATCTGGAGAGAAAAAACTCCCTCCGAGAAAGCCAGACCCAACCCCGTGCTTAGCCGCATACATAAACCCTAGCAGAGCTCGTTTTTACTCCCTAGTACAATGATCTTTTCAAAGAACTTTTTCGTTACTCTCAATTTCATTAAAACCGCGATAATACATATATATATTGGCTTGGGATTTTTATTTGATATTTTTTATAATTTATTTATTTTATATAACATGAATAAGTTCATTGATTATAAGTATATGTATGTGTTTATATATATAATTGAAAATATTAAGTTTTTATATATTTATTTATTGAATTTTTTATTTTATTTTTAAATACAATTATTATTATTATGATTATGATTATGATTATGATTATGATTATGATTATGATTATGAATATGAATATGAATATGAATATGAATTATTATTATTATTATTATTATTATTATTAGAGGAATTATTATTTGGGTGGTTTGTTTCATATTTGCTTGTCACAGTGTTGTTTCTGACCACCACCACTATAACCTCTAGGTGCCTACCTATGTTCGCTCCGTCGATAGGAGTATGTTGCGTGGAACCCTTGAATCTCTTAGTACATAAGACTTTATTTTCATAATGCTTTCCAATTGAACTTCCCCCGAATATATATATATATATATATATATTTATATATATATATATATATATATATATTATATATATATATATATATATATATATATATATATATATATATATATATATATATATATATATATAACCTTTATTAAGTTTTATATATTTATTTATTATATAATTTGAAATGACAATGATAATAATAATAATAACATTTTTTTTGAAAAATCCTAGCAACATCACCCTTCTGTTTTGTTGATGGCTTCCAGCTCTAGGAAACTTTACCCTCCTCCTTTGCCTCTTACTCATGATATTATTTCCTTCAATGCTCATATCACCAGTGGCCTAAGATTTAAAATGTTGAAGCCTACCTCATTTCTAAAGAAGTTGTGTTGTCCCAATTTTTTTTGTCCATGTCAATCATTCATGAGCAATGGCCCTTATACTAGCTAAGAGGGGTCTTATTGGGTGTTTTATGGAAATGTGGTCATGGTCGCATTCACTAAATCAATGAGTGGATAAACATTGGAGGCCCAAGATAAATGGTGAACCCTTGATATCATTTTGCAGGAAGGATTTTTTGACCTTTCTCTTTGAGAAAAAAGAGGATAATGATTTGATATTTTTTTGTGAGTCTTACTTCATGAGAGCTCAAGGTTTGTATTTGGATAATTGGAGTCCCAAATTTAACCTGAAAAATAATGTTCCATCAGATATGCCAGTTTGGTTAAGCTACCATATCTTCCTCTTCATTTTTGGAATGAGGAAACATTCACAAATATCGATAATGCTTTGGGTCAATATATTGATTGGGCTAAGGCATGAGAAGGAATTCAGTATTGTTCTTTAATTTGTGTTGAAGTACATCTAGATAAGGGGATACCAATAGGAATCAATTTTTAGCTCTACAATTGGATACATTATCAAGAGGTATACTATGAACAACTACCATTCAAAAGTAAGAAATGTCATGAATATGGGAATTTTTCCCATATATGTCCATAGATGGAAGAGACACAAGAAATAATGAAGAGAGAAACTACTCGCAACAACTACGACGAAGAAAGGGAGCTTTGAAGCAAAGTGTGGTTGCAAACCATCAGGAAGGAAATGGATCAGGATCTAAAATCCCCTCTTCTCCAAAGAAAATGGCACTATAAGTGTAGGATATTCCTCAGGTAAGACTAAGGGCTTAGGAGGGAATAAATTTGAAACCTTCAACTTGGTAGATGAAGATCGGGAAATTCCAAATTAGACCCATTAGGATATTCCTTTGGCGGGCTCTTAGTGTGCAAGCCTTAAGGTCCAAAACATTGATATGCCTACCTTAGAGAATATCCCTATTCAAGAATAGATTGATATATATATGAAGAAGTAGAAATGGAGGAGGAGAAATTCTTTCACTCCCCCAGAAATAAAAGAATCCCACAAGGATATTTTGTCTTTGGATCAATGGTTTAAAAATAAGAATGTGAAAGGGAAAATACATAGAAACCACCCAACAAAATGGTATGGAAAGAAAATCAAGATGTGAGAAGCATACATGTAGAGAAATATAAATAGGTGGTTTCCCAAAACTCATAAGAAGAAAATTTCCAAAATATTCTCAAACAAACTAAAAAAGGAAGTGGCTTGGCATTTGTACAAGGGGCCTTTCAATATATAAGTAAATGATGAAAGTACTCTCCTGTAATTGTAGAGGATTAGGATTAGAAAAAAGAATGGAACAAGTGAAGATCTTGGCTTTAAAAAAATGTGTAGTTGATATCCTTCTCTAGGAGTCTAAATTGAGGGAAAAGGATGTCCTTTGAAAAATTTCTTCAAATTATGGAAAGGATGTACACTTGGGACAATAAATTCTCATGTATCCTTAAGATGTTTGTTCACGGTGTGGTCTTCTCTTCACTTTCTTTGTCTCTCATCTCAATCCACTATTCATTGTCTTGTGGTTTGACTTTTGAATTTACATTCTCAAAATATATGTCGTTTCTTCACTATTTATATGTCAATCCATTAGCAAGAAAAAATGAAATGATTATCTTCCCTGCAAAGCGAAATGAAAAATATTTGAGCCAAGACTGTATTTTGTGAGGCAACTTTAACACTACTCTACATTTGTGGGAAACGAAAGGAGGTTTCTTGGTTAGAAACCCTTTTAAACAATAGATAGAAGACATTAAAAATAAATTGTGTTTGAAATATATTAAGCCTTAGGCAAAAAAATATACATGGAATAATCAAAGGATTGGCCTAAGTCACATAACTGTGAGACTAGATCACTTTCTTGTATATTTTTATTTCTTAAGTAAAAAAATGCTAGTTTCCTCTAAAATATTCTCTTGGAGTGATTCTAATCACCATCCCATTTCTTTAGAAATTGAGTGTATAGTGGGATATGACCCTTTAACTTGTAAATTCAATCCAATGTGGTTCTATAAGTCGATATTTGGAGAAGTTTTTCAACAAGATTAGGAGAGATAGGTAACAGGTTCTCCATTTTTTATTTTGGAACACAAAATTAAAGATCTAGAGTGGTTTTAAAATAACGCGCCAAGAAAAATTCTTCGAATAAAAAAAAATCAATTTCTTATTCATAAAAATGATTTAGAGGAAATAAAACAAAAAATGGAGTATCTCTCGACCTCTAAGGAACTCCTAATAGATGAAAAGGTAGCTTTTAAAAAATATCACAAGGATACTAGAGTACAATATGAAGAGTGGTGACCCAATTCTCATAGCTTATGGATATAACTAGGATATAAAAATATAATACTTTTTCATTACTAATGTTGGGAAAAATGTTGTCATTGATGTCAAAGACATAGGTTTGCATGAAGATTTCAATAGAGTGTGAAGTTGAGGGGGAGTCCTTTGGTAGATTAGTTTTTAGGAGAGAACCATCATAGTAGTAGGATAAGTGAGGAATAAAAATATGTTATGACTATGATGTTTGGGTGGCCCAACATTTGACAACAACTTGGTCTCAGGGATCTGCTCATTTTCCTTTATGGAAGGAAGCTTTAATGCAAGAAGGAATACCCATTTCTTTTGAAATATGCTATAAAACTTCCCTCCATAATGGTGGTATAAAACTTCCTTCCATACTGTGGAAAAAATGATCCCATATACGGAACTTTATGGATATCATCCACCGTCCATTACATCATCTCTAAATGAAAATTCTAAGGTTCAAGAAATAGAAGATCACATACATTATTAAGTGTAGAAGGATGGATTTAATGTAACCCTTATGTGCCTAAGAAAGGTTAGATGAGCCTTAAATTTTGTCTAATTTAGAGGTCTGTCAACAGGTATTGTGGTAATTTAATTGAGAAAGGGAGCTATACTGATAAATTTAAGGATCAATTATATCATGCAAGAAAATACTATATATGATGATGATAACTATTTTTCTACTCGAGTGTTTAATTTATCAGAAGCTCTAATTCATTTAATTGGTTATCAAACTACGTCATAGAGTGTGAGGAAAATATATATAGAGTGTGGTAACGAGATAATTCTTTGTGTTAAAACAATATGGTGTATGCGAGAAGGGTGTGTGACAAGAAAACACTGTAGAATAATAGAGTAAGTTGCACAAAGGAGTTTGTATGGTTGTGTGAAATTATTGTGTGTTGAGTGGAGTCCGAAGAGTGTAGTAGATAGGAAGCAACTGTGGTAGAGACTACTAAGTGTGTATGAGCAACACAAAGGATAAGGAAGAGAGATATTACATCAAATTAAATTCAATTTTGTAATAATGAGGTATTTTATTCTTCTGAGTCTTAAAATTGCATGAAAAGTAGAATAATTGAACGAAGCAATTTGGGGACTACATTTATAAGAAGTTGGAGCCTCTAGGAAAGTTGTGTCTTGTTGATTTGAAGGGGTTTGTGGTCTCTTGTGAGTGAGTGCTCACAAGCATATCATGTAATCAAATTTGGTTCCTTAATTATCATCATAATATAAAGGAAAACTTAGGTGGTTTTTCTCCTAGAAGGGTTTCCATATAGATCATTTTGTTCAAATGTATGTGAATTTTGGTCACTGATGTGTTTCTTAATTATTTGCAATTGAAAATTTAAGTACTCAACATAATGGAAATAAAATTGTTAATTATTTATTCAACTGCCTCTTAGTAATGATTAATTCCCAAAAATTGGTATCAGAGCTTGGTTCCTTCATGAATGACTTAATCATTGGAAGGTAGATCAATAGTGAATCATGGCCATACAAAAAATCCATAATTCTTACTCAAGTAAGATATCAGTCTTTAAAAGGAAAAATTATATATTATGGAATGCCAAGATGTAAGCCTATCTCATTTCTCTGGGTGTAGATGTTTGGAGTTCTATATTAGTTTACAATGTTGTCTCAAATACCCCTCCTACAGATGTTGATGGTAAAAAGGTTTAGGGGAACAATGAGACAATGAAGAATGTTGTAAATTCCTAGCTTGTAATTAGCTTGAGCTAGCCATGTAAATATTTTTATTTTTGTATTTGAATGTCAAAATTTAAAATGGGTTAAGTAAGGGACACAAATTTCAAAGGACTAAGGGAGGTCAATTGCTTGGGAAATTCAACTTAGTTGCTACATGAAGAAATTGGACTGTTTGGATAGGAATTGAAGGCTAGTTGTTGTGTTTTAAATGAATTGGTTTTGTGTTTTTAAAAGGGACTGGTGCTATAAATTTATGAATTGAGAGCAAGGGACACAAACCATACTTTTCAGGAATAGCATAGAAAAAAAATTAATGCACAAGAGCTCCTTATGAAATGGGAGGAAACTTCGTGGAAAATAATAGTTGTTGAAAATCGGATGGTAATTCTTAGAATAAAAAGAAATGTGAGTAGGAAGGGCACTTACACATAGGAGGATAAAATAGGATTCTTAGGAAAATTTTGTATAGCACAGAGGTGACACACACAAAAAATTAGTGAGGAGCCTTAGAACAGGTAACGAGCTCAAGATAAGAAAGCACAGGTAGGGAACACAAGAAAATCACACGAGAATTTTTGAAGGGCCATTTAAAAAGGGCTCTCGAGTCTCCACACTATACTCGGGAAAAAGGGAGAGTGAAAGGATCTTGTTTCATTGTGTGCATGGGAGTTTTCGTGATAAGTTGTGAAGAATTAGGAAATCACACAGAAAATTACGTAAGACATATGTTGTGAGAAGCATGGGAAAAGAGAATGCATGGTATTAATAAACAATGAGTGACACCTATAGTATTTTGGAGTATATTTGGATCTACTACCACTCTAAGAAGACATATATACTTTCGTTTGAGCAATAGGAATGTATCTAGACTACCTTCATGAGAGGGTAAATCTTAGGATGCCCTGGGGGTTGGATGGTGGAGATGGAATTATCTAGAGGTCCTTGACAACTTGGGGTAGAGATTTAGGCCTTGGATTCCTTTTTGGGGAATCTTTGGGGTCTCATTTTATTGTTTTTAATTTGGTTCATAGCAGTGGGTTTTGGACTCCTTTCATTGGGTGGAACCATTTTCTTGCATGATTCTAGGGTGGAGGTGAAGCATCTAGATTCTATGGAGTGTGTGTGGGGCTATTGGATAGTTAAAGGGTGGAGGAAGTGGGACTCTAGATTCCCTATACATTAGTTTATTGTTGAATAGATGGTTGGTGGAGGTAGGAGGATCCGTGGAGTCTTTATTTCAGTAGGAAGTGCAACAAATCCAGGTTGATTTTCCATGTAAATAAAACAAGAACAAGGCCACGGGACATGTATTCCAAGATGAATGATGGGAAAAGATTATAGTGGGCATCACTTGTGGTTTATTTATGGTTATCGAAATTAGCAAAGGCGTGGGAAAAGGAAAATATGCAATAATTGGAATTTAATTATGAAAATAAAGGAAAATAGGAGAAATCGAAGGTGAAGAGACACAAATATGCATGCAAGGGAAATTAGAGGAAAAATGAAGGAAAATGAAATAAAAAGGAGACATTAATAATAAAAACACACCAAAGAAACAATTTATAGTTTTTTGTCAATTTTAGATTTCCTCTCTTACACACTTGCACACTTAGAACATTCTTGGATCATTCTAGTATTCACTTGGACTTAGAGATACAAAGAAAAGGACAAGAAAAGAATTGGTGGGCAGTAGAAGAGAACGTTGTATCAACCACTATAGTAGTGATACTTTGCAGGCAACATGTTGCATGTATGTTTTCCTTGCTATTTTTTTGATGCATGGTATATGCATGTGGTTCCTTGGTCATTTGTTGTCATTGACATGGAGATTTAATTGGAGTGACAGTGGTTTCAACCTTTCCTTTCCATTTCCTAGATAGCCATGGTGTACCAGGTTCCCCATTTGGTTTTCATATTGTTTCTGAAGTTCCATATGTATGTGGGTTGTGATAGGGTCTCTGGAGCCCTGGAAAAACTTGGGTCCTTGGAGTTTGTGGTTTGAGATGGTAGTTCTCTAGAGCCCTATAACAACATGGGTCCTTGGAGGCTGTGGGTTGAGATGGAATCCCTAGAGCCTTGGACAACTTGGGAAGAGACTAATCTGGAGGATGTTAGTGATTTCTATCCCAGTTAGGTGAAATCATCGTGGCTGAGGGTTGAGGTGGTTTGGCCTATGGAAGCTTTGGTTGGTTCTATTTTGGTTTAACCCTTATCATCCCCCATTCATGCTTTGAATATGGCATTGGGGTGATTGGCTGAAAGATATATTTGGTTCAACACAATCTATGGCCGGGTGGTACATGTAGTTCTCTCACTTGGTTTGCATTTGCATATGTTAATATGAGCTATTTTCATATTATGATGTATGAGCATTTGTATTGATTATTATGGTGATGTTATGGATAATTTGTCATAGGTTATATTATGGCTACATGTTTGGTTATATGATGAGTTCTTATTATAAATATTGTTCATGAATGCATGGGCTAACACGTTTTATTGCAACTAATTTTAGAGGGAATAGAGCCTTATCAGTGATTCTCAAATGAAATTCAAAATTTTATGATCATATATGCATTCATGACCTGTAGCTACTATGTTTAATATTTATTTAAGTAAATTACCTTCAAGTAATAGGAATGTCTAGGTCAATATATTGTTGAAGTTTTGAATGGTTGGCATTGTTATCATCTTAGTTATGTTTCTGGAAATTCATAGGCAGTTTTGGGAAGTGGCTTGGAGGCCAGCCTGAAAAAATGGCATAGATCTCTCCACCTCTTGCACATAATTGGGGAGTTTTGGTCATAACCACATAGAGACATGCTTGTGGGTGCGGTGATAGCCTCCCAACTACGACGTTGTGTTATGGGTGTGGTTATGGATTTAAAATAGAGACAATGAGTTCCAACTCAGGGATTTACTATTTGGGGTGGTTTTCAGGCTCCTGAGTTGATACAGGTGGATATTGGTGGTCACCCGCCTATTCCACTTGGGGCTCCACCATTGTCTATTTCAGTTTTTCAGTTTCGGCACAGTTTACTATTTTTAGCAGTTTTTCGAGTCCTAAACTTCCGGAGCCGTTTTGAGGCCCTAAACGACATTTTTTGGGAAAACGGAGGGCAACATGGGTCCATGGTGTTAGACTCCGTCTTGTCAGACTGCTGCAATCAAATTCACCAAGGTTCAGTTCTCCTTATTTACAGTCATTAAAGAGTAATTCTGCAGTTCAGGGTTTAGTTTTCAGAGGTAGGCCAGAGGAAGATTCAGTAGGTGTTCATTTCAGAAATGTCATCAATGTGAAATTGATTCTTCTTCAAAACCCTGTTTTGAAGAAGAATTCATTAAAGGTGTTTTTTAGAATATGTATCAAATTCTCCAGCTCTTCAAAAGGCAGCAGCTCAGTTCCTGTCTCTGCAAAAGCACAAACAGAAGAAAACAAAACATCATCAGCAATCAGAGGCAAAGTAAGTTACAAAAGCTATTTGGAGAAGTCTCCTTTGGAAAGCCCAAACAAACTTCATTGTCACGGCTATTGAATCAAATGATTATGTTAGCGTTGGGAATGCCCTGCATCTTATTGATCAGAGGAATGTGATCCGAGGTGATTTTGTGCTTGTTAGTAGTGACACTGTGAGTAATATGTCTTTGAGGCAGGAGTTCACTCAGAGCAGCATGCTTCTGCCAGTTTTTAGGGCTGTTATGGTTGGGCCCCCAAATATTGTAGTTGCAACACCAGCTTGTATTGGGGCATGTATTTCTAAATATATTCTTCAGTCTTCATCTCTTGAGGAGTCACTTGCTACGTTGGTTTTAGATGAGAGAAAAGGAACTGGCTATGTTATTCACAAGCAGCACCTGTGCAATTCCAACATCAATACCGAGAGTGTTCCTGAAAGATTGCATTCTTCCTCAGCACAACATGCTGGTAGCAAAATATTGTTGGACATTTTGCCTTCAAGAGGTTGCACATCAATGCCTGATCGAAGTCACTTTGTAGCAAGAAAGGGTCCTCTTTTAAATGTACAGACAGGAGGGAATGATATTCCAAATAACATTCCATTGAAACACTTCAGAGCATTGCTACAGAAATGAAGTAGTTGATTTTGCAGCAAACCCTACAGATGATCTTGTGACAAAAGTGAAGAGCAATTTCACAGGTTATGGAGATACATGAAAAGATTATTAGGAGTGATTTTCAATTTAATGAAGAATGGCATCCTTGTTTCAGTTTCTCCAGCTCCTATCCCTGCGAAAACACAAACAGGAGGAACAATTCATCAGACAGAAACAAAGTCTCAAATGTTTCTTGTAGCAGCTTCTTCGGATAACAAAAATCTGGTGGATGATAGGAGTAAAAATCTTCAGGTTTATGGCAAAAGTGATGGAGATAGTTTATGGCACATGGGCATGCTCCGTTCTCAAAATAGCCTCCTATGAAGGTTCTGCTTATGATGATACAAAATGCACCACCTGGGCTTGATTATGATAGAGACAAAAAGTTCTCAAAGTCTTTCAAAGAAATGATTGCAATGTGCTTAGTTAAAGATCAAAAACGTCCAACCGCAGAGAAACTGTTGAAGCATTCATTTTTCAGGCAAGCAAAATCTCAGGAATATGTTGTTCGCAACCTTCTGCAAAGGCTTCCTCCACTGTGGGAGCGTGTAAAAGAAATCCAACTCAAAAATGTTGCACAGCTTGCTTTGAAGTAAATACCGACAGCAGAGAAAGAAGCATTATCACAGGATGAGTATAAGCGAGGGGTAAGCGCATGGAATTTCGACATTGAGAATTTGAAAGCTCAGGCAGCATTGATTCAAGATGATGAGGAGTCGTCAGGGGGAAAGGAAGAAGATGAGAATTTTGGACCAAATGAGAGGGAGAATCAAGCCACATCTCTGCAAACTTCTATCCGGAGTGATTCCGAAAAGATTCAGTCTGAATGGAGACCTCCTTTGGTAAAATCAAGTTCAATAAATGAATTGGGTAAACGTTCTGATATCAAGAATCTGGAAAGAAAGGAACCAAAGCAAATAGAATGTTTTGATGCTGTTCGTGGTTCACCAATTCAAGGCAGAGATCGGATTAGTGGAGTTGGAGGGCCGATTTCACAGTTTTAAAGCAGCGTGGACAGAGTTTTGGGGCTCGAGCGACCCACCTGGGCGTTCTTCGTAGTGTAAAAACACAACGTGAGCGACCCACGCAGAGGTGAGCGACCCACGCATCAACAGAAGTCCGGAAATGGTTGTATGCGCCCAGTCTTCATCCAAAACGACTTCAACGACATCCAAAATGATTTCAACGAATTGCCAACAAGTTTTGATCATTGTGCAGTCGATTTTTATGTTTGTGGTGATTTTTATTTATATTTTGTGGTGATTTTAAACATTGAAGCAGAGTGCATATAAGGGCCGCGGAAGAGAAAATAAAACGCAGAGGTGAACAAGTTCTTGCAGCGGCAGGGGAGGTTCATTTAGAGAGATGTATTAAGATTTGCTTGTGTTGATCTGGAAGTGTCCCCCCTCTATTGTTTCTTATAAGGAAATTATATAAGCGGAAGCTGCCACTGCTGTGGACAGCTATAAGAACGTATCAACAACTGCTGATTTTGTCGAGAAGACCACGCCCAATGGGAGATGCACAGTACCGGTACAAGTTATAAAATTACCACCTGCATTAACTAAGGTTCTTGATGAGAATGTAGAACTGTTTCAAGATATTTAAGATGGAAAGTTGGGCCATGGAAAGACTGCTAGTGTGAGTTTTAAGAAAGAAAGTAAGATGTGGAGCGGGTGAAACACAAGAGGATCCAATTTTGGTGCTTTGTTAAAAACGCATGAAATGCTGTAACAACGAGTTTTATTCAAATGACAAGTGGAAAATTGACAGTTAAAGGCGAAAACCAAAGTTAGAATAAAGACACCTGTTACCAGATGAATAGGATTCGTTCTTATCTATGACCTCAGTTAGTCATACGATGAAGTCTCTGCTCCAATTGTTAGGCTTTTTCTTGGTTAGAGATTTTCGAGGAGAAAGTTGTTACATGTTCTATTGTTGTAACCGCAGGTGAAACAGCGCCCCTGTTTTGGGGTCGATTTGTTTTTTCTAGAATAGTTTATTTAATGTATTAAAATAATCATTTGTAAGGGAGAGAGAGTTCTGAGAGCTAGTGTAGGAGAAAAATAGAGTTTTATTGTACAGTTTTAGACAGAGATTTTAATGGAGAAGTATAGCTCTGTTTTCTGAGATTCCTGTGGCATGAGATTTAACATTTGTGTCTTCTTTTGTTTCATATGTAACCTGTTATGTGTTTATGTCATTTCATGATCGTTTCCATTTGAACAAATGAAGTGTTAAGGTAGAATTCATAATTTATATGCTCTGCCTTTAAGTTTGTTCATATTTAATGTTTTCTTCTGTTCGACAAGGATTCATCCTCTATGCCCTTGTCGGCTCCTCAGCTGTCTTGCCATTCCATTTAATCTCAATTTGATGTTAAAATTTCCGGCCTACCTTGCCTCAGGAGACAATCTGTGTTTTTTATTACATTTCTCTGTTCAAGCTGTTCTTTGCCTCACACAGCCCAGAAACCCCAACATTTATTAAAAACCTCATCCATATCACTTTACTAGCCTAAGATCAGCATTTACTATCGGTTATCTCAGCCCCTTTGAAGATCTTTCGCTGAGTTTAACCCGGAGAGAGCCCTCTCCTGTCCTCGTAGGGCTAGCTACGAGGCTAAGGTTGGTTTGATGTTGCCTCGAGCCTCGCCTCTTTCAGCCTGTGGCAGATTCGAGCGCTAACATAGTGGCGACCATACTGGGGAACGATCTTTCCCCGGTAAAGGATAACACAGTTGCAGATCTGATGCTGATGGTGGACAGCAGTCAGACACATATGAAGGCTGAAACTTTCACCCGGCGACTCCAGCTCGATCCAGAGATTCCAATGCTCGCTGATCCACTCATGCAATGGTAGGGTATGTGGAAAACCCTGCACTTTCTGAAGCTGTAGAAGATGTGAGAAATTCGTTAGCGGATTTTGAAATTAATGAGCAATTTGTCCGTGTCTTGCTTCAATGTTTGAAATCTCCGAAGTTTCCTCTTGAAACTAAAACTAGGTTCTGTGAGTTAATTGTTGAAAAGTTTGAAAAGGAGATTCAATGTTTAGATGAGCAGATTCAGTCATATGATTTCCAAGACCCTAAAAAGTTCTTGGAAATCCTTCCTCATTCGAAACAAGATATCATAGAATGGCCTGCAGTTGTTTACATTGACAGTGTGCAGCTGGAAGTATGCATCACAGAGTTGGGGCAGCCAACAGAGTCCAGCTTCCGTGATCCTATTGCGGCATACATGGACACATTTTTCAGTTTGATTGATAGATCAGGCTGTATTTTCCGTGACCAGGCTCAGTACGTGCATGAAAGGCTCCCAACAATTGTATCTGTGACCTGGTGGAAGCATTCTCAAGCGGCATCATTCTCAGGTTTACTTGAATGGTTAATCTGGCATTTCAGTATTACCTGATCTATTGTTTTTACAGTAGAGTAGGGTAGATTTTGTAAATAAATAAGCAGTCCAAAGTGCAGCATTTTGTTCCAGTTTATTGCAGTTCTAGTTTGAGGTTTGCCAAGTCAGTTTTTCAAATCATCTCAGTCAGTTTTAAATTAATAAGTTGATCATGATTCCATAGCCCAATGGATGGAGGCACTGTCTGCTCTCCCAAAGCTCTGCGGTTCTTGGCACCTCCAAGAAGCGGCAGCTGCCATCCCCATTGGAGCCAATGTTAGACTCCGTCTTGTCAGACTGCTGCAATCAAATTCACCAAGGTTCAGTTCTCCTTATTTACAGTCATTAAAGAGTAATTCTGCAGTTCAGGGTTTAGTTTTCAGAGGTAGGCCAGAGGAAGATTCAGTAGGTGTTCATTTCAGAAATGTCATCAATGTGAAATTGATTCTTCTTCAAAACCCTGTTTTGAAGAAGAATTCATTAAAGGTGTTTTTTAGAATATGTATCAAATTCTCCAGCTCTTCAAAAGGCAGCAGCTCAGTTCCTGTTTCTGCAAAAGCACAAACAGAAGAAAACAAAACATCATCAGCAATCAGAGGCAAAGTAAGTTACAAGCTATTTGGAGAAGTCTCACTGGAAAGCCCAAACAAACTTCATTGTCACAGCTATTGAAATCAAATGATTATGTTAGCGTTGGGAATGCCCTGCATCTTATTGATCAGAGGAATGTGATCCGAGGTGATTTTGTGCTTGTTAGTAGTGACACTGTGAGTAATATGTCTTTGAGGCAGGAGTTCACTCAGAGCAGCATGCTTCTGCCAGTTCTTAGGGCTGTTATGGTTGGGCCCCCAAATATTGTAGTTGCAACACCAGCTTGTATTGGGGCATGTATTTCTAAATATATTCTTCAGTCTTCATCTCTTGAGGAGTCACTTGCTACGTTGGTTTTAGATGAGAGAAAAGGAACTGGCTATGTTATTCACAAGCAGCACCTGTGCAATTCCAACATCAATACCGAGAGTGTTCCTGAAAGATTGCATTCTTCCTCAGCACAACATGCTGGTAGCAAAATATTGTTGGACATTTTGCCTTCAAGAGGTTGCACATCAATGCCTGATCGAAGTCACTTTGTAGCAAGAAAGGGTCCTCTTTTAAATGTACAGACAGGAGGGAATGATATTCCAAATAACATTCCATTGAAACACTTCAGAGCATTGCTACAGAAATGAAGTAGTTGATTTTGCAGCAAACCCTACAGATGATCTTATGACAAAAGTGAAGAGCAATTTCACAGGTTATGGAGATACATGAAAAGATTAATAGGAGTGATTTTCAATTTAATGAAGAATGGCATCCTTGTTTCAGTTTCTCCAGCTCCTATCCCTGCGAAAACACAAACAGGAGGAACAATTCATCAGACAGAAACAAAGTCTCAAATGTTTCTTGTAGCAGCTTCTTCGGATAACAAAAATCTGGTGGATGATAGGAGTAAAAATCTTCAGGTTTATGGCAAAAGTGATGGAGATAGTTTATGGCACATGGGCATGCTCCGTTCTCAAAATAGCCTCCTATGAAGGAGTTCTGCTTATGATGATACAAAATGCACCACACAGGCTTGATTATGATAGAGACAAAAAGTTCTCAAAGTCTTTCAAAGAAATGATTGCAATGTGCTTAGATTTAAAAGTCAAACGTCCAACTAGCGAGCCCATTGAAGCATTCATTTTTCAGGCAAGCAAAATCTCCGGAATATGTTGTTCGCAACCTTCTGCAAGGGCTTCCTCCACTGTGGGAGCGTGTAAAAGCAATCCAACTCAAAAATCTTACGACTTGATATCCCAAATACGAAACGAGAGAAAGAAGCATTATCACAGGATGAGTATAAGCGAGGGGTAAGCGCATGGAATTTCGACATTGAGAATTTGAAAGCTCAGGCAGCATTGATTCAAGATGATGATGAGTCGTCAGGGGGAAAGGAAGAAGATGAGAATTTTGGACCAAATGAGAGGGAGAATCAAGCCACATCTCTGCAAACTTCTATCCGGAGTGATTCCGAAAAGATTCAGTCTGAATGGAGACCTCCTTTGGTAAAATCAAGTTCAATAAATGAATTGGGTAAACGTTCTGATATCAAGAATCTGGAAAGAAAGGAACCAAAGCAAATAGAATGTTTTGATGTTGTTCGTGGTTCACCAATTCAAGGCAGAGATCGGATTAGTGGAGTTGGAGGGCCGATTTCACAGTTTTAAAGCAGCGTGGACAGAGTTTTGGGGCTCGAGCGACCCACACAGGCGATCGAGCGACCCACTGGCGTTCTTGGCTGGGTAAAACACAACGTGGCTGACACGCAGTGAGCGACCATCAACGAGTGGGAAATGGTTGTATGCGCCCAGTCTTCATCCAAAACAACTTCAACGACATCCAAAATGATTTCAACGAATTGCCAACAAGTTTTGATCATTGTGCAGTCGATTTTTATGTTTGTGGTGATTTTTATTTATATTTTGTGGTGATTTTAAACATTGAAGCAGAGTGCATATAAGGGCCGCGGGAGAGAAAATAAAACGCAGAGGTGAACAAGTTCTTGCAGCGGCAGGGGAGGTTCATTTAGAGAGATGTATTAAGATTCACTTGTGTTGATCTGGAAGTGTCCCCCCTCTATTGTTTCTTATAAGGACATTATATAAGCGGAAGCTGCCACTGCTGTGGACAGCTATAAGAACGTATCAACAACTGCTGATTTTGTCGAGAAGACCACGCCCAATGGGAGATGCACAGTACCGGTACAAGTTATAAAATTACCACCTGCATTAACTAAGGTTCTTGATGAGAAATGTAGAACTGTTTCAAGATATTTAAGATGGAAAGTTGGGCCATGGAAAGACTGCTAGTGTGAGTTTGAAGAAAGAAAGTAAGATGTGGAGCGGGTGAAACACAAGAGGATCCAATTTTGGTGCTTTGTTAAAAACGCATGAAATGCTGTAACAACGAGTTTTATTCAAATGACAAGTGGAAAATTGACAGTTAAAGACTGAAAACCAAAGTTAGAATGAAGACACCTGTTACCATATGAATAGGATTTGTTCTTATCTATGACCTCAGTTAGTCATACGCTCCAATTGTTAGGCTTTTTGGTTAGAGATTTTCTAGGAGAAAGTTATTACATGTTCTATTGTTGTAATTGCAGGTGAAACAGCGCCCCTGTTTTGGGGTCGACTTGTTTTTCTAGAATAGTTGATTTAATGTATTAAAATAATCATTTGAGAGGAGAGAGTGGAGAGAGCTGAGGTAGGAGAGAGAACAGAGCTTCCATTGTACTGTCTTTGACAGAGATTTTAATGAAAATACCCAGCGCTGGCTTCTGAGATTCCTGTGGCTTGAAATTTAGCATTTGTGTCCTTTTTTGTTTCATATGTAGCCTGTTATGTGTTCAGGTCATTTCATGATCGTTTCCATTTGAACAAATGAAGTGTTAAGGTAGAATTCATAATTTATATTCTCTGCCTTTAAGTTTGTTCATATTTAATGTTTTCTTCTGTTCGACAAGGATTCATCCTCTATGCCCTTGTCGGCTCCTCAACAGTCTTGCCATTCCACTTAATCTCAAATTTGATGTTAAATTTTCCTGCCTACCTTGCCTCAGGAGACAATCTGTGTTTTATTACATTTCTGAATAAAATTTGTTCTTTTGCCTCACACACGACCCGAAACCCCAACATTTATTAAAAACCTCATCTTATCACTTTACTAGCCTAAGATCAGCATTTACTATCGGTTATCTCGGCCCCTTTGAAGATCTTTATTGAGTTTTTCGCTGAGTTTAACCAGGAGAGAGCCCTCTCTGTCCTCGTAGGGGCTAGCTACGAGGCTAAGGTGGTTTGATGTTGCCTCGAGCCTCGCCTCTTTCGGCTGTGGCAGGTCCCGAGCGCTAACACATGGGCCAGTGTTTCCCCATCCCAAATTTGTAGTCACAGGATAGATCTTTCTAACGAGTATGGTACGCGTCAAACGAATCGTATGCCAAAGTTACGCCCACAGAAGTTGAAACACCCAATTTACCAAAGCGGGGCCCATAGTTTTAGCGCTTCATCTCCTAGGGTTAGGGTTTTGGATGTTTAGGGTTTTCCATTGTTTCTAAATAATAAGCAGGCCCTCGAGCCTCATTGTAACCCAGTTCAGAGGCCTGTAGCTGCCACATCTCTTCTCAGAGATAGCTACCAGTGCCCTAGCTAGTTTTATTTCCATTCTGTCTGTAAGCAAATTTCAGTTCTTTGATATTAATGAAGTGAAGTGTTATTTCCGTTGCATCTCTATATTTATGGTTATGTGTTTATTCTGTTGCGTTCCTGCATAAATCCAGATAAGTGGTATTGGAGCGGGTCTGCTTTTTCTCGATCCTTCTTTGCATGTCCCCAACGAGGTCGGGGTATAAGGAGCTAGGGCTTGATCTGGTGGAACCTTTGCAAGATCAGCCTCGCAAACATCGATGGACGCCCATGGGGGATGAAAAGAAATATGAGGGAGTAGGAGATCCTATCAAAATATTGCTCGAGGAGGCCCTCAAAAAACAAAGGAACGCGATGATGGATAACTTTGCTCAGATCCTTCAACGGCTGCAGCGGTGCATGCATCAGCCGACCCTCTGAGCGGAAAGCTCATTTTAAGGTACAAGTAAATTTTGACATTCCCATATTTGAGGGAAAAATAGATGCAGATGTCGTGGATAGATGGTTGAATCTATTAGAAGGATATTTCTCGGTTCATGACTTTTCCGATAGGGAGAAGATTATTTTTGGACTCCTCAAAGCTGCCCCCCATGTCAAGGACTGGTGGGAAACCCACTGTGAGAGAAAGGACGAGACATAACCCTCTCTATTCTCGGCTGTACCCACTTGGAATTCTTTCTGAGACGTCATCAAGGAACAATACTATCCCGTGGGGAGCTATGAGGACAAGTACATACAATGGACCACGCTACGGCAATAAAGGGATCGAGATGTGCATGATTTAACGAATTTTTTCCATACCCTGAGCACAAAGTTGGGTATCAAACATTCAGAGAAACATTTGGTGCTAAATTGCTAAGAGATATCATGAGCATGCGCACAAATACATTCAGGAGGAAATGGAGTTCCTTGACATCTCCTCGCTTGATCTGACCTCTGGGTTATCTTTTCAAGATTAGTGAGAAATTAAAGCGAAGAAGCGAGACTTTAACTTTGAATGCATGAATCAAAGCAAGGAAAGGTGCTTCCAAGCCCATGAACAAAGAGGAGGGGACCGAGTCAAGGCATGGGGGCTAAAGAAAAATCATCCAAACCCACACGAAAAAACACACCGCGAAGCCAAAAGGACACGAGAAAGTGGTGTGAGTTCCATAAGAGCTCCACTCACAACACGAAGTGGTGTCGGGCCCAAGCGATCGCTAGTGGCCGAGATGAGGGCTTCGAGTCGGTCATGCTCGACTCCGAATCGAGGCACGAAAGGGGAATGAAAAAGAGAAACAAATTATTGATGCGGAGCCCAACGCCATTGTTGCCACTACAAAGATCCAGAAGGAGGAACCAAAAGATCCGGAGGAGGAGGAACATCTCTTCCACTCCCAGATGTGGGTAAAGGGGTCCCCGGTACAGTTCATTGTCGACAATGGGAGCCAAAAGAACCTCATCTCAGTAGACACCATGAAGTGGTTGGGCTTGCCGACCATAGCTCACCCACATCCATACACCATCGGGTGGCTTCACCAAGGACAAGATCGTTGTTTTAGCCATCAGTGCCGCCTTCCCTATAGCATCAATCCCTTCACGGATGAGGTATTATGTGACATTGCTCCTATTGATATTTCTGATGTATTATTAGGACAACCATAATTGTGGAAGCATCATGCTGTGTATGAGTCTCAACATCTCGCTATTCCTCATTTCAGCAGACACCGTGAAGCGGTTGGGCTTGCCGACCACAACTCACCCACATCCATACACCATCGAGTGGCTTCACCAAGGACGAGATCTCCGCGTCAGCCGGCAGTGTCGCCTTCCCTATAGCATCAAGCCCTTCACGGATGAGGTATTATGTGACGTTGCTCCTATTGATGTTTCTGATGTATTATTATGACAACCATACTTGTGGAAGCGTCATGCTGTGTATGAGTCTCGACCTCGTGCTGTTATTATTACTTTGGGAAATAAGTTGTACAGGATACCAGAGGTACCACCTCCTACCGCTATCTCTTTGGTTACTGCAAAACAATGCAGTAAGCTCATTTCCCAAACCAGGAAATTCGTTTTCCTGATGATCCACCCCCAGGGCAAGAAGAAGACTGTGGCCACAACCTCCAGACAGGGCCCCTCTGCACGACAACAACAAATGGAGAAGGTTGTGGAGGAGTACGGGGACATCTTCACCTCACCCACAGGGGTTCCTCTGCACTGCCAAGTCAAGCACCCGATTGATCTGACCCCAGGTGCGCCGCTACCCAATGGACCGATCTATCGACGCTCTGTTCTGGAAAATGATGAAATCAAGAGGCAGATTCAGGAGCTGTTGCAGAAAGGTCACATCAGACCAAGTTCATAGCCCCGTGGGAGCCCGATCGTGTTGGTACAAAAGAAGGATGGGACGTGGAGACTCTGTACTGACTATCGGGCACTGAACAAGATCATTGTCTGGAATAGGTGCCTGATCCCACGGATTGATGACATTCTGGACCAACTCAAAGGTGCAAAATATTTCAGAAAGATTGAATTGAAGACGAGGTATCACCAGGTACCGTTTGAATGCTCCGATGTGTGGAAGACTACCTTCAAACCCAAGGAAGGCCTTTTCGAATGGTTGGTCATGCCTTTCGGGTTGACGAATGCTCCCGCAACCTTCATGAGGATGATGGACGACATCTTGTGGCCATTCACCAACTCATTTGTAGTGGTGTACTTAGATGACATTTTGATCTTCAGCAAGACTTGGGAAGAGCACCTTCACCACATCCGACAAGTCCTCCAAACACTGCGGCAACACAAGTTGTGTGCCAATTTGGAGAAGTGCACGTTTGGCATGACCCAGGTTCAATATCCGGGATACATTATTGATGAAAGGGGGGTGCATGTGGATCCAGCCAAGATCCAAGTCATTCGGGATTGGCCAGCCCCAACCACTATAACAGAGCTTCGCAGCTTTCTGGGTCTTGCTAATTTCTATCGGAGGTTCGTGTTGGGATTCTCTCATATCACTTCGCCCTTGAGTCAAGTCACCAAGGGAGGAGCGAGAGCAAATTTTTTTGGTCGGAACCTCAATAGAAGGCGTTCACAGAACTGAAAAACCGCCTCTGTTCTGCCCCAGTGCTCACTTTACCATACTTGCAACAGCCATTTGAGATCGAGACAGCTGCCTTTGACTATGCTATTGGGGAAGTTCTTACTCAACAGGGACATCTAGTGGCATTTCACAGTGAGACATTGTCTGACACAGTTCGCAAGTACCCCACATATGACAAAGAACAGACCATTGTGCATGTTGAGAATGCAAGATGATGAGCTAGTGAAACAGTCGCCGACGGCGGGCCCGCAGGCAAATTCCGGCGCAAAGTCTATTTTTAGACTATGTCTATTTTTAGACATACGGAGCATAATTTGGGAATTCTACTTGGAGATTCTTGATGGATGCGACATGTCGGTAAAAATAGATGAGACCCTATTTTTTTAGGACCCAGGCTATTTTTAGACTGATCTCCTAAAAATATGGAAGTCAAATATTATTTACCCTTAATAATATTTTGACTATAAACAACAGTTTACTCTCTTGGCGCACTTCAGTTTGAGTCATGGAGGTGGCTCATGCAACTGACACACGGAATCACGTGGTTCCTAGGGTTTGATGGCATCTTGCATGGTTGGCTTCAGTTAGACTTCAGTGGCAGGAGTTTTGGAGGAGTTAACGGGACAGATAGTGGAGTTGTGTTCTGTTTGTTTTAGTTGAACTAGTTGGGATTAGTTAACTAACTAATCAACTAGATATGAGTGGAGTAAATTAAATAATATTTAATTTACTAAATGTTAACTCATTAGTCAACTCAAGAACACTTCAGTTCACTACAGTGCATGATCAGTTCAGTGAAGACCAGTGAAAGAGATAGATGAAAGGGTAGAGTTAGCTATCAGTTGTGACTATACTGTTGCTATTTGCAACACATAGATAGGTGGAGTAAGTTATGAGTATTGCAAATTTTAGGCTGGTGGTTTATCTATATAAGGAGGCCATCACCTAGCATTAAAATACACAATCAAGGTTGGCTATCAAGTGGCCAAGATTGGAGCAAGTGATTTGCTAGATCTAGCTTGATAGTGTGTAGCATGGGAGGTAGTGCATGAGAGCTTGTGAAGAGTTTTTGTACTATGATTGTTACATGATTTCTCCATTATAATATACACAATAGCTGGGGGGTTTTCAGCTATAGGCTTTCCCCATACATACCGAGTTAATGTGTGATTGATTTGATGTGCGATTGCTTCTATATTATTTCCGCATGTGACAATTAATTGTAGAAGAGGGTTATGTGTTATGCATGCAATTCGAAATTGATGTATGATCGGGTTAATCTTCATCGAATAAGTGATTTATTCAGCTAATTTCTACATGGTATCAGAGCGAAGTTAATTGTCGAAGTCTATTACGGTGATTGCAAACTTATTTCCTCGGACAGAGTCTGCATGCGGGCCAGGTAGCCTCCGGAATATTCATCCTTCTTTGTAAGGTGAAAGATCTGGTGAATGCCTTTGCAGTCAATCTCTGATTTGGAAATAATTTGTTTTCAAGTATAGATCGGAAGCGATAGAGCTTGGAGTTTGGAATTCGAATTTTGCAGGAGGTTGTTCTTCTTGGTGCCCGTGTTGAAAGATGTCTTCTTTCAATGGTTTGCGACTCGAATATGCTCTTGAAGGCAGTTCGAACTATGTTGCATGGAAGGATCGAATGGAAGCAGTGTTAGAAGATAATGGTCTGAAGGAGTTCGTGGATGCGGATGTCCCAAAGCCCACCGATGCAGCTTTGGTCGATGCATGGCAAAAGAAGATCGCGAAATGTCGAAGGATCCTGTTGGAGGGCGTCAAGGATCATATTGTATCCAGCCTGCATGGAAAGGCTACTCCATATTTAATGTTGAAAGCTTTGACGGATCTATTCCAGAGTAAGAGTGACCAAAGGAAGCTGGCGCTCAAAGATAAGCTCAGGAACATCAAGATGGAGAAGGGCGACAGCATCGCCAAATACCTCACGAAGTTCACTCAGTGCAGAGATGAGCTGGGAAGTGTGGGGGTGGTTGTCAAAGTTTCACTGATTGCATGCTTAGTTTCAAGTGTGATGGGATCGGTGTGGTTCTTGGACAGCGGTGCGTCATTTCATATGACGGGAGATCGGGAGTTGTTCTCAGATCTGGAGGACAAAGATTTGGGTATGCACATCGAGATGGGCGATGACGGTAGATACAGTGCGACTGGTATTGGTACCGTATCCTTTCAGAGGGAGTCTGGTAAACCCTTTGTCGTAAAGGATGTCATGCATGTACCTGGATTGAAGAAGAACCTGATTTCAGTAGCGATGTTGGAGGATAAGGGTTATGATGTGGTTTTCAGCGAAGGAAAAGCTTTCCTACGCAGTAAGACTACTGGAGAAACCCGGAAGATAGAGGTTCGAACTCAGAACCTTTATCAGTTGCAGGTAGATGACTGCGCAGCTATGGCATGCAAGGCTGGAGATGTGGTGAGCCGGGATGATGAGGGCGAACTATGGCACAGGAGATTTGGCCATCTTCACCATGGAGCTTTGAAGATTCTGCAGCAGATTTCTACTGGACTTCCTAAGGGCACCCTTGCGCAGTCAGATCAGTGCAAGGGGTGTACTTTAGGGAAGGATGTGAAAGCCACCTTTCACGAGAAGGATAGTCGCGCCACGACGATCCTTGAGAGAGTTCACACAGACGTGTGTGGTCCTTTCTCAGTTGCTTCGACAGCAAAGCACAGGTATTATGTGATCTTTGTTGATTATTTCTCTCGAAAGTGCCGGATCTTCTTCATGCAGAAGAAGAGCGATACATTCGCGAAGTTCTGTGAGTTTAAAGCACTGGTCGAGAAGGAGTCGGGGAAGAAGGTGATTGCTCTAAAGAGTGATAACGGTGGTGAATTCATCTCGGCTGAATTCAAGGAGTTCTGCAGCGCAGAAGGGATTCGGAGAGAGCTCATCGCACCCCATAACCCATAGCAGAACGGGGTGGCTGAGCGGAAGAACAGAACGATCGTGGGTGCTGCACGGGCGATGTTGCATGATCAGGGCCTACACCTTCACTTGTGGGCTGAGGCATGCAATACAGCAGTGTATGTGCAGAACCGTTGTCCTCACAAGGTTCTTGGCATGAGTACACCAGAGGAGGCTTATTCTGGCAAGAGGCCCGATATTTCCCATTTGCGGATTTTCGGATCTCCTGTCTACATGCATGTGACGAAGGATGCAAGAAGGAAGCTGGATCCAACTGCTGAAGTTGGAATATTTGTGGGGTACACCGATACACCTCATAACTATCGAGTGTATGTGCCAGACAGTCGCAAGACTGTTGTGCGACGGGATATAAAATTTCAGGAGGAGAAAGCCATGCAGTGTTCGCTTGAGAGGGAGCTACACTTGCATGCAGATGAGGAGCTGTTAGTTCCTAAGGAGGAGCTTCGGGATGTGGATCAGCCACAAGAGGAGGTTCAGGAGGTGGAAGAAACCACCCAGGCAGCGCCAACCATCAGAGGGCGCATGCGCACTACAGAAGCTGAGCGACTTGCTCGGGATGCAGAGAAGGTTGTAGGACCACCTACAGCACAGCGCAGACAGAGACAGTCACCGGATCGGTACACTGGATACATGGCTCTTGTGAGTCAATGTGTTGTGACGGAGCCATCCTCTTTTGAGGAAGCCGTGGAGGAACCCGCATGGGTTGATGCCATGATCGAAGAATATGATTCGATCATCAAGAACAGTGCATGGGAGATTGTCCCAAGACCGGTTGGGAAATCAGTTGTAGGTTCGCGATGGATCTACAAGGTGAAGCAGGCGGCTGACGGGAGTGTGGAGAAGCACAAGGCGAGATTTGTCGCCCGTGGCTTCTCACAGATCGAGGGGATTGACTATGAGGAGACTTTTGCACCTGTCGCAAGGTACTCTTCCATACGGACGATCCTTGCTCTCTCAGCGCAGAGGGGGTGGCACATTCATCAGATGGATGTGAAGACTGCGTTCCTCAATGGAGTTATTGAGGAAGAGGTGTACATAGAGCAGCCTGAAGGTTTTGAGATCTTCAGCAGTGAGTCGCATGTGTGCCGACTCAAGAGAGCACTGTATGGGCTGAAGCAAGCACCTCGTGCTTAGTACACTCGGATAGACAGCTACTTCACCGGGCTTGGATTCTCCAAGAGTGAGGTGGATCCAAACCTGTACCATATTGTGGTGGAGGGGAAGCTGTTGATCATCGTACTGTATGTAGATGATCTGATTTTGACTGGCGACGAGCAGTTGATACTTTCATGCAAGGAGGATCTTGCACGAGAGTTTGAGATGAAGGACCCGGGCATCCTTCATTATTTCCTGGGATTGGAGATTTGGCAGCGCAGTGGAGGACTGTTTGTTTCTCAGGGCAAGTATGCCCGGGAGATTCTGGAGAGGTTCAACATGCAGGGCTGCAAGCCTGTTGATACCCCTCTTCCTGGAGGATGGAGGAAGGGAGATGCTACTTCGGAGGAGGTAGTGGATGCCACTGTCTATCGACAGTTGGTGGGGTCGTTGATGTATCTGGTCAATACTCGACCCGATATATGCTATGCAGTTAACCAGCTTTCGTAAGCTATGGTTAAGCCTACCAAGCTCTTTTGGAAGGCGGGCAAGCATGTATTGCGCTATATCAGAGGCACATCGGGATATGGTCTATGGTACAGACAGGAGGATGGAGTGAAGCTTTCTGGCTTCACTGATGCAGATTGGGCAGGGAGTCCAACGGACTGGAAGAGCACTTCTGGAGGAGTTTTCAACATTGGGTCGACAACAGTTTCCTGGTACAGCAGGAAGCAGAGATCCGTGGCACTCAGTTCAGCAGAGGCCGAGTACATGGCAGCAAGTTTGGCTGCATGCGAGGCTATTTGGATGAGGAAGATCCTCGCAGTTTTGTTCAGGTTGCATTTGGAGCCTACAGTGATCTACTGTGATAACCAGAGCTGCATCAAGCTCTCGGCTAATCCAGTATTTCATGATAGGTCCAAACATATCGACATCAGGTACCATCACATCAGAGATTGTGTTCAGCGGAGGATCATGATGCTTTCATATGTTCCCACGGAGGATCAGGATGCCGACATCCCGACGAAGGCGCTCACCAGGAGCAAGTTCGAATTCCACAGAGGCAGGATAGGGATTGCAGATAATCCATATCTTGCTGAGAGGGAGTGTTGAGAATGCAGCAAGATGATGGAGTTTAGTGAAATGAAGTCGCCTTCACTAAGTGGGCCCGCAGGCAAATTCTGGCGCAAAGTCTATTTTTAGACTATGTCTATTTTTAGACATACGGAGCATAATTTGGGAATTCTACTTGGAGATTCTTGATGGATGCTACATGTCGGTAAAAATAGATGAGACCCTAATTTTTAGGACCCAGGCTATTTTTAGACTGATCTCCTAAAAATATGGAAGTCAAATATTATTTACCCTTAATAATATTTTGACTATAAATAGCAGTTTACTCTCTTGGCGCACTTCAGTTTGAGTCATGGAGGTGGCTCATGCAACTGACACAAGGAATCACGTGGTTCCTAGGGTTTGATGGCATCTTGCATGGTTGGCTTCAGTTAGACTTCAGTGGCAGAAGTTTTTGAGGAGTTAACGGGACAAGTAGTGGAGTTATGTTCTGTTTGTTTTAGTTGAACTAGTTGGGATTAGTTAAACTAACTAATCAATTAGATATGAGTGGAGTAAATTAAATAATATTTAATTTACTAAATATTAACTCATTAGTCCACTCAAGAACACTTCAGTTCACTACAGTGCATGATCAGTTCAGTGAAGACCAGTGAAAGAGATAGATGAAAGGGTAGAGTTAGCTATCAGTTGTAACTATACGGTTGCTATTTGCAACACATAGATAGGTGGAGTAAGCTATGAGTATTGCAAAGTTTAGGCTGGTGGTTTATCTATATAAGGAGGCCATCACCTAGCATTAAAATACGCAATCAAGGTTGGCTATCAAGTGGCTAAGGATTGGAGCAAGTGATTTGCTAGCTCTAGCTTGATAGTGTGTAGCATGGGAGGTAGTGCATGAGAGCTTGTAAAGAGTTTTTGTACTATG
>CM076584.1:1671490097-1671871371 GCA_034641835.2 Pinus albicaulis | reverse complement strand
TAACTTGATAGAGGTTGTATGAAAGTATCAAACCATAAAAAATTTCACTAAAACATGGAAATGACAAAGTCTTGTTAAGCAACAAAGGTTTAGTTGAATATATGGAAAGCATCGAGCTAAATGATATAATTAAACTAAAAGTAACTGTAAAAAAATGAAATTGCCATCATATACATCGCATCAGCGTATGAATTTGCATCAATGTATTGAATTAATATGACTTCAAATTTTGAAATTTTCTTGCAATATAACATTTATCATTAAAAAAATTTGATCAAACATGAAGTAATCTCATGAATCCTTCAGATTTATATTGCAATATCCATCTCAGATCGATAGATCTAGAATCTTAAATATTCTTATAACTAGCAATTGCACCAAGAGGTGCAAAGGAATGCCGGAACATGGATAAGAGAAGTGGGGAGATTTTATAAAGAAATAATCAAGCGAAATATACTAAAAATGAAATACAGCCCATGTGAGACTAATTTAAATTCAATTGTTGTGAATTTTCAAGTGAAAGACAGTTTGTAACTGGTGTCCGGCAAGCAGGACTCACAAAAATTGTTATAGAGAAAAACTTGGAAGGGAAATTGAGGTTTGAGGTTTGATGATGTTGATGAAGCACATATTCTACTTGGTGAAAGTGGCCACTACAAGGATTATTGGGGTTCAGGCTTCTATAGGCAGGATAATACTTTTGAGCTTGAAACAACTTTGCACAATATAGCTTTCAGTTCAAATGGGTGCAAATACATATAAATCAAGCAATTTGAGACCTTTAAATGTATGGTCAGAAGCAACAACTCCAGAATCTGTGAAAATGCTTCTAAACTCTATTTGAAAAGAGGAAATTAGTTTGATCCTTGAAGGAAACTTGTTTGGACCAGACATTGGTGAGTTGATAAGCAACTCAAACAATTGGGCAGAGATTATTATGTGGTGTATTTTCAAAGGGCTCAAAGACTCATTACCTTCTAGATGGCTATATATTTTGGGAGATGCGTTTGAACATACAGGTAAGAAGAATCAGCCAACGTCTGAACAGTCAGGTGAATTTGAGAAAAAACACCAAAGATCTGCCAATTTTGTTGAATGCCTCTGAGCAATGTGGTTTATTGTTTGTTGTCAATTCCTCCTCAGTCATGGATTGCAGGCCTACACAAAATAAGAATATTCTTATGATTGGTCTCTGTTCTGAAGTGAATAATTTAAAACAATATACTCGTAACCTAGCACAAAATACAGATTCAACAGAAGTAAATACAGAAAACAAGAATAGTGGAAATGATGATTTTGGATTTCAAATTGAAGGAGCATATAAGGGCAAGGATGAAGTGCTTTTGAAATTTCAGTGGGCAGAGGAGACAGAAAGGATGGGCTGCAGCAAGTTTTTGGAGTCTCGGGATAGAAGAGAAGGGAAAAGAGGCAAACTTCAAGTTCAAAGCACAGAGTAATGACCCCTGGAAGGAGAGATTTTGATTCTCTTGTTCAATCTCAGCAGGAAGTAAGCAATGCCTTTGGTCAAGTCGACATTCAATTGTCGGATTCTCTATAGGATGTAGGTGATGGCATTAGCCAAGAGAAGCAGCTGGACAGGGTTTCACATGAATATATCCTTTCTTCATGAATGCAATGATTATCGGAATTATGTTCAAATAAAAGAGATGTGTGTGCAAGAGGCTTTATAATGTTTGATATGCAAAGAATAAAATATTCAAAATAGTACATCATATGAGGAGGAGACCTTTAAATCAAGCAATTTGAGACCTTTAAATGGGTGCAAATACATATAAATCAAGCAATTTGAGACCTTTAAATGGGTGCAAATACATATAAATCAAGAAATTTGAGACCTTTAAATGTATGGTCAGAAGCAACAACTCCAGAATCTGTGCAAATGCTTCTAAACTCTATTTGAAAAGAGGAAATTAATTTGATCCTTGAAGGAAACTTGTTTGGACCAAACATTGGTGAGTTGATAAGCAGCTCAAACAATTGGGCAGAGATTATTATGTGGTGTATTTTCAAAGGGCTCAAAGAGTCATTACCTTCTAGATGGCTATATATTTTGGGAGATGGGTTTGAAAATACAGGTAAGAAGAATCAGCCAGCGTCTGAACAGTCGAGTGAATTTAGAAAAAACACCAAAGATCTGCCAATTTTGTTGAATGCCTCTGAGCAATGTGGTTTATTGTTTGCTGTCAATTCCTCCTCAGTCATGGATTGCAGGCCTGCACAAAATAAGAATATTCTTATGATTGGTCTCTATTCTGAAGTGAATAATTTAAAACAATATACTCATAACCTAGCACAAAATACAAATTCAACAGAAGTAAATACGGAAAACAAGAATAGTGGAAATGATGATTTTGGATTTCAAACTGAAGGAGCATATAAGGGCAAGGATGAAGTGCTTTTGAAATTTCAGTGGGTAGAGGAGACAGAAAGGATGGGATGCAACAAGTTTTTGGAGTCTTGGGATATAAGAGAAGGAAAAAGAGGCAAACTTCAAGTTCAAAGCACAGAGTAATGACCCCTGGAAGGAGAGATCTTGATTCTCTTGTTCAATCTCAGCAGGAAGTAAGCAATGCCTTTGGTCAAGTCAACATTAAATTGTCGGATTCTCTATGGGATGTAGGTGATGGCATTAGCCAAGAGAAGCAACTGGACAGGGTTTCACATGAATATATCCTTTCTTCATGAATGCAATGATTATCGGAATTATGTTCAAATAAAAGAGATGAGAACAGTGTGCAAGAGGCTTTATAATGTTTGATATGCAAAGAATAGAATATTCAAAATAGTACATCATATGAGGAGGAGACCTTTAAAATCAAGCAATTTGAGACCTTTAAATAGGTGCAAATACATATAAATCAAGCAATTTGAGACCTTTAAATGTATGGTCAGAAGCAACAACTCCAGAATCTATGCAAATTCTTCTAAACTCTCAATTTAGACTGCTCATGTGCTTACCAAATGAAAATCTCTGACCAAAATTCTAGTTAACAGGCACAATGAAAATAATTAGTTGTTGAAAGATTCAGGATCTGTTTATAAAAATGTCATGGAAGAGGAGTTTGCAGTCAGAGATGTGGAAATGGTGAACAATAATGAGTGTGTTTGGAAAAAAAAAACTCCTAAGTATGCCCAGGTAAGTGTTACAAAGTTGTCATCAACAACCTTGAGTCAGAGAGAAGAGGAGTCTTCTATGTTACCATGGACTAGTGAAAATATGGCACATACATGTAACCATAAACTAGCTTCTTATATGGAGAAAGTTGAGATAATTTACATGGGCAGTGTAACAACTCGATTTATGGCCTCTGAAGTTCAAGAACCAGAGGATATTTCAAGGCTACATTGTTTCCCTCAAGACAACTTCAGTGAGTACTATATTATACAATAAAGACATTACTGAGCCAAGTAAAGCTAATTGTGCACCAAAAAAAGCGTTATCTGCAATACAAGCACGTGAATTAAAATAAGGTGGCCATTCTTCTCCACACAAATGAAAAACATCACTTGAAAAACATTTGTCTATTGGAAGTGCATTCTGTGTAATAACATGTACTTCTAATTACCCAGGTTATGAGGAAGTGGCAACAGAGACACTGCATGTTTTTCTTCTTGCCAACTTACAAGTTGAAAAGGCATGTGAACAAGCCACTCACTATCATAATAGTGGATCACAAATTAGGAAATCACTTGGCACTGATATTTTTACTCTTGAAAATGTCCAGGATATGAATGTTTCATTATTGACAGATTCTAAGAAGTTTGACAAATCTGTCATTGCTAATTTGAGTGAAAGTGATGCACTGAAAAAATCAGAGACTAAAAAAGTTTCTACTTCAATAGAACCTTTACCTTTCCACAAGGTGAGCTATTACAATTCTTAATTATTTGATCACTAAATATCTAACACCCAAGCATAGTAGAACTCTGTTGGAACATGAATTTTAGCTCTACAATGTCTTTAGTTTCGTAATCTGTCATTGCTAATTTGAGTGAATGTGATGCAGTGAAAAAATCAGAGACTAAAAATATGTCTACTTCAATAGGACCTTTCCCTTTCCAAAAGGTGAGCTATTACAAGTCTTCATAATTTTATCATTAAATAGCTAATGTGTATCGTAGAACTCTGTTGGGAAATGAATTTTAGTTCTGCAATGTCTTTAGTTTCATAATCAAGTCTAAATGTAAAATGAGGGAAAGCATTTCTCATTCTTATTTTATTGGGCACTTCATAGATCGACACACATTAGAAGCCTCATCTTAAACAACAATCTAATGAATTAATATTGAATGTGTGGGAAAGTGAATTGATGATTGTAGACACATTATGAAGATAGCCAAAACGGGCATGGCAGCAGAGAATGGAGATATTGACAAGACTTATCCATTGGTAGAGGAACCTGAAAATATTGAGAAATCAGTGCATCTTACACTAGAAGCCACCTATCCTCAGAAACTTAAAGATATTATTGGGAACGAAAAGGGATTTTAACTTTAATCGTTGAAAATAATGACGACGTTCTGTTCTTGTCCTTAATTTTAGATTACAGTAATAGCATACAATAGTGCCAACCAATTTAACTTCCCAACAGTCTTAATCCATGGTAACAACGGACAGTTCCTGGCTGAAAACAAAATTTTTTAATGTTTCTAAGTAAAACATTTTAAAAAGAGCATTTTTGTGGGGCAAAGGTTGACCATGGAAAGGACCCAATTAGCTGCATTTTATCGTTCCAGTTTTGAAAAGTGATTCCATTTCATTTTCCTAGTCAAAAGCAGGAGAGCTTGATGTGAGAATTATGTACGTCATTAATTTTCCTTTATTATCTCCGTTGTTTTCCTTTTATCCCCCTAACACTTTCAATTTGTCTTAAAGATCAAGTGGATCTCATTCTCAAATTTCCAGAATGCCATCATGCAATGAACATTTTCCTTTCGGTTTGCCCTTAATTAGACTTTTTAGAATATCTTAAACCTGATTAGACCCAGCAACCAATGCTTACAGAGGCTGGTGTAATGTTGAGTTCGTTCGAAACCAATGCTTACAAAGGCTGGTGTAATGCTGAGTTCGTCCGCTGGTGATATTTTCCGAAGTATTAAGCAGTGGTTTAATTCCTTCGGTGTCCTTTTTCTCCTTTTAAGGAACAATTGCTAGTTATGTACTTATGTAAAGATGAAGTCAATAATAATAAAATGAATTTTAGGTTTACTTGCTTCATGGGTTCCATGAGCAAGATTCTTAGTATAGGTCTATAGACTTCTTCTTGATATCTATTAGGTACATTAGTGTAATTAAGAGTCATGTAAAAGGCATGAAGAATACCCTCCAGGATGTTGCAGAAGAATGGCTTACAAACATTGAAGATATGCCTATGAAGTCAGCCTACAAACAAGTGTTAAATTCGGCCTACTTAATGGCTATAAGGTTGACTTAATTACTTGGCTAGAACTACTATATATACCCTACATATGTTGTGGTTAAGAGGACATGTCTGCGGATGATACTGAGGTTATATAACGTGCAAAAGGAACAAGTTTTACGGATTACACTGAGGTTAATACAGCGTGGAAAAAGGAGCAAGTATTACGGTAAAGTATACAACATTAAAAGAGAAGAACAGATTTGAGGATTTTGGGTCTGAGTCAGTGTGGATATATCAAGGTAAAGTCTGAAGCAAACAACATGGAAAGAAGGGTAACCAAATGCAGATCTAAAATGGAAGTTTGATGTAAATTGAAAGGTACAGGAATATAATCTGCAGAAGCTACAGGAGCTGGACTGCGGATAGATGCAAAAGTATACAGTGCAGATATATCTATTGAAGGAATTTGCCAACATCAAGACAGTATTGTAATAATACGTGCCGATCTTAAAGGAGTTGTAAGTGAGGAAGGTAAATCAAAGATTTACCTTCCTAACTACATTATAAGATATTCAGTTACGAGTGTAAATAATTTTGTTTCAACATTTTGACCAAGTACTTTGATAACTAACTTGATAATGGAGTAACTAAGTTAAAGAAGAACACATAAGCAAGCTCACAAGTAGTTATTAAGAAGAGAATTTTGTTGGTCCCTATATCACTAGTATAGCCCCTTATTATTGTTAGTGTAAACCCCTTATTGTTATTATTGTACCCTTGTAACCCCCATTTTGTTATTATTGTGCCCTTAAATTATTATTGTTAGGTCGGCTAGGATTACATTGTGGCCCACTAGGATTACACTATGGCCCCATGGACTCCTATATATAGAAAGGAGGTTTTGTGAATTGTATCATCCAAGAATTGTTCATTTATGTAATGTATTGGAGGTTTCCCCCTCGAAGTGGCTCATTTCTAAGACGTTGATATCTCTTTTCTTCTCTTTTTGGAGCTGGTTACACAACATTTGGTATCAGAGCTTTGGATTCTAGGGTTTCGCTGCTCCAAACAGGTCATCGTGGAATTTTCGCTATAACGTTTTTTCTACAAAGTTTCAGAAGCTGAAATTTTTAGGGTGCGAAGAAAAAATCCTGAGGAAGCTTGTGTAAAAATTTCAGATTTTGGTTCGCAATAAATTCGGAGATATCATCTGTGGAAGTCAGGTATTTTTTCAGGCTCCTAAACAGGTCATCGTGGCATTTGCGCTATAAATTTTTTTCTACGAAGGTTCAGAATCTGAAATTCATATGGTGCGAAGCTGAAATCCTGAGGAAAGTCATCAAAAAATTTCAGAGCTTGGTTCGCAATATTTTTGGAGATATGATCTGTGGAAGGTAGTGCTTTTTCAGGCTCCTGAATTTCATCTCAAAGAGGTGATCGTGGGAAAAGTTCAATAACTCTCTCTCTGAATATTGGATTGGCGTGCCGTCAAAAGTGGTCGCAAGTACACGGCCTGTAGTTTCTTCTCTATCAATTTCAGAGACAAAGGACAAAACAGTGACACGTGGCAAGTCGTACAAGGTCGCTCTACTGAACCAGTCCAGAATTAGGTCATTGTGGGAGATTGGACACAACTTTGTCTTGGAGAATCAAAATCAGGTCAGACCTGTGGCATTTGAAAGAAGCTTCAGAGGGCTACTACAGGGCTGAATTTCAGATATCGAAGATTTTCAAATACGGAGATAATTCAATTTCAATATCGAGCTCCTAAAAGCTAGTAAAAGGTGTGTATTTTTTTTCCGAATTGCATAAGTCTTGTTTGAAGAATCAAGTTGAATTGATTCCAAGGGAATATTGTAGAATAGATATCAATATTGGATTCTAAAATGGCCCCTAAAAGAATTCAACACCCATTAAGCCTTCAGAAGGCTCTACTATGACTCATGAAGATGAAGAATTGCAACATGATCTATCAAAATTACAAGAGCAAATGCAACAGTTTTCACTCTCGCAAAGAGCAACAAAAAATGAAATGGAAGTTTTGAAGAAATGCATGGAAGTGAAGATGGACGGTTTGAAGAAAGGAATGGAAGCTAAAATGGATGGCGTGGAAGCTAAGATGGATGGCGTGGAAGCTAAGATGGATGACATGAAAGACAACATGGAAAACATGAAGAGTGATCTAAAAGCATACATGGAAGGCTTGATGACAAGCTTAAAACCAAAAATGATTCCTAATGGCGGAAATATAGGAGAAGAACCTCCTGATGAGAACAAAATAAATGTTAATCATGATTTCATAAACTTGAATGTTGGCGGGAAGAACCACCATATTCCAAAAATGGATATGAGGAAGTTTGATGGAAAGGATCCTGTAACATGGATACTACAGATGGAGCAATATTTTGATCTCCATCACGTGCAAAACACACAAAAGGTACGCATTGCAACTTTACATTTAGAACAAAATACATTTGTATGGTATCAATGGCTTTGCTCCCGTAAAAAAATTGTCACTTGATCAATTTTTACGGAGGAAATGATAGCACATTATGAGGATACAAAGAGCAACACCTTCTTTACCCAATTGATAAATCTCAAACAAAAGGGTTTAGTGGGGCAGCACATTGAGGACTTCCAAAAATTGAATATAAGGGTAACTGATCTTACAGAGGAACACAGGATTGATCTCTTCCTATGCACTTTAAAGGATAACATCCAACATGAAGTTCGCGTTTTGGAACCTGATTCATTGGAGAAGGCATTCAGGTTGGCAAGAAAAGTTGAATGTAAAATTATGGCGACAAGGAAGCCTACCACTCAATTCTATAAAGAAGGAAGTGTTGCTACGCCTAGATTTCCACAACCTACAAGGTTGACACCACAACAATTGGAAGAAAAAAGAGCAAAAAGGGCTTTGCTACAGTTGTGATAGCAAATACACTAAAGGTCATAAGTGTGCTGAGAAGAAATTATTTTACATAGATTGTGAAGAAGAAGAAGAAAATGAACAAGAAGAGGATATACACCGGGAACCACCCCTAGAAGAGGAAGAAATGAATCCGACAATATCGTGTAATGCACTGGCAGGAATTACCACTCCTCAAACTCTCAAGATAGAAGGACATATAAAGAAGAAAAGGGTAATAGTGTTGATTGATTCAGGTAGCACCCATAATTTTATTCATTATAAGGTAGCCAAGGAGTTAAATTGTTTCCTATACCCAGCACCAGAATGTCAAGTGATGGTTGCAAATGGAGGAACTATAAATTGCTCTGGAAAATGCCATAATATCAAGCTAACCATGGGGGAATATGTATTGACTAGTCCAATGCTTTCCATTCCTATAGGAGGTGCTGATGTTGTACTAGGAGTACAATGGTTACAATCTTTGGGGACGGTAGCTTTTAATTTTCAAGAAATTTTCTTGAAATTTTTTTCAGAAGGAAAGGAAGTCGAATTACGAGGTATTGCGGGGAAGCCAGGAAGGATAATAAACTCTAATGTCATGACAAAGCTTCTAAAGAAAGAACGGAGAGCCGTAATTGCACAATTATGCTCACTAGAAGTTCCAACATCAAAATCATCTATTTCTGCAGATCTCCAACAAGTCTTGGAAAATCATTCCAAGGTGTTTGAAACTCCCAAAGGACTCCCACCTATTCATGATCATGATCATGCTATTCATTTGATTCCAGGAAGTGTTCCTCCAAACATCAGGCCTTATAGATATCCTTACTTCCAAAAGAGCGAAATTGAACGTATGATTGCAGAAATGTTAGAGGCGGGTATAATTCAACCCGGTCAAAGTTCTTTCTCTGCTCCTGTAGTATTGGTACACAAGAAGGATGGATCATGGCGAATGTGTCCGGATTATAGGGAGCTCAATAAGCTCACCATTAAAGACAAATTTCCCATTCCTGCGATTGATGAATTATTGGATGAATTACATGGAGCAATTTATTTTACCAAGTTGGATCTTCGTTCAGGATATCATCAAATTAGAATGAAGACTGAAGATATTTCAAAAACAGCATTTCGAACTCATGAGGGTCATTATGAATTTTTGGTCATGCCTTTGGCCTTACCAATGCACCTTCTACATTTCAAGGGTTGATGAATTCCATTTTCAAACCCTTCCTTAGAAAATTTGTGCTAGTATTTTTTGATGATATACTAATCTACAACAGGTCTTGGAAGGATCATGTTGAACATGTTGACGGGGTGCTCAAACTATTGCAGGAGAAACAATTATATGCAAAAAAATCCAAATGTTTCTTTGGAGTACAAGAGGTGGAATATCTGGGTCATATTGTATCTCACGAGAGTGTTAAAGTAGACCCTAACAAAATTAAAGCCATTAAGGAATGGAAAGTCCCCACAACCATAAAGAAGTTGCGAGGATTTCTTGGGTTAACAGGGTATTATCGCAAGTTTGTTAAGAATTATGGGAGAATAGCAGCACCTCTAACAACATTATTGAAGAAAGATGCATTTTCATGGACTCCCGAAGCAACTAAGGCCTTTGAACGTCTTAAAGAGGCAATGTGCCTAGCACCGGTCTTAGCTACACCAGACTTCACAAAAACCTTTATTGTGGAATGTGATGCCTCAGGAAATGGAATTGGTGGAGTTTTAATGCAGGAAGGAAGACCCATTACTTTTGAAAGTCGTCCAATCAAAGGAAAGTATTTACAGAAACCTATTTATGAGAAGGAAATGTTAGCAATACTGCATGCACTAAAGAAATGGCGAACTTACCTAATGGGAAGACACTTCAAGGTAAAAACTGATCATGATAGTCTTAAACACTTTTTTGGAACAAAGACTATCTTCAGAAGAGCAGCAAAAATGGGTCACAAAGATGTTGGGTTATGACTTTGAAATAATCTACAAAAAAGGAAAGCTTAATGTTGTTGCGGATGCACTCTCAAGAAAGAATGAAGAGGTGGAAGCATTGCTTTGTGCCATTTCTATTATCCAACCAGATTGGATAACCAAAGCAAGAGATGAATGGAAGAAGGACAAAGATGTATGGACACTCATTCAAAAGTTGCGGCAAGATCCTAGTACATCTGATACATTTAGTTGGAAAAATGATTCCTTATGGTACAAAGATCGCTTATATCTTTGTAAGAATTCCCAACTAAAACAAAAGATTCTTTTGGAATTGCACACTTCTCCTTTAGGAGGACACTCAGGATTTTTAAAAACTTACCACAGGGTGAAGAAAGAATTTTTTTGGGATGGCCTTAAATCTAATATTCGAAAGTTTGTGGCGGAATGTTTGGTTTGCCAACAGAATAAAGTGGAAACAATTAAGACCCCAGGACTTCTACAACCTTTATCCATTCCAGGTCAACGTTGGGAGGAGATTTCAATGGATTTTATCACGGGTTTACCTAAGTCCGAAGGAAAGAGTGTCATCATGGTGGTAGTTGATAGACTTACCAAGTATGCACACTTTTGTGCATTATCTCATCCATTTAAAGCAAGTACAGTTGCTACTACATTTATGGACAGAATTCAAAAGCTACATGGAAGCCCAGGGTTATTGTGAGCGACAGAGATCCCATTTTTACTGGAAATTTTTGGACGGAGTTATTTTCTTGTTTGGGTACTCAATTAGCTCATAGCTCATCTTATCATCCTCAATCTGATGGTCAAACTGAGATAGTAAATAAATGTTTGGAAGGATATCTTCGTTGTTTTGTATCTGATAAACAAACACGATGGGTCAAGTGGTTACCTCTTGCTGAATGGTGGTATAACACTTCCTTCCATACTGCAGCAAAAATGACCCCATTTATGGCACTTTATGGATATCATCCACCATCCATCACATCATATTTAAGAGAAAATTCGAAGGTTAAAGTAGTGGAAGATCACATCGAGCATCAGCAAGAAGTTATCCAACTCTTAAAGGATAACCTGAATTTGGCACAAAATCGAATGAAACAACAGGCAGATCAACATCGTAGCGAGAGAAGTTTTGATGTAGGAGATTGGGTATTTTTACGGCTACAACCATACAAACAAATGTCCCTCAAGCAAGAAAAGAAGGATAATAAATTATCGCCAAAGTACTATGGTCCTTACAATGTGTTGCAAAAGATTGGTACTATGGCATACAAATTGGAGCTTCCTGCTTCTTCGCGAGTACATCCAGTTTTCCATGTTTCATGCTTAAAGAAGGTTATAGGAGAAAATCTTCCAGTTCAAACAATATTGCCAGAACTTGATGAGGAAGGAAAAATCATATTGGAACCAGAAGCGGTCATGGAAAAAAGAACTCGACAACTACGGAATCGATCAATTTCAGAGTATCTCATCAAGTGGAAGAACTTACCCACTGAAGATTCTACATGGGAGGATGAGAATTTTATACGAAAGCACCCAGAGCTACTCAAGCGTTGAGGACAACACTTTTTTTGAAGGAGAGGGGCATGTTAGGTCCCTATATTACTAGTATAGTCCCTTATTGTTGTTAGTGTAACCCCCTTATTGTTATTATTGTACCCTTGTAACCCCCCATTTTGTTATTATTGTGCCCTTAAATTATTATTGTTAGGTCGGCTAGGATTACATTGTGGCCCACTAGGATTACATTATGGCCCCATGGACTCCTATATATAGAAAGGAGGTTTTGTGAATTGTATCACCCAAGAATTGTTCATTCATGTAATGTATTGGAGGTTGCCCCCTCGAAGTGGCTTATTTCTAAGGCGTTCATATCTCTTTTCTTCTATTTTTGGAGTACAGTTTACACAACAAATTTTGTATTAAACAAAAGCTCTAAAAATTCTCAACATGGTTTCAGAGCTATGGTTATGATCAAAGGCAGTTTGAAAGGACTCAAAACATTCTAAAAAGACCTATGTCAAAAGGGCTCAAATCATAGTAAGACAGTCCCATAATTAAGCTAGGTGCAAGTTCACAAGAAAGGTCAATCTCTGTCACTATGAAAAGAAGGATCTCGGTAACATCTCAGTCTCAATGACATCACAGTGTTGAAATTACCTCTGCCTCAATTCAGTACTACTCTTATAATATTATTTCGATACCACAACAATGAGGAGAATGAGTTATAAAGGTGTATTTATAGTTAAGGCTCGGTGTGACAAAAAGATATCAGTATAATCTGTATTACAGTGAAGATCTTCAGTGTTATAATCACAGGTCAACTACAGTCTCAGTATAATCAATCACATGATAAGTATGACACTACAATTTGGAACTACCACAGTGAAAAATATATCACTGTTTCGTGCTACCACAGTGAGAAAGGTCTCACTGGTTCGGTGCCATCACAGCTTGATGAGAAGTATGCCATTTCAGTTTGATGGTATCACATAGGGTCTCGCAGAAATGATCAACAGAAGTCAGAGACATGTACAGTGAAGTATTTACAATCAAAGCACAAAATAAGGTCAAAATAGTAATATGTATACACAGTGAAATAGTACATTCGAGGATCTCGGAATAGCTGCTTACATTGAGTTTGAAAGAATCTGAATTCTTTCCTATGAAGTTGACAGTGCAAGAACCAACTATTATTTTCATAGTGCCAAAATGTCCACTTGAATTAAAAATTGCATGCCATGTACATAAATAGAAAACCTGATGGATGATAAGGAAAAGGGGCTATCCTATATGCCATGGAACATCATATTCCATACTTAGAATGCACCCCAAGGTGTCAAAATTGCATGCCAAGTGGCAAATTTTCATTTCTCAGGTTCAAATCTGTGTTACAACTTACAACCTGACCTGATTTCGCACAGCCTCCTACAGATGTACGGTGTACCTATGGAAAAGTCATAAAATACAGTGCTACAGTACTTCTCCCTGTCCATCTTCCTACAGTTCCATAATTCTAATGTACAAATTCAAGTGAGAGTACTAAGTCTACCAAAACAGTTTCACTGATTTACCTGTCTCTTGCTAAGTGCAAGTAGTCTTTAATAGCATGCATGTCCAGGGCTCACTAAAGATCAAAATTGTGATTTTCAAATTTCTGTGCAGTTATTAGAACATTATTGATATTTTTACATCGTTATAGTTTCACTTCCAATCCAGGAAGCCACTACTGTGCAAAATTATTGTGAAACTGCCAAATTTCACAACATGACAAATCAGGCTATGGTGCCTTCAAAATTTTAAATGCCAGAACATAGAGCACATATGGTGTAATATAGAGGTTTATAGCTAGAATATATTATGGTCTACAACCCTACACAATCAAATTCCCAAGAACAATCTCCAAGTGATAGTTATTAAGCATCAACCATGCAATTTGTTTGGTCTCTAGAAACACACGCAGCCTTCAAATAAATTGCATACCCTGTTCTCATTATAAATTACAATGCCAATTCTTGAAGTCTATGGTCTGTTCAAGCAACCAAACACAAACAAAAGAGGAAGCTTTACATGGAATGAAAGGTATTTGCAACCATGGCATTACCTCAACAACAAAGCGATCCCAAATCTTGTCACTGTGAGCTTCCATGACTCCCTTTAAAATCATAAACCCCAAGCCTCAAATGATGTCATCCATTTCAAGGGAGAGCCCCCGCTTCTCACATAGCATCTACAAAATTGGTGAAAACCAACAGAAGATAGCATGACAACTTTAAACCATGTCTCAAAATAACAAAATTGAATTATTGAGTGCATATAAAAACCCTGTTAATCTAACAATTTAACTGACCTCTATAAGTGATTCTTGGGGCTGACTCATGTTCTACACTATGATAGGGCACCCCATAGTTTGACGACCCAATTCCACTGACCAGCTTGCACCACTTTCTAGGTTACCTTTTTAAAGAAAGTCACCATCCTTATCAAGCACCTACATAGTTTCCAAGGAAATAAACAATTATACTTGAATGGCAAGTTTACATTCATTTTTTTTTTTAACTGTTGGAAGAAGCAATTTATCAGTTGGAGAAAAACAATCACTGCACGGATGGACAATACATAAAGAAGCACAAGAAGATCTGAATTACAATTGTAAATCCCCAGTATATCAGAATGTCAATGTAATATTTTAAAGCACCAGTAAACACCAAGAATGGAGATGGAATACCAGTTAGTATTATCTCAAGGACTAGGAGGAAAATGCATAATTATTAGCTTATACAGTCTCTTAAAGCTAGAACCTTTAGGAAATAAAACAAGAAATATTAAGATTAAAGGTAGATATTATCCTACAACACTGTTGGCAAAGAAACTGAGATGTGAGAATGGCACTTACGTTTTTGTAAATGTTCATCCTAGTTTTTGCTGACCTGCATGGAGGAAAATGCAGAATGATTAGCTTAACTGTGCTTAAGCTAAGGAATCCTCCAATTGACCGTCCAGTAATATGCTCAGATTCTTTATGCTCCTTTTTTTCCCTCCCAATAATTGCACTCCTCTATCTCCATAGTTTGTTTTGCAACCCACAACTGAATAGTTCGTTTTGAAACCAACAGTCACAGAAGAAGGCTAAAAAATGGCATGTGCCCAAGAAATTTGTATTTTCTGGGTTCTTTTAAATGAGTAATTTCTAGGGCTATGATCCAATAATAATATAGAAAATTCTCATTTCAATCTTAAAAAATATAAAAATTGCAGAAACTTCGCACATATCAAATTTTTATGTGTTCAATTTTTTGTATGGACAAGATTAATGGTGCAATCCGAAAACAATAGTCACTGTCATTGGAAGGGACTAAAAATATATCTACTAAATGGGCCTAAAACATTTTATAGATAAGAAACAAAGGAATCTCTCTTCATAACCAAATATCAATTTTGGAGTTCTCGAAACAAAATAGAAAAATCAATATGTTTTATTTCTTAAGGTTCAACCATATTCCTTCACAATCTGAATGGACATAATCCACGTTCACGTCAACGTTGACATCGACATCAGCTATATCTTATTCAATTACACATTTTGTGTCTTGAAAGTCCACAACATGTGACAAATCTGCATACTCGGGTTCATATGATGCATTATTTCTCAATCCTTTTGGAGGACATGTTAACACTACATACCAGTCAGTCTCAACTGGATCTTGTACATAGAATACTTGTTTAGCTTGCGATGCTAGAATAAATGGATCATCTTGCCAATGATTTTGGCTTAAAAAATTCTTCATATTCACCATTGTAAAACCCAAATCATCAGTTTTGATCCCTCTCTTATTGTATACATCAATCCAATTACATTTGAACAATGTGTACTCCATACAAAAATAGTCCAATGTAATTATTTCTTCTACCACTCCATAAAATGTTGTGGTTTGAAGTATAGGTTTTGCATCTTTGGAACTTGACCTCATCATTGTTTGAGCTTCCATACACACGCCACTATTTTGGGTGGTTCTCTCATTCTCCATGCTTTTTGTATGGAATCTATAACCATTGGTTAGGTATCCCTTGTACTTATTCACGAATTTCCTGGGACCACGCGCTAGCCATTTAAGTGTATCAGACACATTTCCATCTCCCTCCACTTGTATGGTTTTATATTTTTAAATGTAGTTATAATTCATACATTCAACCTCTAAAAAAAATATTTAATTTCCTGCATGATAATATTCCCATGTAATGATTTTTAAGTACACTTATAATATAAATAATGTACTTACCTGTTGTTTTAACCAACTAGTAAATTTATGGGTGTGGAGTTTCTGCAATAGAGCTTCATCTTTTTTCATTTGGGTAATTGAGTTGGCAATCTCCATTTTGTGCATCCTAATTCAACAATTATGGACAATAGATATGGTGGTTAATGTGTTTTGATTAAATATGAATAAAAAAAATTAAAGGTCAAATATCTTAAACCTTAAACAACCTTAAACAAACAAACAAAAAAATTACAGGCCAAATATGTAACTTACTCTATCCATGGATCAACTTCGTTTGTGTGAAATAGAACCCACCTATGGGCTTGTTCCCAACTAATGCCATCCAATTCTGAAGTAATTGGAGCAGATAACGGCTTTCCATAAAGGATAACTTCTTCAACTTCCTCATCCCACACTTCATTTCGACCATGTGTGGATCCAATAGCTTCCATACCTTTCAAGTATCCTCCACAAAACTTTATTGATTCCTCCACAGTATAGCTTTCAGCAATGCATCCTTCAGGCCTATTTTTGTTCTTAACATAACTCTTATATACTTTCATGTTCCTACAAAATTAACAAACAAAAAAATTAAGTAATGTCAAAATCTTTCAAAAAAATATTTGTTGTGCTTGATAAAAAGTAAAGTTTCACGTACCTCTCAAAGGGGTACATCCATCTATATGCAACTGGGCCACAATATCGAAGCTCACGTACCAAATGTACATTCAAATGCAACATTATATCAAAGAATGAAGGAGTGAAGTACTTTTCAAGAAAGCACAATGTCTCCACAATATCATTTTCCAGCTTATCAAGACTCTCTACTGAAACTGATTTTGCACAGATTTGCCTATAAAAGTAACAAAGCTTGCAAAGCATCTTTCGGACAACAATTGGTAACACATGACACAAAGCCACTGGGAGGAGTTGTTGCATTAGAACATGGCAATAATGTGCTTTCATACCATGGAACTTAAGCTCTTCCATAGATATATGATTTTTTGGATTAGAGCTGTAACCGTCTGGCACCTTTAACATGAAAAGAACATGACATAGGGTCTATTTCTCTTTCTTTGAAAGAGTATGTGGTGCAGGTGGAAGGAATATTTTCTGTCCTTTAACTTCTGGCCATAGTGATTTCCTCAAGCCCATTTTTTGCAAGTCATCACGTGATTTTTTCCCATCTTTGGACTTCCCTTTTATATCCAGAAGGGTTCCAAAAATGCTTTCACACACATTCTTCTCCACATGCATTACATCTAAATTGTGGCGTATTAGGAGTTTCTACATTCCAACACATCAAGAATATCAGAACAATATTTAATATGGACAAAAAGATAAACAATCAATTCAACCAAGACATCTAATCACAATGAGGTCAACTAAGCAAGTTGTGTCCAATAATTAGGCATGGTTGATCATGGGTCTACATACCTCCCAATATGGTAGATTGAATAGAATTGATTGTTTCTTCCACACCACAACATCATTTTTTTCACCTATTTTACTGTTTCTTTTCCTTTTATTTGATTCAATCTTCCCCCATATTGCTTCCTTTCCCTTTGTTTCCTTAAAAATATCTGACACTTTTACAATTGGAGGGGCATAACGATGCTCCTCCTTCCCATTAAACGGTGCCTTTTGTGAGCGAAACTTATGACGTTGAGGAAGAAATCTCCTATGTCCCATGTACACACATTTCCTGCTACAACTGAGGTACTCTGATTCTGTGTTCCTCCCACATATGGGACATGCATTATAGCCTTTTTTTGTGCAACCAGCCATATTCCCATAAGCAGGAAAATCATGGATCACCCACATAAGAATTTCCTTCATGTTAAATGATGTCTTACTATAAGCATCATATGTCCATACCCCTTGGTCCCATAATTCCTTTAGTTCATCTACCAAGGGTTCCAAATACACATCAATGTCATTTCCTGGTTGCTTGGGACCAAGTATTAACAATGTTAGCATACAAAAATTCCTTTTTGTGCACAACCATGGTGGAAGGTTGTATGTAACTAACACTACAGGCCAAACACTATATGTGCTGCTCAAGTCTCCAAAAGGATTAAATCCATCTACTGCCATTGCAAGTCGTACATTGTGAGGTTCGCTAGAAAAACTAGGCCATTTGTCATCAATAGTTTTCCATGCTGGGCTATCAACAGGGTGGCGCATTTGACCATCATTGCTTGCATTCTCATGATGCCACCTCATTTTTTGTGACATATCTGTAGAGCTATAATGAAAAAAAAAAAAAAATCATTTATATAAAGTATTATCATATAATAACACTATGACAAATGGTAAAGATAATACAAGAAGGGGAAAACTTGAATAAAATTATAGTGTTCAAGATCATACCTATACATTATTTTTAGCCTTGATGCTATGGGAAAATATCTTAACACCTTGGCTGGAACACCTTTCCGCACCTTTTGAGATTGAGCATCCACCTTCCATCGAGATTTTCCACATGTTGGGCATTGATCTTTACTTTCATAACTTCCTCGATATAAAATGCAATCATTTGGACATGCGTGTATCATATCATAGTTTAACCCCAATGATTTTATCAGCTTTTTTGCAGCATATGCAGAATCTGGAAATGTGTTATCTTTAGGAAGCACCTTTTTTTGCAATTTTAACATTTGGTCAAAACTTGTATCAAACCATCCACTCTTCACTTTCATATTGTAGAATTCTACAGTGGCTGACAGTTTTGTGAAGTCAACACAACCTGGGTACAATGGCCTCTTGGCATCTTCGATAAGCTTCTTATATTCATTAACTTCATTTAGTACATTTGTTGATGCCAACCCCTCATTATCACAACTCTCATTGATGTTTTGATTAAGACATCGATTGGCATCATTCACTATTTCAAGCATTTGATCACTGACAATGGTTGCATCATCATCATCATCAATTAGAGGTTCACTATCGTTCCTAAACAATGTTTCATGCTCATCACCTTGATTATCATAATCATGTTCCACAACATGTTCATAACCCTATTAATAAGAAAATCAAAATTTATGTTAATAATTTTATGGTTTTTATGAAAATTAGAATCAATAGCATTTGGTCAACCTAGTCAAATAGGACCCTTGACTAATATGAAATGGCTTACCAGTTGAGATGAAATATGCTCGAGAACTTCATGTGGCTCATTTTCAGAATGTTGCCTGTTCTTGCCAATAATAGATGGAATCTAAAGGAGACAAAGAAAAAAAATTGAAGTTTACACATATAAAAATAAGTGATATCTTTATTGTAAAACATATAAGAGTGAAACTAGATCAATTCAAAAAAAAATCAAGATACCTGAATGGGAATGCTCTCTCCATGGAAATACCAAATGCTATATTGTTCGATTATACCATCACAAATCAAGTGCTCTCGTACTTTATCAAATGTTTGTACTTTCACTATGCCACATTTATTACATGGACATTTTGTGGACATCTTATTCCTTGATTGCTCCTCGGAAAACTTTAAGAATTCCTCAACCCCATCTCTATATTCTTTTAGTGTTCTACACATAACCAATTTACAAGTCATATAAATTTAATTGAGAAAAATTTACCACTTATACATTTTTCACATATCACGATGAATAATCAAATATACAAACTATACCTATTTTTCAATTTCATCCAATTTCTTTTGTCCATTTGATAATATGTTCCAAGGTCCTTTGAAATTGTGTCTGCAAAGAGCTATATAAGTTAGTTGATACTAAAGATAGATAAAAAGTGAACTGAAGATAGATTAGTTAACTAATTGTCAAGAAATTCAGTTACAAGTGAAAAATAATCCTGTCTCTATACATTTGAGTGAGTAATTTGATAATTGAATTGATGAAAGATTAAAGAAGAATATACATAAACAAGATCACAAGAAATTAGCATGAAGAGAATTTTATTAGACTACAGCCCTACAAGATTCTCAACATGGTATCAGAGCTAAGGTGGCAGTCAAAGAAGGGCATATTAAGTGGCACTTAAGGATTAGATCACAGTAAACAACAACTCAAATATATTTCGGATAGAGAAAAGTGATGGGCTCGATCTCTATTACAATCATCAAAGAAGAAGGGACTCGGTGAAGGAACAATGAAGTATAAATGTAATATTCCCAATTAGCAATGGCTAACTGGAATATTCGATTTTGGTCAATTTTGCCTTATGTAGTTAGATTATAAATAAAAGTGAGTAGAGGGGGACATAACTCACTCAAAAAATAAAAAGTGCACTCCCTAGTAGACAAACGTTGTAACTTAAGTGAGCCAAGGGGGCCAAGAGACCACGTAGAGAGGGGGCCCACGTAGACCACATGGAGGGACTATGTAGGCCAAGATGGAGCACGTGGCAAAGGGAGGCTACGTTGGAGGAGGTGAGCCTTAGGGTTTGAGAGAGGCTAACACTATATAGAGGGAGAGCCTCCTCATTTTGGTCATTCGATGTTTATGATATTGAGCTGGTCATTTCGACTTCTTGAGCACGCTGGTTGTTTAGCTAGTCTGCAGCACTGTTTAGTGCACCGAGTGTCTCCGTTCGGAGATCTCATCCTCAGCCCCGGGGGACTTCGAGTGCCTGCTCGGGTGAGGTTGTCCCATCAGTATTTTGCAGGAGGATTGGAGTTTGGCTTTTGCAGAGGAGCAGTGCATCCATAGACTGCACAGTCCTGAGAGGGAGGACGCAGTCCATTTCTGGGGAGCTCCGGATTGGGTTTCTTTCGGAGGTTTTGAGCTTGGAGATTGAGCAAGGGGCCAGCCCTTGCATGTGGGAGGATTTTGGCAGATTTTGTGGCCGTGTTTTGGTGGTTTCCATTCAGCCTCAGCGCAGAGCCTTGGAGGATAGCGTAGATCCTCAAGGGGGTGATTTTTGGGGGTTGGTCATTCCATAAATGCTCTCTGGGTTTTTCTGGGTTTGGTGAGTAGAGGTTGATTCCAAAGTTTCAGCTTATTTCGAGTAGGGGAGTAGCCCCAGATACTCATCTTGTTCCAGTAGTAGCAGCTACACGGCAATTTTCCAGCAGTTAGGACGCAAATCAGAGAGCAGCCATTCCATCAGCATTCTGAGAGTATTTCTTCGCTTGCCTTGAGAAAGTCTAGGTGCCATCACTCTGATCACCTATTGTACTCACTTATATTTCTCAGCATAATAAAATGGCTCAGCATTCTCTTTGTATTTCTTGAGTATCTTTTCGTGTTCTATATATATGCTATTGTATGCTTGCACTACAGTTATTTTTCTCCTTGAGCATTCCAGTACTATACCACTTGGTGTGTTTTCCCCATACTCTTAGACAGAGTCTGGAAAGGGCCAGATAGCCTCCAGATCTCACCCTCTTTTCAGAGGTGAAATATCTGGTAAATTCCCTCCCATTCCATCTCTGGTTGGAGTTTGCTTGTGTTTTAGAGATATCCCTGAAATGGGATATTACAGTGGTATCAAAGCATAGATCTGGCTCAGCCTGTGGAGCTAGTTGTCTATGACATCGGGGGAGAAACCCTACATCTACTACAGAGGTAGGAAGTATAGAGATATTGAGCGTAGGTTGGAGAACACCTACAGAGAGGGTGACTATGCTAGGGTGGTGGACGCAGAACAGAAAAAGCCAATGGTAGATGATAGTGAGGCAAAACAGTTTGGGGAGGCACTCCTCAAATCAGTGCAGGATCTGGCGAGACAGATTGAGGTGATGGGTCAGAGATTCACTGTTGTGGAGGCTAGACAGTGTGAAACCCCAAGGGGTTTCGATGTTGGCGAGGGGTCGGGCACATCCCATCATTTGTCGAAGCGGGATGCCACTCCGCACCAGGCATCACATGCACCCACACGTTCCACTATGCCCACCTTTCTGGGTGCAGACACAGGGGCAGGAGTACAGCATGATCCAGAGCCTGGTCACATGGGTGACTATTTTGCTAAGTACCAGGCATATGGGCAGGAGTTCAGGGATGCCCTTTCATTCAGAGATTTTGTTCAGCTCCGGCGAGACAGTAGACCCCGCGATCATCACAGAGGGCACTGGCATTATCATGATGGGGACACATAGCGTACAGCGAGCCGATTCCATTTGCCAACATTTGATGGCTCATCAAACAGTTCGACAAAGTCTTGGGTGGAGAAGCTGGATATATATTTCCAGCTTAACCAGATGGCAGAGTCGGAGGCCATCAAGGTGGCTATGCTACATTTGGATGGTGAGGCCCAGGACTGGTGGTTCCATGGGATGGTGACACTCGGGCATTCGACACTGACCACATATGTCGAGTTCACCCGGAGACTGATAGAGAGATTTGACCGGAGGGATCCGGAGGAGCATTTTGTTGAGTTGACGAGGCTCAAATAGACTGGGAGCCCAGAGATGTATATTACAGATTTCCTGAGGGTTTCAGTGATGGTGCCAGATCTATCCGCAGCACAGATGATCTACATGTTTGTTGAGGGGTTAGCAGAGCCACTTTGGGGTCTAATCAGATCCACTAGACCAGCCACACTCCAGGATGCCATTGGCAGGACTCGTGATTTGCAGGATGCCTTACCCAAGACTAGGACACCTTACCCCCAGAGACAGGCTTTCCAACAAAAGGGAAAGGATGTGAGGATTCCGCCTCCAAAGGGGAATCAGGGTAGGGTATAGCTAGATGATGATGCCAGGAGGGAGTTGAAGAAGAAGAGGTTGTGCTTTACCTGTCAGGAGTCGTGGGCACCAGGACACAGATGTGCTGCGGGCAAAGCACATTTAATCGAGATCTTCTCCGAGAGCAGCGGGGAAGAGGATGAGTATGAGGATGGAGAGGCAAGAGACAGTCAGATAGCGCAAGACCATTTTCCACCTCCACCTCCAGGAGCAGGAGGTGCATCTTTTGCACCCACAGGGGGAACCCTTGCAGCATTGCGAGGAGTACCCAAGTATTTGACGCTGCGTGTCCGAGGGACAGTACGGGGGCAGCGAGTTTCGGTTTTGGTAGACAGTGGGGCAACCCACAACTTCATCAATGCACAGATGGTTGAGCGGAGAGGCATACCGACAGAAAGCTTCGATGGATTCTCAGTGTTCAGTGGCTGATTACTTTGGGGAAGGTCACCATATATTGGGAGGCCTTGGAGATGGAGTGGGATGATAAGAAGACCGGGAAGCATGAGAAGATACGTGGGATGCACACTTACCCACCCCAGACTGTTTCAGCTCACCGGATGGAGGCAGACTTCCGGAAGGGAGACATAGAGTGGGCAGTTGAGTTGCAGGCATCAGAGGCAGGGACTACCAGGAAAACAGTTCATCCAAATATATGGGCCATCCTTGACATATATGATACAGTGTTTGGGGAGATACCACCGGGACAGCCACCAGATCAGGGGTTTGAGCACACTATTGAGCTAGAGCAGGGCATCCAGGCCGTTATTACCACACCCTATAGGCACCCCAAAGCCTATCGAGATGAGATTGAGCGGGCCATCTAGGAGTTGTTGGCTCTTGGACACATTCGGCCTAGCACCAGTCCTTTTGCTTCTTCGGTGGTGTTGGTGAAGAAGAAGGACGACACATTGAGAATGTGCATTGATTACAGGGCCCTGAATAAGAAGACCATGAAGAACAGGTACCCCATACCGCGGATTGATGAGTTGATGGATGAGTTGAGAGGAGCACAGTTCTTCTCAAAGATCGATTTGAGATCCGAGTACCACCAGATTCGCGTGAGGGAACAGGACATTCCCAAGACCGCTTTCAGGTGCCATTATGGCCACTTTGAGTTCTTGGTTATGCCTTTCGAGCTAACCAATGCCCCAGCTACTTTCCAGTCATGCATGAACCATATCTTCCGCAGTCATCTGAGGAAGTTTGTGTTGGTCTTTTTCGATGATATACTGATATATAGCAGGACTTGGGAGGAGCATCTCCAGCATATAGAGGCAGTGCTGCATATCTTGGAGGAGCAACAGTTCTATGCTAAGCTCTCCAAGTGTGAGTTTGGGTTGACGGAGATGTTGTATTTGGGTCACATCATAGGAGTGGACAATGTGAGGGTCCACGAGGAAAAGATCAGGGCCATCAGAGATTGGCCTGAGCCGAGAAACGTGACGGAACTTCGAGGATTTGTTGGTATCTTCACTTATTACAGGAAGTTCGTCAAGAGTTTCTCTCAGCTTGTTGCGCCCCTTACATATTTGATGAAGAAGGGGGCATTCAGTTGGACAGATACATTACAGCGGGCCTTTAACAGGCTCAAGGAGGTTATGAGCATCTGCCCAGTGCTTGCGTTGCCAAATTTTACGCAGCCTTTTGTTTTGGAGTGTGATGCATCGGGAGAGGGGATCGGCGCAGTTTTGATGTAGGGAGGCCACCCTATAGCCTATGAGAGCTGGAAGCTCCTTCCTCATGAGCGGTTGTATCCTATATACGACAAGGAGATGCTGGCCATTATGCATGCATTGGCCAAATTCCGGCAGTACTTAGTGGGTAACAGGTTCAGGGTGAGGACTAATCACAACAGCCTCAAGTTCTTTTTGGAGCATAAACAGCTACAGGAGAGGCAGCAGAAGTGGATCAGAAAGATCCAGCTTATGAATTTGACATTGAGTATGTCAAGGGGAAGAACAACGTGGTAGCTGATGCACTTTCACGCAAACCAGCCACATTGTCTCTAATGAGTTTGGATACAGATTGGAGGGCTCGACCCTTGGTGGAGTACTCCAAGGAAAGAAGCATGGCATAACAGTGGACTAGATAAGGAAGTATGATGAATCACTTTCTGATAGCTGACATGACTCGGGATGAAAGTGATGGATGATCTGTGCCCTATAAAGCTAAAAGGTTGGAGATTCCTCAATATTGAAATCCATGACATCGAGGACAGGAATTCTTCATGAGAAACTAGGTGTCTCACCATTGTTGTTGGAGGTCCCTAATTAAGAGGGACTTTGAATTTATTCCACTTATGTGCTAGGTCGGCCTAGAATATAATATAGACTTAAATGTCTTAAAGGGTGTGTCACACACCCCCAAAGATGCCTATATAATGGAGAGACTTGGAGTTCATTAGACACACATTGTGTGGAGGATTTTCTTCTCTCTTGATAGCGATGGAGTTGCATTCTTGGTGCTGCGTATTTATGGAGTGTTCTTTGTTTGGGTTGTTCTGGGGTTATGTGTGACATGCTTGGCTGAATGACCTATTGGAGACTTTGCTGGTAGAAGCATCCTGTTGATCGCCGTAACGCCACCATTCATTATCTCTGTTTTGGCTTGTCTTCCATCGATCTATTAATATGTTCTATCTCCTTCAGTATTGTGTGCCCTAATCTGAAATGGCATAGAATATGTTCAGAAATTAACATGGTATCAGAGCTTTATGGGGAAGACAATGCCCAATTTGTGTTGAATTGCAAATATCCGATCTATTGATCCATTGTGCAACATAATCACAAGTGAATAGCTCATGGAGGAGAGACTAAGTCTCTGTCTTAGCTGCAACAAATGAAGTTCAAGAACAGGGAGGCATAGATGATTGTTTTAGGGTCAATTTAGGAGGGCCGATGGACTTTTCAGAGGGTCGAGGTAGGAAAGACGTCTCTATGGACTATATGATGGGTGGTTTTTCTATAAACAAGAGTGTCGAAGGCCTGTGAGGTTTCACTGAAGCCTGCCACAGAGATTAAGGAGGTTCAAGGACTGCTTAAGGACTAGAAACAGCTCAGACCTACAGCTAAGTGTCATGACCTTCAAGGAAGAGATAGACGCAACTCTAAGGAGCATTTATGGGCCAAAATTAAAGGGTGTTAGGGACTATGGTTCGTGCCCTAACCAGTCCAGATTTGCAGCATGGAGCAGACCCTAAAAAAGGGAGCTGAAGTATGCATTTTGGGTGCATCTTGATGTATGTTGGATCCTAGTTTAGGGTCATATTTGCATCAGTTATCTAGCAGCATGTGGAATTCAAGGAAGAAGACTTCTCTGTCACAGGAGGACAGCCACTAGATCTGAAGCAATGTCTGGGCATATTTAATGGTTTAAATATTGTTTGAAGGTCCTGAAGGACAGCAGAAGGAAGTCGCCTTCTCTGAGCAGGCTTGGGCATGATTTGAAGTTGTGGTGCTAGGCCACAGGGCATAGCACACAACTCAGTCAAATTACAGGGTTTTCAAAGAGTGTACAACAACCTAAGGAGGCAGTATGGAATTGAAGGAACCCCTCCTAGGTAAACTGCAACCGTAGAAGGGTTTGTTTGCTAATTGTGTGATGAAACTGGGGCTACAATACGTGCCCTATCTAACAGTGCAAACTGTATTACAGCAGTGTCTTGTGGAGGTGTGTTGGGTCCATGATTTATGGGGCAATGTTTGGATCATGTGCTTGTCATATTTATGATGTGCGAAGGTGACAAGGTGACTTGGACTTGTTGTCATAAAGGACCTTGTACAACAGAAGGTGGACACACTTGGAAATTCATGATTAGATCATTAGTAAGAATTCTGATGAGGGCAACAGGACTGGAGATATCTAAAATTGGTACGTTGATAGAATGGAAGCGTATGCTACTATATTAGGGAGTCGTTGGCGCAAAGGATAGTCCATGTTTTGACAAGGTATGTATCAAATACCTACTATGGATTGCACGCCTTTCTGTTGCAAAGAAGATATTATTCCGGGCATGCAGAACAAATTTGTAGATTGCACAAATTGTATGTCTAGCAACGCTCAAACCAGAAAACAGAACTTGTCATGCAAGCTTCAACTATTCAGGAACTGTCTAGCAAGTTTGTCTAGTCAACAAGGCAACATATCAGAATGTCATAGAAGGCCTAATGGCCTGGGAGTTCTGTGTACTCAGAATTGAATGATGCCCTAATTCCTACAACATAACTAAGAGACAATCAGTGTAGGGGAGAACCTCTAGGGTGAAGGCAAGCCACATTGATAGAAATGATTGTTAGCAAGTATTGAGAGGGCTGACATGGATTGTCGCTAAGCCCTAACTGGATTGTAGAATACAACAAGGTACCAACACATGAGAAGGTATGTTTTTGTGTTAAATTGTTGGTCCTAGTTTGGACAGTTGGAACATTTTAGTACAACCTGCGGAAGCGAAGAAGGGAGGGCTAATGTGTTGGTTAGAAGCCCTAACCAGTGTAATGATTGATGATAGGATCAAATTCATATGCAACCTGTGGGAGCCATGTGTTGGGGTTCTGTTGGGTGTTAAGAAACCCCAACTAGGACCAGATCTCGCAATGAAGTAATGGGTGTCCTAGGACAGGACTGTTAGAGAAGTCTCGTGGTAGCCACGAGGAGGATTTCCTAAGTGTGAGGATGCCCTAGCTAGAGGTAGATGCTACAACAAGTATTGGTCACTCGTGGTCTGCTGGAGGGAAATGTGAGAGTGGGCCAAGTGAACGTGGATTTTTCATTTATGGTATGTTGGAGGACAGTGTGATAGTACCCATGTTGGGGCCCGGTGTGCACCATCTTCATGGACCTCGGTTGTTGCTAGAGGTCAAGCGTCTGATCAACCAAGAGCATTTTTGTGTAGCCCTAGACTTGTGTGTAGAGAACTTATACAGCATATGATGGGAAATCCTCCTAGGCTGTGTTCATTGTGGGATATAGACATCTTGCAGCGATAGGTGGTAGCCCTTCATGCCCTATGTCGGCCTTCATCGATGCAGTACAGGAAGACCATAGTGGTTTGAAGTCCCTAAGTAACTGAGGAGCAGCAATGAGAAGATTGAGAATTGTTCACAAACGGGAAGATTGGTTGTCGATGGACTGACACCAAACCCAGTTTTGTATCTTGTATCAATGGGTGTATGAAGGCCACTATCCTTGGTACGGGAGCCCTAGACTATTGTATCATATGTTGATTAATATAATGAAGTTGGGTTAAAAATTGTAAGAATTTTTCTATATTTTGTGCATTGGTAGATTTACTGCTATTTATATTTTGTTGTGAAAAGTAGTATCATTGTGATTATTGGTTTGGTAGCGTGAAAGATTTTAAGACACTATCCTAGACCCAAGATCGTGGAAAAGCAACATGGTATCAGAGAGTATTTGAGCTACTTTAAGGGATAGTGAATCAGAGTGTGGTTAGCGAAGCAACTCATAGGGAGTTGTGGGTGTCTAGATCAAGGAGCAAAAGGTTCAGCTAAAGAAGAGTCTAGGTTGGCTTGATGTTAATAAGCCATGTGACAACTTGTCAAGCCAATGTGGACACCCAAATGAAGCCTTTATATTGCGTATAAATAGAAGGTGAGGGAGGCTAAGATAACATCCAAGAAAAAATATTTAGGAGTAAAACACCTTTTGATGTAAGCCACAGCTTGAAGAAGAGAAGACTGAAGCCTGAAATGACTGTTTTGAGGTCAGATTAGAAGATATAACAGGGCCGAGGAGTAGCTGCGTAAATACGTTGATAGTAGGGTTGTTTTGGTACCAAAAGGGGTGGCATATTTATTGTTTAAGAGAGTCTCAAGCACTGTACTTATTATAGAGATAACGCATGTCTATATGAGGCTTGTTGGAGGGGTCGTAAGGACTAATTCCTACAACAAAAGTAAGGGACAATCAGCGTATGAGAGCAGCTCTAAGGAGTGCCTGGTCTTGCTAACCACAAAAAAAAATATGATTGATTTTATAAAATCTTGTCAACCCTACCGCTGCCTTCTACATAATTCTGTATACAAGTTTAAATCTATTGAAATTTTAACAATAAAAATCATAGATATCAGGAAAATACCTTTAGAACTTATCAATACACACTCTCCCTCTTTGAGTTGTCAAAGGTTGCAATTTTATCTCCATATGCTGGCAACGGACCACATGTTTTCTGTTCCGAATTGCAGAGAAACCCCCAAATCAGGAGAATAATATCTCAATTAAAGCTGGAAAAAGAGTTAAACCAGATCTGATATAATAAAATCGCGTTAAAAATATAGTCGAATCTAGAGTGCAACGAAGAATAGAAGGGTATGGCATCTGTGCCAAAATCATAAAGATTGTTAAAGATCACCGAACTCTATCTGGAACCTGGCCAAGGGAAAATAACTGCCCGAAATTAAATTTTAAGAAGCCGCCAAAATTTAATTTTAAGAAGCCGCCTGAAATTAAATTTTAAGAGGTACCAAAATCTTATAAAGCAATTGCAATAGTCGTTTTGATTTTCATAAAGTTCTAATTTTATTTAAGCAAAAGGAGGTCATCTAATATTTTTATTTGAGCAAAAGAGGTCATTTCACATCTAGGAATAAATTTTAATAGGTCCATTTAGAGTTTAGACTAGCGGCCAAATTAGATTTTAATAGGTAGTAAAAAATTATAAAGCAATTGCTATGTTGGCTTTGGTTTTCATTAAGTTTTATTTTTATTTGAGTAAAAGGAGGTCATCTAGTATTTTTGGTTTTCATTAAGCTTTATTTTTATTTAAAAAATAGAAGTTCAATTCAAATAGAAGTTATATTGAATATTTAATGATGTCGAAGACCCATAAAGTAATAATGTTAGTTTAATGTTAGTTTAATTAGAGCATCAATAAAAACTATATTAAGGAATATTGTTTTTACACAGGAGCTCATGCGTGCTGCTTGATCTAGGCTGGTGTTTGAAATTCTGACTCAGCGCTCCGCCACCATGGCCCCCCAGAGTTTGATCTCGATAGGGAACCACCCCTGCTGCTCCTCAAAATGATGCGCAGCCTCCTCATGACGAATCTGCAATCGCTTTTGTCTCTTTGGTTTCCTCAATGGAACCTCCACAATCACGCCCAACTATGACAAAATTTGTGAAAAAACTCGATGGAATACCAGAAACCACTCTGCCTCCAACACTCCCACACAGAGAAGCCCTCTAATGGGAGCTTTCTCCTTTTCATTTACAACTCCTTATGTGAGAGAACACTACAAGCTCCATCTCAACATGATGAAGTGTAGATATTGTGAGTAATTCAAAACGAGGCTTTGAAAATTATCCAATTGTCTACATTTGGTATACATGATAATAATGGCATTACCCACAAACACATATCCTCGTAACCAGTACCTAGTTCTCTAAGAAACAATTAATGTTTCTAATATGCTCAGTTAGAGATGAAGGATTCTCTTGGGAGGTCAATTTGCTGGTTTGGGGTGTTGTACTTTTAGTGGTTAAGGGGTTAGTAGTTAAGGTGTTTAGGGGTGAAGGGTTAGGGGTTAATGGTCACAGGTTAAGAGGATAAGGATTTATGGCTTAGGAGGTTCATGGATTAATATAGGTTAGGGTTAATGTCATAAGATTTAATGAATGAAGGGGTATATGGGTTATGCTTTATGAGTGCAGGGGTTAAGGGAATATGGATTGGGGGTTAAGGGGGTAGGGAATTTAGTGGTTATGGGTTAAGGGCTTATGTTTTGTGATAATTGGACTCCTAATCCTCTTATCACCATTATTTTGGGTCCCCTTATCAATTTCTCTCGTTGCCTTCCCTCTAGGTCCCCTAGGCCCTATGAAATTAGGTCCTAAGCCCCCTTCTCATTCTCTAATGCTAGGATTATAGATCTTAGTAAACCATGCTTGCACCTCTGACTTCTACACATACATGCTACTCTTGTGTCCCCTTGGCCTGTTCAAGACACCATAAGATACCCCCCCCAAGAAAATTTTTTGTTATGTCATTCCACTTTTCCTAATGTTATGACCCCCCAAATTTGGTCTCAATGCCCCTACAAGTACACCCTTGGGTCCCGTTGGCTAAGGGAGTAAACGTATTAGGGGTTATGGGTTGTGATAAGGGAGCCCCTAATCCACTTATCACAACTAGAAATAGGCTTATGAACACCATCAATATCTATTGTAGGTGTTGTGATGAAAGCAATAATGAATACAAAATTTGTGGTCAATAGGACAGGGAAAAAGTATGCCAGAAACATAGTAGGAAATTTTGGAAAAAAGGTTTTAAGTAACCCGGACTGTGCTCCCGCTCTTATCTCCTTAACCTTGCTCTTCTTTAAACTCTTTAAACCCTCCATGTAATAGGAGCTTGTTCCTTTTCATTTACAACTCCTTATGTGAGAGAACACTACAAGCTCCATCTCAACGTGATGAAGTGTAGATATTGTGAGTAATTCAAATCGAGGCTTTGCAAATTATCCAATTGTCTACATTTGGTATACATGATAATAATGGCATTACCCACAAACACATATCCTCGTAACTAGTACCTAGTTCTCTAAGAATCAAGTAATGTTTCTAATATGCTCAATTAGAGATGAAGGATTCTCCTAGGAGGTCAATTTGCTGGTTTGGGGTGTTGTTTTCGGCTTTGGATACTTAGTGGTTAAGGGCTTCAAGGGTCAAGTGTCAAGGGCCAAAGGGATTTAGGGTCAGAGGATTTAGCGGTTAAGGACTCAATATTTAGGAGATTTAGGTGTTAGTGGTTAAGGGGTTAGTAGTTAAGGTGTTTAGGGGTTAAGGGTCACAAGTTAAGAGGATAAGGATTTATGGCTTAGGAGGTTCATGGATTAATATAGGTTAGGGGTTAATGTCATAAGATTTAATGAATGAAGGGGTTTATGGGTTATGATTTATGAGTGCAGGGGTTAAGGAAATATGGATTGGGGGTTAAGGGGATAGGGAATTTAGTGGTTATGGGTTAAGGGCTTATGTTCTGTGATAATTGGACTCCTAATCCCCTTATCACCACTATTTTGGGTTCCCCTATCAATTTCTCTCACTGCCTTCCCTCTAGGTACCCTAGGCCCTATGAAATTAGGTCCTAAGCCCCCTTCTCATTCTCTAATGCTAGGATTATAGATCTTAGTAAACCATGTTTGCACCTCTGACTTCTACACATACATGCTACCCTTGCATCCCCGCTCGTTCAAGACAGTAGAATTTTTCCTACATTTCTTTAAATCATTTGGAGATGAGCTGGTTGCGGTTATTGAAGAGTCTAGGGTTTCTGGCTCTATCTATCAGCCTTTCAATGCCACTTTTTTAACTCTCATTCCTAAGTCTGACCATCTTGTTTCCTTTAATGAATTTCGGCCCATTTCATTGTGTACTTGCTTATACAAGATTATTGCTAAAGTTATTGCCTCCAGGTTGAAACCCTTTCTCTCCAAGAACATTTCTGCAGAGCAATTCGCCTTTTTGGATGGAAGGCAAATCCATGAAGCAGTGGGGGTAGCTCAAGAAACCCTCCATAGCCTCAAAAAGAGTGGGAAAAAAGGAGCTATAGTAAAAATTGACCTCTCTAAGGCCTATGATAGGATCAGCTGGATGTTTTTAAGACTCTTGTTGACGCATCTTGGCTTCAGATATGATTTTGTAAGATGGATTATGGGGTGTGTCACTTCTTTGTCGATCGTTGTCCTTATAAATGGTGCAGCCTCTGATTTCTTCAACCCACAAAGGGGCCTTCGTCAAGGGTGCCCTCTCTCTCCCCTTCTTTTTCTATTGGCTGCTGAAGGCATTAGTTTAATGATTCACGAGGCTAAGAGACAAGGGGAGCTCAAAGGTATTGAAGTAACGGTCAATCTCTGGGTAACCCATCTCCTCTTTGTAGATGACATCTTGCTGTTTAGTAGCGGGAGTATAAAATATTGTTAGTGTTTAAAGAAGATCCTAAACCTTTTTCTAAAAGTGACTGGACTAAGTATAAATGGCCAAAAATATTCCCTAACCACTGCAGGGCTCTCAAGGGTGGAAGTGGACAGAATAAAAGACTACCTTCACTTTGAAGTTAAAACTCTACAGGACTCCTTTAAGTATCTGGGCTTCTTTCTTAAGTTGGATAATTATTGGATTCAAGATTGGAAATGGCTCTTAGCTAAAATTGAGAACATGATGAATCACTGTAGTTTCAAATGGCTGTCTAGAGTAGGGAGGTTGGTTCTAATCAAATATGTGGTGATGGAAATTACGATTTACTAGGCTTGCCACATTTGGGTGCCAAAAATTATTCTGATGAAGATCAACAAAATCTGTAGCAGATTCCTATGGGCAGGCTTCAAGTCGGAACACGTAACCCCTTGGGTTGCGTGGGAAAAATTAGTCAGACCAAAATTTTGGGGTGGCTGGGGAATAAAGGACCTCTTTCCATTCTCAAGGTCTTTAGTAGCAAAACTAGCTTGGAACTAATCACTATGGAGAACCTCTGGACTTCGGTAACAAGGAGGAAATACATAGACCCTATGCCAACTCTGGTTTGGCTCAGACTGCCTCAAAAATCGTTCAAGAATTCGTCGGTGGTGTGGAAGGCTTTGGTGGCAGCTGTAAAAATTATTGAACAAGGTTTGGCCTAGAATGTTGGGGATGGAGATTGGTCAGATTGGGTCGAGATCCTTGGGTGGGCTTTACGGGTTATTTTGTGCTCTCGAGAGACGTGATTGAGCACCTTAATAATAGAGGGTTGCATTTCCTAAACCAAGTAGCCGACTCTGGAAATTCTTCGATTTGGAGACAATAATGGATGTCTGGGAATGCTCTATTATTGGAGGAAAGATGGTTTGAGGAATGGGAGAACTATAGATCTGGCCTACTGAATTCCCATATCCAAATTACTGACAAGAACGATGAGTTACGATGGGTGCACTCTCAAATTGGTATGTATACCCCTAAGCTAGGTTATGCTTGGTTGATGTCTCAGAATGGATGGGAGGATCCCATCTAGTGGTCAAAACCATTGTGGAAGCTAAAAGGGCCAACTAAGACAAGATTTTTTTTCTGGTGTATTCTTCATAAGAAAGTCCCCACCTGGGATTTCCTTCAAAAAAAAGGGAAAATTGGGCCAGGGTGGTGCTCTCTGTGCAAAGACAATGAAGAATCAGTGCAACACATTTTTCTCTCTTGTCCCTTTACCATTAGCCTTTGGAATGAAATGCTGAGGATGACAAATATTCCTCAGAGATGGGAAGGCCAGCTGCTCACAGAAGCATGGAAAATATGGTGGCAAGAAGCTCCTAATGACAAAGTTATAACTATGCCCCTCTTGATTGCCTGGGGAATGTGGATTGCAAGAAATCAGTTGATCTTCAAAGATACTCTTTTCCTTATCGGTAAACTAGCAGCAGAAGGGGCAACCATCTTTGAAAACATCCCTAACCCTTTTGACTCTCAGAAATTCAGAGTTGTTTAAAGGGAAGTGGTTAGGGGAACTATACCCTTATCACCATTATTTTGGGTTCCCCTATCAATTTCTCTCACTGCCTTCCCTCTAGGTCCCCTAGGCCCTATGAAATTAGGTCCTAAGCCCCCTTCTCATTCTCTAATGCTAGGATTATAGATCTTAGTAAACCATGCTTGCACCTCTGACTTCTACACATACATGCTACCCTTGTGTCCCCTTGGCCCGTTCAAGACACCATAAGATACCCCCCCCCGCCCCGCCCCCCAAAGAAACTTTGTGGTTATGTCATTCCACTTTTCCTAATGTTATGATCCCCCAAATTTGGTCTCAATGCCCCTACAAGTACACCCTTGGGCCCCCTTGGCTAAGGGAGTAAACATATTAGGGGTTATGGGTTGTGATAAGGGAGCCCCTAATCCACTTATCACAACTATAAATAGGCTTATGAACACCATCAATATCTATTGTAGGTGTTGTGATGAAAGCAATAATGAATACAAAATTTGTGGTCAATAGGATAGGAATCATCAAGATGTTGAACCATACAATGTAAAGATGGTTTTCAATGCTAGCTAGTGATCTAGTCACATAAAAGAGTCCCCCATAAATTTGTGCTTTAGGACACCCCTAGGATTCAATAATTAATCTAAAGTGAGAGGATTTGTTGCTAAGGTGACAATGGAAACGACCTTGGGTTGACACAAAATGACACTTAGTGATCCTTACAAAACTAGGGTGTCGGTTTCATCATCAACAAGAGGCACAATTGACAAGTGGCAACATCTCACATTTAAAGGCACTAAGAAACAAATATTTATGCATGTTTTTCCACCGAGGGTACCTTAATTCACATTTCCTAAGGCACAAATCACATATTTGGATTAATTTTGGATAACTTGTCATATTCCACTAGCTTCGTGCATGAAGAGGAGCTCCCATGCTTTAAGAATATTTTGGGGGATTTCATGGCATAGTCAAGGGTCTCATGCATAAAAGAAGAACTTCATAGCTAGTTCGTTTACCTTTTCTTTCACACATTGAGAGACAAGATTCATGTATTTTAAGGTGTGTTTTATTGTTTAGTTCACATATTTGGAAGCACAATTGCACAAGTGGAAACATCTCAAGAATGTCATAAGAGTAAAAAATATTTATAATTCCTACCATATTTATTAGGATTTAGATTTCGCACTAATGTTTTCCGGAGTTTCCTACCTTTTTTTTTAACAATTTGGTTTAAATTGAGAATAAAACTCATTACTATTCAATGAAATTATGATTTAGATTTCCCAATATTATTTTTAAGAGTTTCTAATTTCCATTTTGTTTAAATTTAGAATATAACTCATTCTTATCCAATGAAATCACTATTTATATTTCTTGCTATTTTTAGATTTCCCACCATTTTTATTAAGAGTTAGATTTCCCACCAATATTTTTAGCATTTTTTACTATTTAAATTGAGAATAGAACTCATTTCTATTCAATAAAATTTTGTTTGAAGATGCCTTTGAGTGTGCTTTAAATACAATTGGAGTTACTAAACAGTAAGAGCGCCATGACTACAAGAAGAAGAAATGAAAAGAGGTAAATTTATGTTGAATTATTTTAAGTAGTTTTTTTGTGATTTTGGACGTTGTAGCCGTCTTTTTTTTTCTTTGTGTGAAGTAGGTGTGCATGTCTATTTAGGCAGATAAGTCTATTTTTTTGAATCAGTTCTTTTTTGGGTTCGTCAAGCTTTTTATTGTGCTGGTGACATCGGTCCCGAATCATGTTAGTGACATCTATCCTCAATGCATGTTCAACTCGGCTGCATGTGCTTTAATTCTTGATCGCCTCCACTGTTTTTATGAGGCAAAACCACGCCATCTACATTTAATTCTGGATTGCCTCCACAGTTTTAGATGTTTGCATGCTAATCCCTTCCATCAAAACCACAGTTAGCAGTTCCTCAGCAAACATAGAAAATTGCCAATGTACAGCAATCACAGAAATCATCAAATTACTTGTGTTTCTTAATCAAAAATTCAAAAAAAATTGAGACTTGCAAGCAAATGTTATGTTGTTTGTCTTTGCCAGAAATGTTCGCGTTGAACCATTGCTTTCCTTCTTTGTTTTTCTCTTTTGGTTTTTATTTAAATTGAAATCCCTATATCATGTTTTTCACTTGCATAGCACTGCTATGCAATTTGAGACTTCTATATCGGTGACAACATAATTGAGACTTGCAAGAAAATGTTATGCTCGTTGTCTCTGCCAGAAATGTTAGCGTTGCACCATTGCTTTCCTTCTTTCTTTTTCTCTTTTGGTTTTTATTTAAATTGAAATCCCTATATCATTTTTTTCGCTTGCATAGCACTTCTCTGCAATTTGAGACTTCTATATCAGTGACAACAGAATTGAGACTTGCACGCAAATGTTATGCTGGTTGTCTCTGCCAGAAATATTAGCATTCCACCATTGCTTTCTTTCTTTGTTTTTCTCTTTTGGTTTTTATTTATATTGAAATCCCTATATCATGTTTTTAGTTTGCATAGCACTGCTCTACAATTTGAGACTTTTATACCGGTGACAACAAATTTCATTCAACCTGCCAAAACACTGTTTACAAAGTTTTATTTCGAAAGAATATTCAATATAGTGTCTTTTAATGTGATAATACCAATATTTTCAGTCACAATATTTCCGAATTAGCATTCATATTATTCCTTCACCTTCCAGATGTTCAATATTTTCATAGAAGTAAGTTTTAACGATCAATACATATTTCCAAATATAAGTTTTTTTTGGGGTTTTGTTCGGTTATAATACTGCATTTTCAATTTTTGATAAATATTATGTTGGTTTACTATTACGGTTTTCTGTTAGCACTTTTATTATGACAATATTTTCAGTAGTTTCGGAATTTATTTGGCATAGAAAGTAACTAGAAGTATTGCAAATTGCTGTAGGTTATTGTCAACAGATGGAATTGCGTTAATTTATATAATTCTTTAAGTCCCTAAATTATATATCTACCATATTGATCAACCGAAACTTCAAGATGAACCCTATATAATTTGTCCCTATTTTGTCCCAATTTCAACCAACATTTTGGGGTGAAAATCATATCATTTCTGATGTCAATTTTGAAGCAGTGTCATATAACCAGTCCTGGTTTTTTGTATATATATGGTTGTCTTCCATGGTTGTAATTCATAAGCCGTAAATACCCAAGAAGCATGTGCTATCAAGAAACACTATCACGCCTTAAGAACGTTTGAATAAATCCTTGTTAATTCTGGTATTCCCTGGTTTCTTTTATATATATGGTTGTTTTGTATATTTTTATTGCAGGTGATTATTAAGGAAAGAATTTTAAAAAATGGATAAGTTATTAAAGAGAAATTTGTTAGCCCTTCTTATCTTTTCCTTAATCAAAAATTCAAAAAAAAAAGAGACTTGCAAGAAAATGTTATGCTGGTTGTCTCTACCAGAAATGTTAGCGTTGCACTATTACGTTTTTATGTTAGCACTTTTATTATTACATTATCTTCATTAGTTTCAGAATTTATTTGGCATAGAAAGTAACTATAAGTATTGCAAATCGCTGTAGATTATTGTCAACAGATGGACCTGCGTTAATTTATATATCTCTTCAAGTCCCTAAATTATAAACAAAGGCCCAACAACATCAAGAATCTGGACTGCTTTGAATCTCTTATATAATTGGACTGCTTACAATAACCCATTGAATTTCATAATTTTGTATATGGCAGACTTTTCCTTTGCCTTTTTCAACTAGAAGCCCAGTATGTTAGCGTGCAGTTGTCTCTTCTACTGTTGTTCAACTACCTGTGCAATTTTCTCTTCTACTGTTATTCAACTACCAATTCCATCTTGTTTTATCTGTGTCTAGCCCTCATTCCTAAACTATTTCACTTAGAATTAAAATTGTAATCCTTATTTAATGATGCTCGATGACACAACAGGTCTCTTTACAATAATGTATGCTACAAATTTTATGTAGAAGCCTAAAAGGTAGTCACATGAAGATGAATATAGACAGATTCCAGAGAAACTGGGGTTTATTCCTGAAAAGTATGAGCCTCTATTGTTTAGTTTCCTTTTTTGGAGTCCATAGAATGATAACCACAATGGCTTTGGGATTTTTATTGACATGCACATGGAATCCATTGCTACAATATATCATTCAAGTGTTTCACTCAACATGATTACCGTTAGATGCTTTTCTCTCTTTCTTTTTTTATATTGGACTTCTGTAATGGTTCTTTCAGCCTATTTGTTCACATAGCAATTGTTTTTAACTTTTTTTAGCCTAGTTGTTTACATGGAAATAGTTTATTGTTTATCTTTAGGAAAAATAACTCCTCAATTATTGTTATATGTGAACCCATTCACACCACCCTGCAATTTCTTCCCTGGAAATGGTAATGTCGTTGTGGCTTTAGACTATAAAATTTTACAACTCATACTTCTCTTTAAGAACAAAAATGAAATTGAACTCTTATGATCTGAATTGAACTCTTATGAAATGACAAGGATTTGCTAATAAAAATGTTTTTTTTGTTATGCAGTCTATCCGCGGATATCCATACAGAGGTAAGAAATTATTTTTCGTTTTGGACGTCAATGATTTTTTAACAAATATTGTGTTTTCTTTTCTACTTTAAGTGATCTCTTACTAACTTTTATTAAGTGTCGCAATCTATATGTGTAGGTATCCAATAGGAATGAAAGACATCGTAAGAGATCACTTTTAACAGTGAGTAAAACCACAAAGTCAAGCCACATTACCAAAAAAAATGACAACATTCGATGTGGCATCATCAAAAAACACCCACAAAAGAGAGTACCAGGATCTGTTTCCCCATTACAACATGAATCTAGTTGCTTTAGTGTCAACACCAATTCTAATGCACATATTCTTGAGAAAAATGTGGATGAACCATTGGAAGGTATGATCATTTTTCAACTTTATATTTCTTGTATAAATACTTCAAGATTTTATGTTAAGAGATTCATATTGTTATTGTCTCAAAAGGTGTGATTTTTTTTCCAGAAAATTCTCAGCACGTACCATCACAACAACTTTATGGTTTGGAGCAAGAACCATCACAACTAGATCATGATATGGAGCAAGAACAACCACAACAAGAGCATGGCTTGGAAGGAGAAGATCCAAGTATTGAAGCTCATAGTACAACAAATGTGAAAAGGAAGGGTAGGGGACCAACAAAATGCCTCTTTGGAAACACTACAGAGGCCTCTGCATTGCCTGAAATTCAATTTAATGAGGAGACAACCTGTTGGTCCACAATCAGAGAAATTCTCCTTCTTTTTAGGTGTCCTTGCAAGAGAGATTGTAGGCATCAAACACATGGAATGGAAACAAGTGCCTGAAGCACTTAAAAAAGACATATGGAGTGCAATCAATGTGAGTATCAACCAAATTATTATTGGATTTTTTTCTAAATTTCATTAGTGTATGTGAACGTGTGCATGATAAGTTTAATTTCAAATAAGTATTTGTATCTAATAAGTATTTCTGCACGGAGAAGTGATATTTGATGGGAATGTGCTTGGTCTTGGAATGCATAACGAGGATTCTTTGAGATGCGATGGCACTTGTATTATCACACATAATGGAGATAGGAGGTGAACATTTGATTTGAAAGTCTTGTAAGGTTGCATCATCCAGAGAATTTGAGTGCAACATGATGCAGCGGCCACATATTCTGCTTATGTTGTAGATAAGGCAATGGAGCTTTGCTTCTTGCTGAACCAAGATACTAACTGAGGCCCCATATAGAATGCACCACTACTGGTGCTTTTTCGAGCATCAACACTTCCAGCCCAATCTGAATCAATGTATGCATGAAGAGTAAGATCAGCATTTTTTAGATACAATAGTCCAAAGTCTTGAGTTCCTTGTAGATATTTGAATATTCTTTTTACAGCCTGAAGAGGAGACTCTTTTGGATTATCTTGGAATCGTCCAACAATCCCAACTGCATGCATGATGTCTGGTCTGGTCCCAGTGAGGTAAAGTAGACTTCCTATCATAGATCTGTATTCAGGTTGATTCACCGTGGGGGAATCATCATTAGAACTGAGATTACATCCGGTTATCATTGGTGTACTTACAGGTTTGCAATCTTCCATGCCATACTTCTTCAGGATTTGCTTGAGATATTTTTCTTGTGACAAGAATATGCCATCTGTTGCTTGTTGCACTTGTAAGCCAAGAAAGAATGTTAGTTCCCCAAGAAAAGACATTTCAAATTCTTGCTGCATATCAGAAGCAAATTTCTGACTCATAGACTCTTTATTACTTCCAAAAATGATATCATCAACATATAAAACCACAATCAATAGTTTGTCATTTTCAGTTTTTGTGTATAAGTTGCTATCAGCAGACCCTTTTGAAAATCCTTGTTGATGAAGATATTTGTCAAGACGATAGTACCATGCCCTTGGAGCTTGTTTGAGACCATATAGAGCCTTTTTAAGTCTACAAACAAGTTTTTCATCATTTCCCAATATGAATCCTTCTGGTTGTTCTATATAGACTTCTTCTTCTAGATCACCATTGAGAAAAGCAGATTTAACATCCATTTGATAGACTTTGATTTGTTGGAAGCTTGAAAAAGCAAGAAACATTCTTATGGCTTCAAGTCTAGCTACAGGAGCAAAAGTTTCTTCAAAGTCTATACCTTCTTGTTGAGCATACCCCTTGCAAACAAGTCTATCTTTATTTCTTATAACATCCCCATTCTCATTTAACTTGTTTTTGAATATCCATTTAGTTCCAATGACATTTTTGTCATGAGGCCTTGGTACTAACTCCCAAGTGTGATTCTTTTCAATTTGATCAAGCTCTTCATTCATGGCTTGAATCCAACATTCATCTTTGCTAGCTTGACTGACACTGTGAGGTTCAACAGTGGACAGAAATGCCAGATTGCTGGAAGATCCCACAAGAGTCCTTCTTGTTTGTACACCTGATTCCTTTTCTCCCAAAATTTGAGATTCTGAATGATTCTTTTGAACATATCTAGATGGAGCCTTTTCAGACAGCTCCTCTTCAGGTTCTTCACTGGGTGCATTGTTTGTATCATTACTGTTTGATGTAGAAGGATATGTGTCCTCATCATCTTCATCTGTTGTTTTCTTTTCTTCTTTTGGGGCTGCAGGAGACTCATCAATAAAAATTCAGCGGAGAAATGAGGTTATAAAGCAATATCTTAGTGCTTGAGAACTTACAGATATAATTTGTATAAAAATTATTATTTGAAATACAACACGGATGAGGAGAGGATGACAAATGTTCCTATCGGAGTAAATGAAACCAATTGGATTGAATTTGTTAGAATACGATCTGACCCTAAATTCAAGGTAAAAATGAATGAAAAATCTACTTGTTATCATTAAATGAGATTTGAATTTGAATCCTTGCATATAATCAATTTCAATCTAAGCATCCATTTTTTATTGAGTTGCAGGAGAAGGCAAAAGTCAATCAGGAAAATAGGGCATTAGAACCAGAGACCCACACTTCTGCCCATAGAGGTTACTATAGAGTTGAACATGACCTTGTAAGTTGTAACCAAATCTATTTTTTGTTCAAAATCACCAATTGCAAATATATTTATCTAGACCATTGTAATTTTTGTGACTAGAATCAAACTTGCAATCAAAATGATGCACCTGTAAATAGGGCTGATGTGTGGATGAAATGTCATACGAAGGGATGTGTTTGGAGAATATACTGAGAGGGGGGGTGAATCCATATTTAGGGCTGAACAATTTTCTTTTCTTTCTCGTAAAACCATATGTTACAGTACTGCATCCATCATGTATGTCCAAATATCTTATTACATATTTAATTAGAGCATTTCATCAGATAAGAATTAAGCATGAACAGAAATAACAGAACAAACATAAACAACACATATTAACACCAGGATTTAAGGTGGAAACCCAATTTGGGAGAAAACCATCGCTGCTGTAATCTCAGTCTTCAATATTTATTATAGAGAAAATGTCTTACAATATATGCTGGTGCAGACTTATACCAGCATGCAGGCACCCACCTGTAGAAGGCTACAACCTTCTTTCGTTTACCAGCCTCTCCTAGAAGGGAGCTACGACCCCCTGCTCTCGTTTACCAGCCTCTCCTAGAAGGGAGCTACAACCCCCTCACTGAAGGCTTCGACCCTCAGCACTACTGCGGACCACGTTTCATCAATATTCAAACCGGATCCAATAGCTTCCACACAACATACCTTGCAGGCCACCAGATTTATTTATTTTCTTCAGAGGTGCATCCTTAATTCAGCAATCTGTTACCCATTCCAAACAGATATACTTCAGAGTGAAGTATTCATTCACAACCCTTATACGTTCTTCATGATTGAACCAGGAATTAATCATCATCTGATCTAAAGATCTTGATCAACCATCATATTCACAGGTGCGCCATAGATTCAGATATATCATAGTTTATTCATACAAATATCTCTAAAAGAGATTCGTTTATTATCAACCCTTTCGCACGCCCACCCTTCTTCATGATTCTCATCACCTTATATAGTTTTCACTTTTAATAAAACCTTGGGTCAAAACCACGAATCGCTAATGGTATTCCTGGACGGGGTTAAAATAGATAATCCAGAAGGGTCTCCATATCTTGAGTAACTCACACTGTTCTATTGATCTTGGTAATTAAATAATTAATTTAATACTTTTGGGCTTAACTTTTGGATTAAGGTTAACCCTTCGCATCAACGCTTTTCAAACAAATAATCTTATGAAAAAATTTTGACCCTGGATGCGCAAATATAGTCAATAGCCAATCCAATACGCGCACGGTACCATAAGTAAACTTCACGCCTCTTCATTATCGTTCGTGCATCTTCATCAAGTGATGACCGTCCGATGGCTGCCCTTCAGATCGACGACACACAACAATATCGCTGGACTTCTTTGGTCGAACATTAACGTGCGATGGCACACTTTAATTGGTGGTTTTAGGGGTCCGCCTATGCCATGCATCGAATAGTCTATGGAATCGCTCCCAAAATTAAAATACCGCTTGCCCGTCGAGAGCGGTGCGATGAAAACTGGAAACCGCTTTCACTATTTATTCCGCACGTGATTCCTTTCCTTCGCTTAGTGCCGCTGACTCAGCAGTAATATATATTCATATAACCTTTCGGTTATTTTAAAACTTTACACTGCCCTCGTAACATTACTTTTAATCAAATTTCAATGAATTTTTAACCCGGACTTCAATCCTTGACCCCGGGCCCACATCGCAGTTGGCCATTTGCGATGTGCGATATGCAATGGCGCGATCAAACAAAAGTGTGCAAAGTTAACATTTGCGATTTGCGATGGGATCGCATTGCAAATTGGCGATCAAACATATGGTGGAACACTTTGTAATATGCAATGGTGCGATCGTGCGATGGCGCGATGATTGCATATCGCAAATATCCACATCAACAAGACATTTAAACACAAAACTTGCGATCTTGCGATTTGCGCTAAAGTGATGGGGACCACTTGTCCTCCCTTTTTAGAAATTTAAAGTCTTTGGTTGTTTTATTCAATTTTCTTCTGAAAAAATACTTCGCCCATAACAAAAATTAATTCTCCTCTGCAATATTTGGTTGTGGCCCATCAACAATCTATTCTCTGTGTATTTTTCCAATTGATAGTTTAGGTGTTGCTCTTGTCTTTACCTTTGTTCTCTGCAACTTTGCTTTTCTATATTACATCTGAACTGCTCTGTAGATACATCAGATTTACATCATTAACAAATAGGACAAGTCATTTTCCATCAAGGACAACTTCATCAAGTAGGTTGCCATCAAGAACAACACTCTGCATCATATTGCCAACAATCTCCCCCTTTGGACTTGATGGCAACCATGATGGTGTTTGATCATCACATCAGATAGATAAATTGATTATAACCATTATTCAAACACCATGATACTCTCCCCCTTTGACATCAAGGGAAAAGGGCGGACCAAAACAAGGTTAGATCTGATGTGTACTGAAGTTACCATGCTCCCCCTGAGATCATGCTGCATCTTCAAACATAATATGACCAATACGACTGTAGAAATGCCAGCAATGCATCCTTTTCATATGACCAATGCTCCCCCTTAGCATGTACATTCAGAGATGCCTAACAACACCTCACAACCAATTTATTCTTTTGTATTTAAGTAGATCTGATCCTCTGCATGGCAGAGACTACTCCCAGTTTCTGTCTGAGATATTCGAATGCTTCCCTGGGTAGATGTTTGGTAAACATATCAGCAACTTGTTCTTTGGAGGGAACATACTCCAATTTTACCTTTTGTTCAAGCACTTTTTCACGTAAGAAGTGATATTTGATGGGAATGTGCTTGGTCTTGGAATGCATAGCAAGATTCTTTGAGATACTGATGGCACTTGTATTGTCACACATAATGGAGATAGGAGGTGAACATTTGATTTGAAAGTCTTGTAAGGTTTGCATCATCCAGAGAAGTTGAGTGCAACATGATGCGGCAGCCACATATTCTGCTTCTGCTGTAGATAAGGCAATAGAGCTTTTCTTCTTGCTGAACCAAGATACTAACCGGGGCCCCATATAGAATGCACCACCACTAGTGCTTTTCCGATCATCAACATTTCCATCCCAATCTGCATCAGTGTAAGCATGAAGAGTAAGATCAGCATTCTTTGGATACCATAGTCCAAAGTCTTGAGTTCCTTGTAGATATTTGAATATTATTTTCACAGCCTGAAGGTGAGACTCTCTTGGATTAGCTTGGAATCGTCGAACAATCCCAATTGCATGCATAATGTCTGGTCTTGTCCTAGTGAGATAAAGTAGACTTCCTATCATAGATCTGTATTCTGGTTGATTCACCGTGGGGGAATCATCATTAGAACTGAGATTACATCTGGTTATCATTGGTGTACTTACAGGTTTGCAATCTTCCATGCCATACTTCTTCAGGATTTGCTTGAGATATTTTGCTTGTGACAAGAATATGCCATCTGTTGCTTGTTGCACTTGTAAGCCAAGAAAGAATGTTAGTTCCCCAAGCAAAGACATTTCAAATTCTTGCTGCATATCAGAAGAAAATTTCTGACTCATAGACTCTTTATTACTTCCAAAAATGATATCATCAACATATACAACCACAATCAATAGTTTGTCATTTTCAGTTTTTGTGTATAAGTTGCTATCAACGGACCCTTTTGAAAATCCTTGTTGATGAAGATATTTGTCAAGACGATAGTACCATGCCCTTGGAGCTTGTTTGAGACCATATAGAGCCTTTTTAAGTCTAAAAACAAGTTTTTCATCATTTCCCAAAATGAATCATTCTGGTTGTTCTATATAAACTTCTTCTTCTAGATCACCATTGAGAAAAGCATATTTAACATCCATTTGATAAACTTTGATTTGTTGGAAGCTTGAAAAAGCAAGAAACATTCTTATGGCTTCAAGTCTGGCTACAGGAGCAAAGGTTTCTTCAAAGTCTATACCTTCTTGTTGAGAATACCCTTTGCACACAAGTCTAGCTTTATTTCTTATAACATCCCCATTCTCATTTAACTTGTTTTTGAATATCCATTTAGTTCCAATGAAATTTTTGTCATGAGGCCTTGGTACTAACTCCCAAGTGTGATTCTTTTCAATTTGATCAAGCTCTTCATTCATGGCTTGAATCCAACATTCATCTTTTCTAGCTTGACTGACACTATGAGGTTCAACCGTAGACAAAAATGCCAGGTTGCTAGAAGATCCCACAAGAGTCCTTCTTGTTTGTACACCTGATTCCTTTTCTCCCAAGATTTGAGATTCTGGATGATTCTTTTGAACATATCTAGATGGAGCCTTTTCAGACAGCTCCTCTTCAGGTTCTTCACTGGGTGTACTGTTTGTATCATTACTATTTGATGTAGAAGGATATGTGTCCTCATCATCTTCATCTGTTGTTTGCTTTTCTTCTTTTGGGGCTGCAGGAGACTCATCAATAACAACATCAATACATTCAACAATCTTTTGAAGTCTTTTATTGTAACATTTATATGCCTTACTCCTTGAAGAGTAACCAAGAAATATTCCCTCATCTGCTCTGGGTTCAAACTTGCCAAGTTTTTCATCATTATTCTTGATAAAGCATTTTCTCCCAAAAATTCTAAAATGCTTTATAGTGGGAGGATTACCATACCAGAGTTCATATGGAGTTTTATCACTATTTACACGAACATGTGCTTTTTTGAGAATGTTTGCTGCTGTATGTGCTGCTTCTCCACAAAATGTGTCAGGTGTTTCGGAATCATCAAGCATAGCTCTAGCCATTTGTTGAATTGTTCTGTTCATTCTTTCTGCAACACCATTCTGTTGTGGAGTGCCAGCTACAGAGAACTGTCTTTTTATGCCGTTTTGTTCACAGAATTAAAGAAATTCTTTGGATGTATATTCTCCTCCTCAATCAGATCTGAGACACTTGATTTTTAATTCTAATTCATTCTCAACTAGTGCTTTGAAGATCTGAAATTTCTCAAATGCTTCATCTTTGTGTTTAAGCAGCCCAATCCAACACATTCTAGAGAAATCATCAATGAACAAGATATAGTATTCTTCACCACGTGGTGAATTTTTCCTCATAGGTCCACATATGTCGGTATGAATGAGTTCAAGAGGCTTGCTTGATGATCCTTCCTTGGCATTAAATTGTACTCTGGTTTGCTTGCCGAATTGGCAAGATTTGCATATGATATTTTCAGGTAGAGTAATATTGGGAAGATCACGAACAACTTTAAGTCTTCTTGATTTGTTGATTTGAGAGAAGCTCAGATGCCCCAACCTTCTATGCCATAGCCAATTTTCTGAAGATTTACTCAAATAACATTGTTCTTTGGGGTTCTTCAATATATATAGGTTGTTTGGAGTTCTTTTTCCTTTTATAATTTCTTTACCTGTATCAAGATCACGTACCACACATTCTTTTGAACTAAAGACAACTTCAGTTCCTTGATCACACATTTGACTTACACTTAACAAGTTATGCTTTAATCCATCCACATACATGAATTCATTAGCTTTCACCTTATCTTTTAGGAAAACAGACCCTTTTCCTTTAATGACCGCAGGAGTATCATTTCCAAATGTAACATTCTTCTCCTTTTCTAGAGCACTATATGCAAGAAGTTTGTCTTTATCACCTGTCATGTGTCTTGAGCATCCACTATCAATGTACCATTGGTTTTCTTCATCTTTTGCAAATAACGCTATGCCATAGTTTTCAACCTGTAATTCCTTCTTTTTCCATACTTTGGAGCTTGAAGGAACATGTTCTTTTGGCTAAACATTGCTCCTGCATTCAGATTCTTCATGGCCAAAGTTATTGCAATAAGTGCATTCAACTTCATTTTGAAGAGGAGAAAAGTTGTTATAAGTATTCTTCTTTGCTTCAATATCAATCCTTTTCTTTCTTGCTTCTCTTGTCATAATATTTTTATATGCTACACATTGAACAACTTTATGACCAAAATTGTGACATGAGAAACATTGTCCATTGAAGAAGAAATTTCTGCGATCATAAGATCTTCTATATGAATTTATCTATTGATTGGTGTTTCTTTGAAAGACATTCCTGTTAGTGTTCCTTGAATTGAAATGATCATGCTTTACCTGTAAAGATTCTTTATTCCCTTGCTGAGTGGCAGCATGTTGTAAACCAGCTGTAACTGCTTTTAGATAATTTGGTGCTGAAGCCTGAGAAGATTCTCCAATATATCCAAGACCTGTCTTTATAAGAGGAGAATGTTGTACCTTGATAATCTCATCTAAGGTTTCAGACCCTTTAGCAAATCTAAGATTCAGAGTCTTTACTTTCCCAAGTTCTTTTCTTAGATCTACTACTTCACATTCTAATTTCTCATTGTGTTTCTCTTTATCTTCAAGCTGATTTTTCAGAGTTTCTATGATTATTTTTCTCTCTTCTAAGAAAATTTTGAGTTTATTGTTTTCATTAAGAAAATCACTGTCTTCTAGAGCATCCACAAAGGTATCCTTTTCTTCTCTAGATTCGTTTTCAAATGCCATGAGAAGTCTAAGATCTTGTTCACATTCTTCCTCACTATCAGATAACCCATCACTATCTTCATGAGTATAGTAACTCTTTCTAGTGCTGAAACGATTCTTATTCCTTTTTGCTACTTCCTTTCCCTTTTTATGTGTTTCTTTATAAGGACACTTAGCAGCATAATGACCAACTCTTCCACAATCAAAACATTTGAAAGGAAACTTACCTCTGAACCGTCCTGTGCCAAGTTGAAGTTTCTTTACAAAGTTTATCTCATCTTCTTCTGAGATATATCCTGATCCTTCTGGTTTTTGTACTTCCTTCCCTTTTGTAGAGGTTCTAAAGACTGCTTCTTTGAATTCTGATGGTCCTCCTCTTCTCATTTCATATGCAGTTAGTATGCCATGAAGTTGCACCACAGTAAGATTTTGAAGATCCTGCTTTTCTTCAAGAGCAGAGACCTTTGACTCAAATTTTGTTGTTAGTGATCTTAAGACTTTCTCAACCAAGGTAGATTCGGTTATTGTTTCTCCCAGATTTCTCATACAATTTACAATATCATCAAGACGTAAAAAGAAATTGGCAATGCTCTCCTCATTATCCATTTTTAGATTCTCATATTGAATTCTGAGAGTTTGGAGTTTAGCACTTTTTACCTTTGCATCACCTTCATAACTTAGAATGATTTTGTCCCATATTGTTTTGGCTGTATTCAGCTGCATGACTTTGACGAATTCTGATTCAGTTAGACTTCCCAATAAAGCATTGACTGCCTTTGCATTTGTTTCATAATTCTTTCTTTCTGTTGGATCTGTTGGTACTACAACTGGATATTGATATCCTTGTTCAACAATTTCCCATACCTCTGCTCCCAGAGACTGAAGATAGGATCTCATCCTTGTTTTTTAGAAGATTAAATTGTTTCCATTAAAGAGCGTAGGCCTGATAGATGCTATTCCATCTTGATTGCTCGTCTTGCTTGATCTTCCTTCTAGCGACTAAGCTTTTTTAGAAGGACCTGCTCTGATACCAATTGTTGGGAAAAATACTGAGAGGTGGGGTGAATCAGTATTTAGGGCTGAACAATTTTTCTTTTCTTTCTCTTAAAACCATATGTTACAGTACTGCATCCATCATGTATGTCCAGATATCTTATTATGTCTTTACTTAGAGCATTGCATCAGATAAGCATTAAGCATGAACATAAATAACAGAACAAACATAAACAACACATATGAACACCAGGATTTAAGGTGGAAACTTGATTCGGGATAAAACCACCGCTGTTGTAATCTCAGTCTTCAATATTTATTATAGAGAAAATGTCTTACAATATATGCTGGTGCAGACTTATACCAGCACGCAGGCACCCACCAGCAGAAGGCTACAACCTTCTCTCATTTACCATCTTATGCGAGGATGGGAGAGGTGGATTGATTTTGTTCAACCTCATACTCTCGGACCACCTCTAAAGAGGCGCGGTAATGTTTCAGGTGAGGACAATGGTGGGAGTAATGGGCATGAATGCCACACAAAGCACAGGTTTTGCTGGTGCGGAGAGTCTTGGGGTTCTTGGTTACGACTGAAGAAGGAATGGAGGCTTCAGGGACCGTAGACTCGGGGAACGTGACTTTAACCATGGGTTGAATACGGGGCAATTTGGGACAAGCATGGGTGGCGTGACTGACGACATCACATAAGGCACAAGGTTTTTCGGGCAGAGGAGGGGTCGGGTCAGTCGTGGTGGTCTTGTCTTTGGATGCCCCCTTGCGGGCTTTGCCTTTCTTCCCAGGAGCCGTCACGACAGGAGAAGGGTCCTGTGGCGGTGCTGAGGGCACAATGGCAATAGGGGAAGCGAGGGGGACCGGTTGAACTGGTGTCAAAGCCATGTAGGGTTTGGGGTGACCAGGAGGGGTAGCGGCTGGAGGATCAAGGTACCAGACCGGTATGCCCAAAGTCAGGTTAGGGAGGGAGAGGGTGGCCATGACGGGGAAAAAATATACTCCGGGAGGGGGAGCCAGGAAAGGTATCTGCCTAGCAGGGTAATGACCAGGAGGGACGGCTCCAAGATGGTTAAGGCTTGGGGGAACCGATCCAGGAGGGTAAAGGGGTTCCAGGATACCAGTTGGAGGAGCAGGGCCAGAAGGAGGAGGTCCGGCTAGCGGAGATGAAGGGCTAGGAGAAGGTTGTGGTGGGCGAGGTTGAGGTTGCTGACTAGCCGATGTGGGCCGCTTAAGGGTAGCCCGAGACGATTGCATCATGCAAACATTCGACAAGCTGGGATCAGGGATATGAGGAGGGGGAAGACTAGGAAAAGTTCAAAGCAGGGAGGAATCTTTGTAGACGCCGGGGGAGACACTGGTCAGAGAATCGACGGTTTGCTTATTGGCTATAGAGGAGATGGTCGTCTCAGGGGAGGTCTGAGACGACGACTCATGATAAGATAGCTGGTCAATGGTGACTATCTTTCCATTATGCGGGAAAGATATCTTGCAGAAAAATGCGGATGGGATAGCGGACATGGCATAGGTGTAGCTTCGCCCCAATAGAATGTTGTAGTCTAGAGGGGCGTCAATGACTTCGACGTCAACGCAAACGGTCTTACCGGCGAGGGTGATAGGACAATTTCGGAAAAGGCCAATGGGCTGGGAGGCATGGCTGTCCCACGCTCGAAGGGTGATCATGGAAGGGGCCAGCTCAGGAGATCCAAGTTGCTTCCAAATCGAAGTGGACATCACACAGGTGGATGCCCCCTGATCAATTATACACCAAGAAACGTTGGCGTTCCAGATTTTGACTGGGATTTGGAAGGCGACGGAAGCAGGAAGAGGAGGATGGTCCGAATGAGTGGCGTCAAAAACAATCATTTGGTCATCAGCAGGATCTACAGTGCCCACGGCAGATAGTAGAGCCTTCTTTTGGGAAGGGCACGACTGGAGGAGTTCCAGTGTGGAAATGGCAGCAAGCGATTGCGCCAAATCATCTACTATGCTATACGAATGAGCAGCTCGACCGGAAGCAGCATTTCGACGTAATGGTCCCTTAGGAATCTTGGTATGAACCTCAACTTTGGGTTGAGGGATATGTAAGGGTCCATTCGGTGTCGAAAGAGGCTCTGTAGAACCTGAAGAAGGAGGCTCGGAGGCAGACTGAGCAGGAGGCTTGGGGTACTGGCGAGACCGAGTTTGAAGGTGAAGGTCGACGGTCGGGGAAGGATCGGAGTGCATCATAAGGATCTGGTAATCAGAGGAACCAGAAAGGGAAGGGGGAGTGGCAACCTGGCTGTCAGGCGGTTGGGTAGCCACGAATCCTTGCTGAGGGAAAGGATCAGTAAACACAGCTGGTTGGGTAGTGGCCACATTAGGAGGAGCATGAGGGGAGGCGTGTTGTCCGCGCAATGTGGCTTGAGACTCCCACATCTGCCGCATCTGGGGTAAGAGGGGAAAATCGTGGGTGTAATGACCATAAACACCGCAACACGAACAAGGCTTACTTGTGCGAAGCGGCCTGTCCGGCTTGGGCTGAGTGCCCTGTTGCTGGTTGGCAGTGTTAGGGTCCACACCAGGATTGGGTCCACGGGTACCGGGGGCAGATTGGTTTGGGTTGCCTCTCCACCTTCTTTTAGAAGAAGGGGGATTAGTCGCGCCCTTCTGTGCAAATACTTGCCCTGGAGGGGACTGTAGGTGCTGGTGCTGGGTTTGAGGAGGCAAGGGAGGAGGAAGTGCATATGCTGGAGGAGCTGGCGCACCAGGCTGTGGATAAGGGTAATGGGTAGGTTGGGCAACATTGAGGTAAGCAGGAGGTTGGGCAAAAGGAGGAGGCATGCCGTATCCTGGATACATGCTACCGGGAGGGGGGAGAGTGCTGGAGGAGCTGGCCCCTCCCTGAGGGAGACCATAGCCCATAGGAGGTTGAGCGTACGGATGGGAAAGGGCTCCAATGATACCGTCGGCGGAATGAGATGCCCCCGGGGCGTTAGCGCCACCGGGCCTGGGGAGGTCAGGAAGAACGGTATAAACATAACCAGATTGAGCGTAGATCGGGTCATATTTCAAGGCTATTTGGAGGGCGGCTTCTTCAGTTTGAGGAAAATGAGAGGCGACATCTTTGCCGATGGGAGCGGGAAGGGTGCGAAGGAACCAGTCCATGTAAACCCGATCTTCGAAGGGAGGGGCTCGACATAAGCTCCGTCTTCTTCGCCATTCCTAAACATGGGCGGAAAGGTGTGTTGAAGAGGCTTGCTTAAAGGAAGTCAAGAGCTCCGTGCCAGTATCGTATCGGAGAGGGAGCTGGAAGTACGACAAAAAGGCTTGGGCAAGAGTCTCAAAGGTGGTATGGGTAGAGGTGGCTTGTTCAACATACCATTTAGAAGCTTCGCCGGTAAGCGTGCGTTGGAAAAAACGAAGACGGATGGAGTCATCGGTAATGGAATTGGAGGAACACCACATGTGGAAAGATCGGACATGATTGGTTGGATCTTCTCCAGCTTGGCCTTCAAACTTAGGGATGTCGGAAGGGAGCTTGGTTGGCATGGCAGGCCAACCAACATCGTGGCGGATAGGGTCATTGATCAACTGATTGAAATCGGGGAGGCTGAGGCCTGCAATGTACGGTAGCAAGGGGGTTGCCAGGGTAGTTCCTGTGGCGGTTCCGCTAGTAGTTGGGCCGGAATTAGGGCCGGGAGAACCGCTAGCGTTAGGCCCTGGACCAGACATAGTGAAGGTGGCAGGGGGAGAACCAGGAGGAGAAGGAGAACCCGATGAATCAGGAGAGGAGTCGGAGTGCGGACTCGAAGGAGGACTGGCTCGACGACGGCGGGGCGGAGTAGGTCGATCAACCGGAAACTGAGGGTGAAGGCCAAGAAGTCTCCGGGAAAGGCGCCTAGGGGGCGCAATGATGACAGGAAGAAGGAAACCGACAGGGGCAGAAAGGGACAGAATCAAGAGAGGTCAAGGGCAGACAAGGTGCAGTGACAATTGATTTTAGAGTCTTTGCCAGGCAGTGTTAACCAGGCGCTTCTTCACTTAGGGTCGGTGTGTGGTGTGCGTTAATTTTAATTTTTAAACCCTTTTCGTTTTGAGAGCAAGAAAAAGTGTGCTGCGTAACTGAAAATAAATCTGCAGAGAACAGTATATAATGTTGAAATAACAGAACATTTAACAGCTAACCATGCATCAATCTATCCCAAAAAGGCGGGTCTCTCAAAACTACTCTAAAAGAGGGCAAAAATCTAGTCAAAACACACATAAAAAGAGGCCAATAGATCTAGGGTCAAAAGGGACAGGGATCTAAAGGATAAAGCTGCTGAAAAGAGGTGCAGATCACAGCCAAGAGACAGAGGCAAGGTGGCTGGAAAAAGGAAGGAAATCAGCAAAAAGCGGAGGGGGCAAGGAGGAGGCCCTAAAAGTAGATCCAAACAAATCTTCAGGAGGTGATTTGAGAGGTAGAAGAGCTGATTACAAGGGATCTGAAAAGGAGGTAACAGATCTGGAAAGAAGGAGGTTGAAGCTCTAAAAAATAGACGGCTGAAACAACTAAAACTCTTCCACAAAAAGTGGAGGGTACTAAAGCCCTAGGGGGCTAGGTTCCCACTTAGATGAGTAAAAACATATCAGAACTTGGTCAAAGCGGGCTGAGACAGAGGCTGGAAGACCCTGACAGAAGCTGCAACAAAACCCAGAAAAATTGCAGAAAAATCACTGAAAAACTGGCAGGTCGCAGGTTCTGACCTGTTTTCAGTGCAGGTCGCAGAAAAGGGGCGGAAAAGTGCGACCTGGAGGTCCAGGTCGCAGGTTATGGGCCAAAAAGTGCGACCCCCCATTCCGGTTGTCTCGACGGCAGATTTTCAGAAAAGTTGCCGTCTCAGTTGCGGCTGGTGTCGCTTACCTGCGCAATAGGGCCAGAAACACACGGAAGTTAGAAATTTTGATGTTTTAGGGTTTTATGTGAGAAAAACAACATGAAACTAGGAAAAATAAACAGCTGAAAAGAAACCCTAGGGTCTGAAGTAGCTGGATATGCAGGAATATGAAAAACGACAGCGGTCATAATTTAAAACCCGTGTGGAGTCGTCATTTGTTAGTATGAATCCTTTGTCGAAGTGTACGAAAAAGGACCACTTTAGCTACGCATAACTAATAGCCCTAACAACAAAAGTGGCTGCCAATATCTTCAGATCTGCAGTTAGTTGAACATAAAAGAGTTGCAAAAACCATATCTATGTATGGAAAGACATTAAGCAGAAAAAATAAGGGTTTGCTCCATATACCAATAGACAAGACAAGAACAATTTTTGAAAGAATTTTTGTATTAATCGGGCACCTGGGAGGAAAACAAGAAGGCGTATCCAATTCTCCTCAGTGGGATGGGTTCTTGGAAGTCCTCGGCACTTCGGATCTAAAATCTCTCTCTCTTGTTGGTGTAGAAAACCCACACAAAGAATGGAACTCAAAGGGAGCTCACACAGCAAATGGCAGAAAATGGTGACCAAGTGTATAGATCCAGAGTGATCTAATAGGCAACAAAAGGTGAAGAATGGTAGGAAAAAACCTCCTATTTATAACAAAATATTGGGTCATTCTAGATCTTGGTGCATGGGTTAACCAGATCTAGATCCACTTTTTATGGAATATTTTATTATATTTGTTGGAGGAAAAGGTATTTGACTTGGGTCAAATCCCTTAATTTGTCAAAAATAAATAAATAAATGATTTATTTATCTTTTTAAGGAAGTGGTTAGAAGATAATCAAATAAATAATGATTTATTTAATTATTTAAGAAAGTGGTTGAAAGATAATTAAATAAATAGTGATTTATTTAATTATTTGTGGGTGATTTGGTCATATTTAACAAGGAATATTATCTAAATAAGGTTTAAATAATTATTCCTAGAAAATAATAAGATAACTAAAGGTTTATCTAATTAATTTCTTTGATTTTGGGTTAAACATGACTGGGAATAATAATTAAATTATGGTTTAATTAATTATTCCATGAGGAAAATCAAACAAATATAGGTTTGTTTAATATTTCTTTTTGGGGTTTCCTGTTTTAACATAGTGAAGGCAATTTTACTTAGGGTGAAATTGGTCTTACATGGTGTACTTGGGTCCATCTAATGATAATAGGTTAGATGACCAAAAAATGGTGTAACGGCCCTACGACCCCCTGCTCTCGTTTACCAGCCTCTCCTGGAAGGGAGCTAAAACCCCCTCACTGAAGGCTTTGACCCTTAGCACTACTGCGGACCACGTTTCATCAATATTCAAACCGGATCCAATAGCTTCCACACAACATACCTTGCAGGCCACCAGATTTATTTATTTTCTTCAGAGGTGCATCCTTAATTTAGCAATCTGTTACCCATTCCAAATAGATATACTTCAGAGTGAAGTATTCATTCACAACCCTTATATGTTCTTCATGATTGAACCAGGAATTAATCATCATCTGATTCAAAGATCTTGATCAATCATCATATTCACAGGTGCGCCATAGATTCAGATATATCAGATTTTATTCATACATATATCTCTAGAAGAGATTCGTTTATTATCGACCCTTTCGCACGCACACCCTTCTTCATGATTCTCATCACCTTATATAGTTTTCGATTTTAATAAAACCTTGGGTCAAAACCACGAATTACTAATGGTATTCCTGGACGGATTACTAATGGTATTCCTGGACGGGGTTAAAATAGATAATCCAGCAGGGTCTCCATATCTTGAGTAACTCACACTGTTCTATTGATCTTGGTAATTAAATAATTAATTTAATACTTTTGGGCTTAACTTTGGGATTAAGGTTAGCCCTTCGCATCAATTCTTTTCAAACAAATAATCTTATGAAAAAATTTTGACCCCGGGCGCACAAATATAGTCAATAGCCAATCCAATACACGCACAGTACCATAAGTAAACTTCGCGGAAGTCCAGCGTCCGATCACCGTTAGATTAGCAAGCTTCCAGGTCAACGACGTATATGCATATCGCTCGACCTCCGATGCCGACCGTTATCGTGCGATGGCCTGCCGTACTTTAATTGGTGGTTTTAGGGGTTTGCCTATGCCACACGTCGAATAGTCTATGGAATCGCTCCCAAACTTAAAATACCGCTTGCCCGTCGAGAGCGATGCGATGAGAACTGGAAATCGCTTTCACTGTTTATTCCGCACGTGATTCCTTTCCTTCGCTTAGTGTCGCTAACTCAGCAGTAATATATATTCATATAACCTTTCGGTTATTTTAAAACTTTACATTGCCCCCGTAACATTACTTTTAATCAAATTTCAATGAATTTTTTTTTTTTTTTTAAACCCGGACTTCAATCCTTGACCCCGGGTCCACATCGCAGTCGGCCATTTGCGATGTGTGATATGCAATGGCGTGATCAAACAAAAGTGCGCAAAGTTAACATTTTCGATTTGTGATGGGATCGCATCGCAAATTAGCGATCAAACATATGGCAGAACACTTTGTAATATGTGATGGTGCGATCGTGCGATGGCGCGATGATCGCATATCGCAAATATCCACATCAACAAGACATTTAAACACAAAACTTGTGATCTTGCGATTTGCGCTAAAGTGGTGGGGACCACTTGTCCTCCCTTTTCAGAAATTTAAAGTCTTTGGTTGTTTTATTCAATTTTCTTCTGCAAAAAGACTTCGCCCATAACAAAAATTAATTCTCCTCTGCAATATTTGGCTGTGGCCCATCAACAATCTGTTCTCTGTCTATTTTGCCAATTGATAGTTTAGGCGCTGCTCCTGTCTTTACCTTTGTTCTCTGCAACTTTGCTTTTCGCTATTACATCTGAACTGCTCTGTAGATACATCATATTTACATCATAGGACAAGTCAGTTTCCATCAAGGACAACTTCATCAAGTAGGTTGCCATCAAGAGAAGAAACACTACTGCATCATATTGCCAATAGGATGGCACTCCAATGTCATCATTTAGTGCAGAGAGAATAGTAAGTTCCCGACCTATTCTTGTATCTATTTAATTTTTTTCTTTTTTAAATATTAATGATGTTTCTTACATGTATTTGTTGAAATGTTGTCTTTTCTAGAAACAAATTGAATTGATACAAAATGATTCAGTGTCTCCTACATATGCAACAAAGGAAGATGCCATTGCAATAGTTTTGGGACCTGAGAGGAGGGGTCGTGTACGTGGGGTTGGCTATGGGGTTACTCCAACTGATTTGTTTGGAAAAGAGCGTGCTTACAAGAGGCAATTACATAATATAGAAGAAAAATTGAAAGAAAAAGACAAGGAACTTGGAATATTGAAGGCAGTTGTTGAAGAATTAATGCAATGGAAAGCTGCCACGGAGGCGGGAAAAGAAAATGGTCGAGTTAATCCAGAACCAACCAACAATGTAAGAATTACGTGTAGGCTATTTAATTTTTGATGTATGCCATCTTTGAAGATTGAAATTTTAAAAGCACAATGCCAATATGAACATGATTGTATTGTTGTAGATATGTAATTAATGAAATATTATTTCTGTAGCTTAACCGTTCATCTTCTGATTTCATGGTATCACATTCAAACTATTTATTTTTTAGCAGAGTTCCTTAAGTCTTAGTCAGGCTTCACTAGAACAAACTCCATTGACTTCAGGTCAACCTGTTCATGACCCAATTGGTGACTTAATAACACGGGTAAGTTTTATACTTGTTTATTTTCTTTTTTAATATTATCTTTTTATTCTATGGAATCTTACAAGAATTTGTTTATTTGCAGGGTCAACCGCAATTACTACCTTCAAATACAAGATTGAAGGGGAAAAAATGTTCACTTACATATTTTAATGGTCAAGTGAAGGTTGCAAAGGGTTACATAAAAAACACTGAACCAAATTTTTTCATGCCCAATGGAGAAGTATTAGGAGAAGGATATTATTTTGTGTGCCCACAATCAATCTTGGTTGATTCGGATTGTGAAATTAAGCTTAAACATAGAAGTAGTCAATGCGAGTATTTAGCAGATGCACTTAACACTTTTATATGTTGGAAGAGTAGTGACATTGAATTGATCAATGATTGAGAGAGAACAATGAATTGGTAAATTACTATCCCAAACATTTGAGGATTCTGGACGCAGATTGTGATAGCTTACTTGTGATTAATATCATGGTTAAGATGTTGGATACATGATTACTATTATACTTCTTTAAGCTATATGTTTTTTACATCAAATGTACTACAATTTTCTTGCTACTGTTTGGTTATTGTTTGTAAGCTGGATATATAAACCTTATCACGCTGGATATATATTGTCTTATCATGCTTTGTAAATGTTGTGTAAGGGTTGCAAGCTTTCTGTGATTTTTTATGATAGCCAGAATCCCTTTCAATTAAGGCTTAAACAACTATGAAACCATTTAAATTATCCATCCTGCACTTGCTAATGATAGATATTTGCCAACTTCTTTCTTCATTTTGATATTTTTCTTATTCCCTTTGTTTTTGATGCTCAAGGAAGCACACATTTGGCTTATCAGGCACATATGCACTCTCTCTCTTACACTTTGGAATCTAAATTGATAAGCTGGAACAAGTCCTTAAGGAGCTTGCATATGCTAATGAGAGTGTGATTCCTCATCATGTTTTGATGTCACTGGTCCCTTTTTCAGATCAAGTAGTTCTTTTGGCCTCATCCCTAGGAATATTTTAGTGTCAGGTTGACTCCTTAGGTTGGTTTTGTGATATTAGACACCTGGTGCTAAAGTTAGTAAAACTAGGGTGATGGTCTTTAATCCCATTAATGAAGCTCTTTCTACTTCTCAGTTTTCTTGTAGTATTTCACATGGCACAGACTTAGACTTATCCATATTAATATGTATGAGATTTCTTATAGTTAATGCAGTTACATAACCTAAGTCCCCCATAACTGTTAATATTTGACAAGTAGATATTAACTTGTCAGTATGTAAATATCAAATATGAATGCAAGCAGTTCAGAATCACTCACAAAATCGAAACTAGACTATTTCTTCAAGACTCTTTGCAAACAATGGTTGTTTTTATATGCAACAGAGGATTTATGTGATGATCTTAACAAGCCTTATTGGTAAAACTGGGCTTGATGTGACGACTGCAACAAGCTCCGAAGAAATTAGGCTCAAGCCTCAAAATCTTCAAAACAAGATATTTGAAGTTCACCAAGGTTGGATGGAACCAGCTGAAGTAGACTGGTGATTGAACTAATTTTAGACCTTTGACACAAACAAGATGTTGGAATTAGTGATAATTGAGGACCATATATTGATTCTCTAAGAATAATATTTTTGATTACTTTTGTTCAGTGTTAGCCAACTTCTTTCTTTATTTTGATATTTTTCTTATTCCTTTGTTTTGATGCTCAAGGAAGCACACATTTGGCTTATCAGGCACATATGCACTCTCTCTCTTACACTTTGGAATCTAAATTGATAAGTTGGAACAAGTCCTTAAGGAGCTTGCATATGCTAATGATAGTGTGATTCCTCATCATGTTTTGATGTCACTGCTCCTTTTTGCAGATCAAGCAGTTCTTTTGGCCTCATCCCTAGGAAGATTTTAGTGTCAAGTTGACTCCTTAGGTTGGTTTTGTGATATTAGACACCTGGTGCTAAAGTTAGTAAAACTAGGGTGATGGTCTTTAATCCCATTAATGAAGCTCTTTCTACTTCTCACTTTTCTTGTAGAGAACAACTAATGCATAGCATTTAGGAGTGAAATTTACATGTCTCTCTTATAGTGTCTTGGTGCAAAGGGTATGCTTCTCATTCACGTTCGCAATATTTCTAGATTCACTTTTAGGATATCTTTTTAGGATGAGGCTCTTTGATGCTGTCATAAAATCCATAATTTTGTATGGTGTGATGAAGTCTTGGTTATATGAGTGGAAAGAGTTCACATTATTATGCTTTAGTGCAATTTGCTACATGGAATCTTCTTCTTAGCATGTCATTGTTTAAGTAGAGTTTGGGGCCTAACCGCTTTACATTCAATTTATCTTTAGGTTTACCTCTTGCTTATATAGATTCCACTAATTGGGTGACCACTTCAAGATGTGATAGGTACCCTTTCTTTATGTTTTGTTTTTCTAACAAGTTCACTTCTTTCGATTAGTTCAGCCATATAGACTGTATGGATATTTCAATTAGTCACTCCCACTACTTCATTTCTCTTTTGATGCCCATCCTCATCTTTTCCCTTTGAGGATTAACAGTATATAGATAGAGGAAATCTATAAAACATTTGTTTAAAGTTTAAGGTACTTAGCTCACTTAGTATGAGCCTTTAAACTCCAAGATGGCTTTGTTAATCTTGGGAAAGAACTGTTGGATAGAAGTCTGGTCTGCTGAAATAAACTCGATGGTAGTATTTCACATGGCACAGACTTAGACTTATCCATATTAATATGTTTGAGATTTCTTATAGTTAATGCAGTTACATAACCTAAGTCCCCCATAACTGTTACTATTTGACAAGTAGATATTAACCTGTCAGTATGTAAATATCAAATATGAATGCAAGCAGTTCATGATCGCTCACAAAATCGAAACTAGACTATTTCTTCAAGACTCTTTGCAAACAATGGTTGTTTTTATATGCAACAGAGGATGTATGTGATGATCTTAACAAGCCTTATTGGTAAAACTGGGCTTGATGTGACAACTGCAACAAGCTCCGAAGAAATTAGGCTCAAGCCTCAAAATCTTCAAAACAAGATATTTGAAGTTCACCAAGGTTGGATGGAACCAGCTGAAGTAGACTGGTGATTGAACTGATTTTAGACCTTTGACACAAACAAAATGCTGGAATTAGTGATAATTGAGGACCATATATTAATCCTCTGAGAATAATATTTTTGATTACTTTTGTTCAGTGTTAGCCAACTTCTTTCTTCATTTTGATATTTTTCTTATTCCTTTGTTTTTTATGCTCAAGGAAGCACACATTTGGCTTATCAGGCACATATGCACTCTCTCTCTTACACTTTGGAATCTAAATTGATAAGCTGGAACAAGTCCTTAAGGAGCTTGCATATGCTAATGATAGTGTGATTCCTCATCATGTTTTGATGTCACTTCTCCTTTTTGCAGATCAAGCAGTTCTTTTGGCCTCATCCCTAGGAATATTTTAGTGTTAGGTTGACTCCTTAGGTTGGTTTTGTGATATTAGACACTTGGTGCTTAAGTTAGTAAAAGTAGGGTGATGGTCTTTAATCCCATTAATGAATATCTTTCTACTTCTCACTTTTCTTTTAATCCCATTAATGTTGCTACTAACTTGAGGTCAACATATCAATGCCCAAAACACTTGTGAAGTCTAAATGCCAAAGGTCTATCTTACATTGTGGTCTATGTGTAATTTCAGTGTGAATGGAGGTTGAATGTATCAATGTTAAGACCAATACATCATGGCAACATGTCAATGTATCAATCTTCGTCAAATATGATATCTCAGTCAAGTATACTCAAATTTCAAGGTCATATCAGTGTAGGGTAGATAGGTTCACTGTCTATGTGTACTAATGTCCACAAATTTGATGCAAAAATCAATATCTCAGGGTCACATAAGGTAAGTGTTATGGCACTATGTTTTGGTTCATAATTGCAATGAGAGGTTTTGGTTCATTACTTCTCCACACGTTATAGCATTTCGAGAACCTAACATTGGCACACAATCAAATTTATGCCTCTCTTTTACACTACTTTGTACTCTTTGAAATTAATATAAAATGTGATTAGCACAAATATGCAATCGGCTAAGACTACTTAAGGCCAAGAGAAAACCTTTATGTTTGAGTGTGCCTTAAATTGCATAACCTACTAAAGACTCTTTTTAAATCTAAAAACAAACTCATCTCAGCATTAAGTTCTCTAAACAAAAGCATCCCAAAAAGTTCTCCGGCTACCACAGTAAACACAGTGATAATTGAGCTATCTTTGAATGACGACAAAACCAACAAGAATGCGGTCCACACATACCACGTGTATAATCGTAGTACTTGTAGTTGTTTAATGTGAATAACTACATTAAATAAAAATACTATAGGAATACAGCAAATGCTATGGGTATCGAACATTCTACTATTTGCAATTTAGAATGAATTTGTAACTTGTTGACACAAGGTGATCAAATTTGAAGTACATACCACCCTGTCCAAGCGAGAAAAACTTTGGGCCTAAGTCTTCTCTATCTTTGGCAAAGTTGTACATGAATGTATACATAAGCATAGTAGGTTGACCACCCCAAGAATTAACAAAGGTAGACCTCCAAATAGAATGGATGATGCCACATATTGATCGATGATAGTGTTTGAGCTGCGGTAGGATTCAATGCGATTGCATTTTGATACCAGTTTTTGTCCATAACTTTATCGATAAAGAAGCCTCAAGAAAGAAAAAGTGGAAACTTTTATTAATCCTATTGCTATTTTCCCCATATTTTCTATGAAATTATTGACCAATTTCAATGGAAGATTCATCTTGAATAACTAAAGTGATTGGAAAATTTAAAAGACTAGATTTTCAATGGGTGAATGTTAATATGCACCATGATGAATGCTTGTTAGTCAATACTATTACACGAAAAATATTCCTTTCATATATTATTACTTGTACCACAAAGACAACTTGACTCGTATTAGACTTCTTATGGAGAAATCGCTCAGATGTTGAAATATGAGTCCACATATGGTGAATTTCAATGAGGTCTATTACTTTCACAGAGACAATCAATAATCTTCAAATCCCTTTCCACAAAAAGTGCATCTCCTTGGATATAGATATAGTGAAATAGGTACCTTTGTCAAAGTGTGAATCAGACCAAGGCCCCTAATTGATATATGGACCTTGAATATTACATGAGAGGTTTGCTGAAAACCTTTCCAACAACCTCCTAGTAATTTAGAACAAATTTATTTTTCTAAGATATATCTCGTGTCCTTCGATTGAGTTTTATCTCTAATGCAAAAACTTCCTCAAGTGCTACCTTTTATCTTAGAATCATTTTCAAGAAATACCATTTAAAGCTATCTGCAATGATTCTCAAAATCATTTCTCTTGTATTTCCAGAATGTCAAAGTCCTTAAGTGTAGTTTATCTATAATGCCCAGCTCCTCAAGTGTTTCACCATTTTTTTACAATCATTTTCAAAAGGTCATTTCTTAAAGCATACTACAATACTTAGAATCATTTCAAAGGTAATTGGGTCATAGTATGGAGATATTACCGTCAATGGGCTATTTAAGCATCTTTACCAATGCTTTTAGTTATTTTCAAAGGTAATTGGGTCATAGTATGGAATGTGAATTTACATTGAATGTTATGAATATCTGTGTGCATAACTACCCTTGTAGACAAGTTTGATATCTCTTGAGGACATTTTAACCAATGTCCATCATAGTTTGGGGCTTTAAAGGAGTATTTTAGGGTTGGATTTTAATAGCCGGGTTCAAGGTTTAAAGCCTTCACATTTTGGTATAATGCATTTAAAGTTTTAGGGTCTAAGATTTAAGATGTAGGATAGAACTAGCTCAAGGACATTGGATCTTGCTACTAACACGAGGTCAACATATCAATTCCCAAAACACTTGTGAAGTCTAAGTACTTAAGGTCTATCTTACATTGTGGTCTATGTGTAATTTCAATGTCAATGGAGGTTGAATGTGTCGATATTGTTAAAGACCAATACATCATGGCAATATGTCAGTGCTTAATAAACTTTGTCAAATATGATATCTCGATCAAGTATACTCAAATTTCAAGGTCATATCGATTAGGTTAGATAGGTTCCTTTGTCTATATGTAATAATGTCACAAATTTGATGCACAAATTAATATTTCGGTCACGCAGGGTAAGTGTTATAGCACTATGTTTTGGTTCATAATTGAAATGAGGAGGTTTGGTTCATTACTTCTCACATGCTATAGCATTTCCAAGGAACCTAACATGGCACACAATCAAATTTACTTTCTCTTTTACGGCTGCTTACTATCTTTGCTAAAATTAATATAAAATGTGATTGGCACAAATAATATACTGTCCAATATAGAACTACTTGAGCCAAGAAAAGCCTTTAGGTTTGAGTGTCTGCCTTAAGTGCATAACCTACTAAAGACTCTTTTTAAATCTAAACAACAAACTCATCTCCTTTGATAAGTTCTACGGAACAAAAGCATCCCAAAAAGTTCTCAGGCTACCACAGCTACTTTGTTCCCACGATCAACAGGCATACACTTTTGAATGGCCGACAAAACCATGAGGCTGATCACACACATACCACATGTATAATCATGATACTTGTAGTTATTTAATGTGAATGCCACGATTATTTACATAAATCTCTATTGTTCTTAATAAAAAAATACGGAAATACATCGTACATCATAAGGATATTAGCAAGGACTTAGTGAGAGACTATTTCCAAGTGTTTAGAAAAGCATGCTCCTCAAAAATAGACTATGCTTCTCGGAAGTATGGATATTGAAGTCAAATCTCGACATTTTCGGTATTTATAATATCTATGGGAGGACTTGTCTTTGAATGCGGTAACTAATATATGTCCACTTCTTGTCCACATAGTATTAAAAATGCACACTCGTTGGAATTATCAGTTATTACAATTTCACACCAAGTTACCTTATATTTTTCATGAGATGTTGTAAAACATCTTGAAAAAGAAGGTAATCGATAAAATTATCAAGAATGAAGCGGGGGCTTGGACTTTAAATTTGTTTGTAGATTATAGGTTTAGTTAGTAGTTTTAAAGTGTAAAATTTTCTCCCTCTTCGGATTCAAAAAAATATGGAAACGCTTGTGAGAGTATGAAAATGATGGTATGAATTGTTTATACAAAAGAGTATGAAGAAAAAGTCTATAAATTTGACGATTTAAGTGTTATCACGGTTATCACGAACTGCATCAAACGATGGTTGCTTTAGTAAAACAAGTGTCCGATCTGCAATAGTTCTTTCATTTCATAGCGAGGAAAATTCTAATTTGTTGCATTTTTTTACACATTTGTTAGACAAATCTTAGGATCGGTCTTTGATGAAACATGGAAGCCTTCATGATTTTGTTTTCCTGAAATTTGGTGTTTAAACTTTTATAAAATCTGTACATGTAAATATCCTTTGTGCAACACCATTCTCATGACTATTCCTTTGATAATGTTCTTTTGTTTTTAAGTAAATTATGCTTATATTCCTTCTACGGATATGACTAGCGTTAACCATATGCAGCTTCCCCCTTTTTAGGGGCACACTGCAGCTTCCTAGTAACCATGCCTTTGTCGGGAATGTGGTCCAACACTACCAACTCCACAATGAACTTGGAATCTTAGGAAATTGTGACTTGAATATCAATGTGTTTGAAATAGTCACATGACACATTGGATTTTCATGAGCTTGATGTAACTTTGATTGTCTAAAGAGACAATATTGGGCTTTAACAAAGTGATTAGTTTGACTCTACAATCAACTTGCAAATCTAGATAGCTTCATAATGAGTATATGACGCCATATACTTTGCTTCGGTGCTGAATGCAATTGTTGCTTGCTTCTTGTTGATTTGATAAAAATGATTTATAAAATGATAATAATGATGTTTAAAATGAGCCTTATGATGGTCTACTTATACACATTGATTGTTCTTTTGAGGTGTTAGGGGTATGTTTATAACATCTACCTTGAAAGCTTTGTCTTGAAAGCACGGTATTAAATTTTCTTTAGTTAAGCACATTTTGTGGTGGAATGAAGTTTATGAGATATCTATATACTTTGTAGAGGTTTGAATTTGTTTGTCCTTTGAGTGTTGGTAGAGTTTCTTTGTATTTTTTGCATCATAGTTTAAAGTCTTTTGATGTGATTGTTTAACATGAAAGCTTTATGCTTATAGGAAATATATTTATACACACGCAGTCAAAAAGAAGCGTATAGTTAATTAAATTACTAATTAGGTACTACGAGAGAAAGAGGATGATCTTTGAGAGGGCTTACAGGTGAATCACAGGAGCAGCAGAGGTGGTGGAACAAAGCTCTTCTAAGTCACAAATATGAAGAGAGAAAAAGCTGATTGATGTATGTGGTTTCTCAACTGGGCTATATGGAAAATCTTAGCGGAAGAGTGTTTGCAGCTGGTGATATTTAGAAAGTGGGTTTGTGCTCATGGAGAATAAAGATCACTACATGTAGGTGATGGTTCTATAGTAAGTTCTCGGCCTTATCTTTAGAATGGCTAACATAGGATCGAGGGTTTGAATACGGGATATAATTTGATGAATTTGGAGATTTAGAGTTAAAGAAAATTTTCACATTTCCTGAGTCTAGCCCCATTAGGTCACCTAGGGCAACAATTTCCTAGGAATCTAGCTAGAGGAAAAATTCTATCACACTAGAGGCGGTGCGTTGTTGTGTACCCTCACTCTCCTCGAACTTGGGCCAATTAAAGCGGTGGAATATTTAGATGCCTCAAGCCCTAGCTCTGGATCCGGTACACCTAGGTGGTCCCAAAGGATAGAACCTAATGAGATCAATTTGACCTATCGAAGTAAAAACTCTTGTCTAATCCTTTCCCTCACCTTGCCGGTATAAGAACATCATTGGTTGCTAAAATTCCATCCCCGAACTTTGGTGGGTCCACTTGGCCCACGTGTCGTCCATTTGGTGTCAAAGGCCTTTCATGAGGACCATTTGAGAATCAGTTCCCCAAGGATTTTTAGGGATTCGAACTTCCTTCGTAAGTCTTGTTCTTCTCCCTCAACCCTTCAATCCCTCTTCTCTCCTAGAAGATAAATTCACTTGCTTAGAAGAGAAGCAAGTCCCACTCTTTATTTTATCTTAGGAAAGGGTTTAGGGGTCACTTCCCACCTATTCATTGACCTATATCTCAGTGACTTCCTAAACTCTCGCGTGCCCATCGGTGAAGTCGTGAAGAACGGAGCCTTAATTGTGGTGACGATGGGCTAAGCCTCCATCGTTTCCCTTGTCCTAGTAGTTTCCCTCTTAGGAACCCCTTTTGAGTCCACTACTAGTTTGAGTGGTAACAATTTATTCCCCAATCACATTTCTAAACAACTCTTTGGTATGCCCACTTTTGCCATATTCTGACTCCAAGATGAGAAGTCCGGGGGCTATGGAGAGTTTGCCTTCTTCTCTACAGTCAATCCTCTACTAATATAGTGAACTAGGGGCTAGTTGGTTCACCCACTTGGTATTACTTTAGTCTTAAAGTGTTGCACATCCTTAGGCCCTATACACCTACTGCTTTCTACCAATTTTGTTGTGCTTCACCGAGAAGTTAGAACAAGAGTCGGGGCTCTTCTTTGACGGTAACCTAACAACCCTCCATTTGTACTTGGACTACCATCAATCTGCCCAAACGATCAATTCTTTTTCTTGATCTAGGGCCCACAATATTGTCTTCATCTAGGGATCTTCAAATACGCACTAACAAGGGTTTGAGTCCTCTCAAGATCTTTGACTGCTTGTGTATCGACAATTTGATCTTTGTTGTCAATACGAACAAATATGAACTACTCACTCTTATCATACTTCTAAAAATACGTAGATGAATGAGCAGGGTCACAAATCGAGACACTAGCAGTCCATTTTACTAATTTTTATAGGTTTCTTCGGATATTTGTCTAAAAATATGTGGAAAGTCCCACCATCCTCTGCATGTCGATCCATTCTTCATATGGCCTCTCTGGCCTCAATCTTACCTTGGGTTCCACCCTCCTTTGGATCTATTGTCTCCACACACTCACAGATACGCAAACCATCTTCAGGATCTATGGTCTTTATTGCGAGAAATAAACCTCGCTCTAAGGTCACAACCCACATCTTCTTCTACGCAAAATTTTCACGGTAGTAAGGAATACCCCTTATGAACCTCTTCTATGAAAAGCTGTCCTAACTAGGCCATTATACTTATGTACTTCTGCTATTGTAGAACAAACCCTATCCACACATAGAAAAAACATGACTCTTGCCTCAAGAGACTCGATCTAGCTCATATGGATCCATAGATTACGGGCATTTCTTTGGTGAATCTTGACATGAAGTCGGATCTCAATCTCCATCGACCCTCGAGCTAGGTTAAATCGACCAATATTGCTGTGTTAGCTTGTTACCATCTAAAATTCTGAGCCCCAGCCCTCTCCATTTATGTTGGTATTTATCACAGAGACCTTGCAGCCTACTAACCACCACAAGACAAGATGGTATCAACCCTCTCTTCTATTTCATGTGAAAATCTAACCAACGGGATTCAATACGATCTTGTAATGTACTAAAACAAACTGTTGCAAATCCTTCTACGTTTGTGGAAACAACACACGATCGCACAATCACATATCGATAAGAGAAACAAGTTATCAATCGCACAACACAAGATGTATGCAGGGAAGCAAGCTACTCAAAACCCTCTATCTCTATTTTGTATTAAGTCGAGTTATCCTTGAAGCAATCTGATGCTTAATCTCTCTTGAGATTCTCCAACACTCTACCAATTGTCTCCTGTAGATAGGAAAAATCGATCTAATACTTAGACAATTCTCGGCCTACACTTGCTCACGCAATTCCTATAGAATTATCTCCATATTAATTAGGAAAAATCAACCTTCCTTGATTGTACGATCCATCATGGCATCCCAATGACTTTATAATTGCACACGAGAAATTTTCTATAAATACAGCGATAGACCTGTTCCTCTGACCTTTGTGTTACAATAAGGATGAAGGGTATTTTTTATTATTTAAAAATAGAATAAAATCCTAAACAACCAAAACCTAACCCAGGAGATGTAACACAAAGAGTTGTGGAGCCCCCTTGGTGTTAGTTGGGCAATAACTAGGGGTGTAATTTAGTCATATGATCTTCGTTTGGCCTTTATGATACCTCGTTAGAAAGATCTATCCGAGGACTATAACTACTATTGTGATTTCTATGAAATCGCTAAACCTTTCTTGCCCAAAAATGTTGTTTCGGCCTCAAAATATTTCTAGAAGTTCGGGACCAGCGATAAAAATAGTAAATTGTGCTACGATTAAAATGAAAAAGCTGAAGGAGGCAAATGGCAAGGGCCAAGTGGAATGGGCGGGTGGCCACAAATATCACCTCGATCACCTTAAATTGAATTTCTTGAGCTAACTCGATCATCATGACTTAGTTTTCCCACCAGAGCCCTGATTGTTATGAGATGAAATTACAATTTATTGTCCAGATTTATTTAAGGGGAAAAATAAATTAGATGCCTCCCCATTCCCTCCCCTCCTGGTACAATAAAATTTCCTAACTATTGTGGGTACATTTTTATGTACCAGTTTCGATTTCTTGTTTTCTTGTTGCAAATTTCAATACTTCCTCTCAACAAGAAGGAATTAAATATATCCCCATCCGGTACCTTTGGAATGTTACGCATGCTACACTTCTCTAGTGTTGTTTGCACACTGCAAATCCCACGGAAACTAAATAACCTCAAAAAACTTACTCGTATAATCGTCTATCATCGAATCTTCGAGTGTAGCTGCATCTGCATACATCTGAATCTTGGATTCTTTGTGGCACACTCTTGACATCTACTGTCCATGCCCTTTGAACTGTGCTAACTCTAATTTGTGATCAATTTGACATACATTGACTACGATTTATGTCTTGCGACATCGGCTACATCAATCCTAGCTGATCCTTCCTACTACTATTTCTTTGTGGCTCTGGGCGCCGGGTTTGATCCAGACACGCCATCTCAGCTGGACCTTGCCCAAATTTCTTATCTTGGGATTATGTCTACACATTACCCCACCGGCTTACCTTGAGGTATGGTTGCTCCCTCTTCCCATACGGCTTGAAATTTCCCCCTCAGCAGGTATATGCTTGAGTGGATGCTTCCCTCGGTCTCCTCTCTGCTTCTCCAATTGTGGTAGCTACTCCACAACCTTAAATTTGCTTCTCATGAAGATTCATGTTGAGAGAGTATTTATGCTCCCTTTAAACCACCAAGTCTCTATTACCTTTCTCCTCAAAGCTTTGCATGCATCTAGTACCTCAATTACATATAGGTTCTTGACTGGTTTGCCATGAGTGTAATTGTCTAGAGCATTACAAAAATTTTCTAAAAGAGTTGATTTTAAATCAATGATATCTCCCTCATCCCGAGCTACGATTCGTGAGTTTGTTTTCTATTTCGGTATATTTTCATAAGGAATCAAATAGTCTATTTTTTTTTTGAAAATTTTACACCAAAATATTCAAATATTGTACAAACTACTTCTTAAAAAATTCCTACTCCGATACCATGTGAAAATCTAACCAACGAGATTCAATCTAATCTTGCTTAATCTACTAAAACAAGATATTGGAATGTTTTTTTACTTACAATTGGGAAACAAAACACGATCGAGGACAGTCACGTATAAGTAAGAGAAATAAATTATCCAATCGCACATTAAAATGATGTATTTGGGAAAGAAATTTGCTCAAAACCCCTCTATCTCTATTGTGTACTATTAAGTCAAGGAATCATGAAACAATAAATTAATGCTTAATCTCTCATGACATTCTCAACATTTTATCATTTGTATCGCTAGTCTTAGAGCAAACCTAGTTAGTACTTGTGATTACGTGATCCTTACGCCCGGCTTTGCCTTGCTCATGCAATTCCTGGGAATTAACTCCTTATTAATTAGGAGAAATCGGTCTTCCTTGATTCGCAATCCATTATGGAATCCCAATGACTTTATAATTTCTGAGAATTTTCTCTGAATAATTGATAGTTATGTTCCTTTAACCTCTTGTCTCCTTTAGGTATTCTATAAATAAACATGCATACAACTATTAATAGCGAATTATGTGCAGTTGTCATGTTGTGAGTTAAGTAATTTAATTCAGGATCTGCTAGCTCACTGCTCGGTTAGAACAGTTAAAGCGATTTCCTATACATTTAATTAGAGTTAATTACCTTACACCCTACTAATGCATTAGCTTCAAGCTGGACCCAAAAAAATATTGAATCCCTCTAGATGCCTCATCTGTGAACCTCAGTACAGATTGACAGAGGCTAACTCGGTCATCATGACTTAATTAAATGACACAAGTTGTTATGAGATGAAATTACAATTTGTCCAATTTATTTGGGGAAAAATAAATTAGAGCGCCCCCACATTCTTCACTCTGGTGCATCAAAATTCCTCACGGTCTGGGTGCATTTTTTGTCCTTTCGGTTTCCAATCTCAACATTTCTTGTTGACAATTTCTTATTTCAAAGTCTTATAAGGCCCATTACACCAAAGAACACAGTGAAAATCTTGTGCCTAGATTCTCATGAAGCCCTCTACTTAAGCTTGATCTACCCGGAAGAGAACCAACAATATGCATCCTACTTCCCTAGTGCAAACCAACCCTTAAGGTATGCAACATTCTTAGACACTCACATGATGATCTTGCTCTTGGAGGATGATCATGACCTCCTTTAAAACCCTTACTCGCCTCGTACTCGACCTACTTTAGGACTACATCTCTCTTCACCCCCTTGATGTGCTAGATAGTGGGAATACATGTAAAACATGCTAATATGTGCCAAGTGATAAGGCATGCCAAGATGTGCAAGGGTGTGTCAATGCGTGTCGAGAGAATGTCAAGACAACAAAGGGAGAAAAAAGTTTAACTACAAGAAATGAACACATAAGAGGGTTAATAAGTCATCAATTTACCTTTTCCAAGAGGGCATGCTAAGGCACCAAAACTAGTAAATAAATAGGTGCCAAGTGCAAAGTCTTAGTGCATTCTAAGTGCCAAGTATTCCTTTGTTGCTTCTCATCTACTTTTCAACAAGCGATAATTATCACAAAATAAATTGTATTAAACCATGCCAAATCATACCAAGGCATCTCAACGTATTCCATACATGCTAAGACTCCAAAAGCGCCAATAACACGTGCAGTGCCAATATGTGTGGGTTAATTGTTATGCATGTTATGAAGTGGAAGGGAATGTTGAAGAGTGCTAAGATGTGCTAAGTGATAATGCATGTTCATGAGTGTTAAGGATTACTAGGAAAAAACATTAAGGTAGCACTAGAAGTAAAATTCACTTGAAAGTTAATGAATATGAGGAACGTGTGCCGGAGACTAATGTTAATGAGTGTTAGTTGTCACACCGGAGGATGACAAGGTATGCTAAGCATTGGTAAGGCATGTAGGGAATATCAAGGCATGTCAATAATTCCCAAAGTGTGCTTGGGAGTTCCGGTCATGCTAATTATATCATGTGCCAATTAATAGTGCCAAGATATGCCAATACATGTACTAGGTGCTAAGGATGTGGTGTAGAGTGCAAGGTATATCAATATGTGTCAAGGCAACAAAAAGAAGAACCAATAAGAGGGTTAATGATCGGGACTTTATCTTTTGAAAGGGGCATGCTAGGCACACCTTAATAGGATCCCCAATACATGCCAAGTGGCATTGTGTGCCAAGTGCTAATGTATGTCAATGCATTCAACCAAGGTATTCCAAGGCATGCTAGGGACTATATGTAGCATGCCAACACATGCTAGGAGAGTTTGATGTTGTGCTAGTGCATGCCACCATGTGTGGCGTAAGTGTCATCTGAATGTTCTAGGTACAAAGATGTTCCAATACATGTGGAGTGCTAAGAAATGTTAGTGTGTGCCAAAGCATTAATTTAAGGCGTGCCCAGTTGATAGGAATCATTGGTTTTCATTATGGTGTCAAAGCTTGATTATGTATTAAATAATATATTTCCTACACACAACGTAGTGGAACTTTATCTAAAGAGAATTTGCTAGATAATAAACTAAATATATGAATCATGTGTTGACTCATGATGAGAAATCTCTATTAAACTAGTTATTACTTGAGGAAATGATACTTACACTAATTACTTCTAAAAAATTGGTGACCCTATACTATGGCTATGGACATATTATAAAAAATACTCCACAATGTGGTATTAAATAGATTCTTTTGACAAAAAAATATATTAACAGGAGCAAATATTGTCATCAAAAACTCATTGGAATGATCAATGATGACGGGCATTGATAATACAAGTATAAAGCATTAGTGAGGTCATCAAAAATTTATCCACTAGAAGTGTCACAGAGAGAATTAGTGATGGGCTAACGACCCTCACCAAGAGTGTGCGTTCAAAATGTCTTTGGTGATGGACCATAAGGACCATACTATATACACTACGATGACGGTTTTTTAATGATCAATGATGACGGACATTTTTTGGTATGCCAAAGTAACAAAAGAGCATTGGTGAGGTCATTAAGTTCGTCATAGAGTGTCACCAAAGAGAATTAGTGATGGGCCTTTAACGACCCTCACCAAAAGTGTCATTGAAAATGTCTTTGGTGACGGACCATAAAGGACCATCACTATATACACTAACAGTGACGATTTTTAAAGGACCATCACCATATGTGACATTGGTGACGGACCTTAAGGTTAAAATCAAAAGCATGACCCTCACGGTAATCCTTTTTCCTTGTAGTACTAATTATGGACTATTTCGGTAGAGCGCACTTGTGCGGCGTGCCACGTGTCACTGTTTCTTCATTTGGATCTGAAATTAATAGAGCCCAAAGCACGGGCTTGTACTATCCCCACTTTTACAAATTCCAATCTAAAGTATAGAGAAAGTTACTGCAATTTACCCCCAGGTCACTTCTTTGAGATGAATTTAAGATAGGAGCCTCCAAAACCACGACTTCCTGGAATCTTATCTCCAAAAATATTGCGCAACGATCTGAAATTTTCTTTGGGCTTCCTCGGGATTTAGCCCGCCTCACCAAAATTTCAAACACGAACCTTCGTAAAAAAAAATTTAGAGCGAAAATGCCACGATGACCCTGTTTAGAGTGTTTGGAAATCCCTACACTAAGGAAATAAAGAATCTTACCAGCCCATGAATGCTTAAGTTGAGAGGAGACCAACAAATGAACATGGGAGAGGATTTCCCAGAGCTTCCAAAAATATTAATTATGATTTTCAATGACCATGCCCCAACCCCATGGGGTTTTAGCCCACTAATTGGGGGTACAAATTTTCAAACATGAATATCTCTCAAGCAGTGAAGAATTACATGGCATGCCATATATCAGCGGAAACATCTCGACAAGTAGAAACCATAAAAAACATTATTGACCCGAGAATATATTAATTTGGTGGGTCAAAATTCCCTTTAATATTGGGTTTATTACAGTGCTTGGGTTGACATCGACAATCGTTGATGACAATCTCCCCCTTTGGCATTGATGTAGCAAATGTCCCACAACGATCATGACACCTCTTCCCTGCAACATTCTCTCCCCCTTTGACATCAATGGAAAATGGTAACTCCCACACAGAAACACAACCATCTGTGGACTTTGTACACACTTCCACTCCCTTTATATTATGAAAAAAAGGAAAATCCTAAGCAGAGGAAACTTGGGAGAATCCCAAGCTTTTTGTAAAGATATTCACAATGTTTGGAAATATTTAATATGTGATTCTTTTAGTGCTACTTGGAATCTTGCTACTTGTCCAACTACTTACATAACATCTAGTTGGGAAGGTATTACATATGAAGACTCCCTAATCATAGATCATGCAACCTTTGATCCCCGTCCTTAGATGAGTCGTGTGCTCAATTTGCAACTTTGTTACCATTGGAGTAAGGATGGGTTTACAATATTCCATTTAAATTTCTGAGCATTTCCTTGATGTACTTGGCTTGAAATATCAATCTGTCTGCCTACTCTTCTTGAGATATTTGAAGCCCTAAGAAGTATCGACACACCAAGTAAAGACATCTCGAAATCACTTTGCACCTTTGCCCAGCAAAAATTCTTATAATCGATCATCATTTGCTACCAATTATTGTATCATCTCTTTAGATATTAGACATGCTTTAGTTGCTTCATACGGAAGCCCACTGTATCTTGTTTGAGCTGTTTCTTTGTAGCCACAATTTCCCCATACACGCCTTTCCTAATTTCACATTTTCGTGGAGGTTGAATAGTATTGCGTGTCCTTGATCCACCACATTTATCTAACAACGGCTTGGTTGCGATTCATGTTTTCAACCAATAGAACATTCTTGGCTAGAACATCTTTGCTTAAGTGATAATTACTGATCCCATAACATTTGAAGATCCATCATTTCCAAGAACTCACGTTTCCATCCTTCTTCTCTTTCGGAGAGATACCAAATTTATTTCTATCTCCGATCATATGCGTTGAGCAATAGCTATCAACATACCACACATCTTTGTTCTTTTGAGCCTTGAGTGAGAGCACAATTATCATTCTTCTTCTTCTTCCATGTTCGTTCATTATGTGGCTTCGAAAGATTCTTGGAGGATTTTCAAATTAGGTCTGCGGCTTCTCTGTGTCCAAAATTTACAATGTTTGTAACATTCAATATTATTTCTTAAATGTTCAAATCTATTGATGTTTCTTTGAGCCCTGGGAGGTTCATATTTGTGAGATCTCCGGGGAATTGTATTTTTTTCCTAGGAGTCGTGCGACATTCTCTGACTTATAGCAAATTTTCCACATGAATAACGGTAGCCATAAAAATATGTTGGTACCTGGATGGAAATTTTCATCGAATTGTCTTCCAAGGTTTTTCTTGTGATTCTTGTCCAATGAAGTCTACATGCATGTCGGATCTCATGGGTTCATTGTATTTTGTTGTATAAGGTCTGCTTCTTCTTCTTTGTAAGCGTACCGGTTTTTCATTGTAAGATCATTGATTTTTGATGAGTTCTTCCAATGCCCTTGTTTGTTGGCATAGTTTTGGATATTTTCCTTTCTTCACTTCCTCACCTTGTGAGACTTCACCCAAACCACGATTCTTCCCTTTCTTGGTTTCTTTTCTTCAACTTCTTTTGAAGTGACTCTTGATGCATTTATGTTCTTCAACTTCAATTTTGAGACCTTGAACTTTTTCTTCAAGATTTTTGGAGACGGATCTTCTCTAGCCTTGAGATCTTTTTATAAACGATTGCTTCTTCATAAAATTCATCTGTGGTCCATCATTCTTCTTCGTTGTTTTGATACCTCTTCTTGATTATTGCTTGGGTTTATTGTGCTTGTCCATATACTCTCTCATTGGCTTCTTCTTCACTATCATTATCTTCATCGGATGATGAGCTATCTTCTTTAGAGAAGATTCCTTTTGGATCCTTGCTTGTTTAATTTATTAAAGCCTTTCTTTCTTTTGAGTTTCCATTACTTTTGTTTGGACATTTTACGCAAAATGCCCAACCTCATTATAAATTTGAAACATATCAACGAGTCTACCTTTGAATTGTCCCTTACCAATTTGTAGTTTTCTCGTGATAAGCATATTCTTCATTTGAAATACCTTCTTCATCATCCTTTTCTTCACTTGCGGTGCATGTGTTTTCAAATGAAGGTTGTTTATCCCTTTATTAGTTTTCTTGAATGTAGCAAACAGTTTCTAGATGTGAAGTACCCTCATCTTCATCAAGTCTCATTTCATATGCTATGAGAACTCATGTAATTCCTCTTTGCCGAGTTTGTCGAGATTTGAATTGTATGCATTTCTAAGACCGATACCTTTGGGTTGAATCTCCTTTGTGCGTTTTAATAATCTTTCGTATAATATTCTTCTCATCAATGGCTCTCCCAATACTTCCAGTGTGTGGTTATCTCATCAACGTATTGGAAGTATGCGGTAATGTTGCGATCTTCTTTCATTTGGAGTTGCTCAAATTTTCTCTATAAGATTTTAAGCTTTGCTTCTTTGACATTTGAGTCCACTGCATATATATTCTCAACCTTGTCCCATACATTTTTTCAGTTTTACAACCCAACACCTTATGATAAGTAGATTCAATAAGTCCACGTGTAATATTCTTTGCTTTTGCATCATTTACCAAATTCTTCTTACCTTTTTCATCCGCAGTTGATGCAAATCCATTTTGAGCAGTGTCCCATACTTCGTAACCTTGCGCCCAAGAGATAGACCTCCATTATTCCTTTCAGTAAATAATTATTTTCATTGAATAGAGGTACACCATTCTTGGTATGCTCCATGACCTCCTTCCAGGTACATTAGCTGCTATTGAAGGAATCAAGCTCCGATACCAATTGTTGAAAATATTGAGAGGGGGGGAGGTGAATTATTATCTTTCAATTAGAGAATTAGTTAATCTTCAATTATTATCGGTGTTTGTACAATGATAGTAGCAAACAAGAGGAACACAGAAATGCACACAGTTTTTAAGGTGAAACCCACACTCAGGAAAAAAAACCACTGTGCTTTTCTAGGTTCTTTAATATTCCAACTCAAATTGAAAATAAAGAGCTCCAACTTCCTAGAATCTAGAGAAAAGCATTCTTCTCCAACTCCTTTGGATGGATATCCAACGCACGAGATTCTTTAGTATTCATTGAGCGGATGCCCCAACACCCAATGAGCTACGACTCACCCTAGCACCACCTACCACCTAGAAGAATAAAGAAAGAATGGACTCCGTACCGAAGAAAATGAGTCCACTTTCAATGATATAGAATGATGCGAAGAAGAGATATGCTAGAACATAACCCCAACTTTGACAACCACCTAATGATGATCTTAGACCTCCCCAACCTGCCTCTTCAACCCTTGGCGGATAGACACTAGTACAATTTTTACAATAATGTATTTACAATGACTTATTACAATGATAAGCCTATGATTTATGTGTGCTACATTGCTCGCGAGGCTTCATAGGATGAAATTCTTGTTGTTGTTATGCACCTTGGTTGTTGCTCTTGTCCATGCTGCCCTCATACCCTTTCCTTTCTTTGCTATTTTGTCGTAGAAATGCGGCCATTTGCAACCCTTGACAACACATGGTCTATCTTTTTCTTGCCTTCTACGGCTGCGATATTGAATGCGCGTATCTCTGTTGTTTTATATCCTCTAATATCTGATTTTTGGTCCGTAGTAGTCCTACCGAGTCCTTTAGTGCCATGGGTGTGTGGTTGGATTCTTCAAGAGAGTTATACTAATCTCACAATGCCCTAATTATCGTTTGTTTGAAGAGCGCACTTGTATGGCATGCCATGTGTCACTTTTTCTTCATTTGGATCTAAAATTGATAGCTCCAAAGAGCTACTATGCACTATCTACCACTTTTACAGAAATTCCAATCAATACTCAAAGAGAGAGTTATGAAGAATTTACCAAAGTGAGTTCTTTGAGATGAATTTCGAGCCTACAAAAACCCTGACTTCCACGAGGATCATATCTCCAAAATTGTCGCACCTTGATCTGAAATTTTCTTTGTGACTTCCTCAAGATTTCACGGCTTTGCCTCATAAGAAATTTCAGCTTACGAACTAAGTAAAAAAAATTTAGAGCGAAAATGCCCACGATGGCCGGTTTCGGATAGCCGTATCCTTGCTTAAGGAGAAATGAAGATCACAATTTATGTGATTCTTAAGTTGAGAGGGCTTCAACAAGTGGACATGGGAGGAATTTTAGGAGCTTAGAAAATATTAATTATGACTTTTCAATGACCCATGCCCCAACCTTATGGTGTTTAGCCCACTAACCGAGGTACAAACTTCAAACATGAATATATCTCAAACCGTGAAAAATTACATGGCGTGCCATATATCCAACGGAAACATCTCGAAAAGTAGAAACCATCAAAGAATTATTGACCCAAAATATATTAATTTTGGTAGGTCAAAATTCCTATGCAATATTGGGTTAGCCTACGAGTGCTTGGGTTGACATCGATGACAACGGTGATCAATAGGAGGATCATCGAGCATCGACAGAAGTTCTCCAACTCTTAAGGATAACCTAAATTTGGCACAAAATCGAATGAAACAATAATGAAAGTCAACACTCGCGGTAGAAAGTTTTGATGTGGGAGACTAGGTATTTTTACGTCTACAACCATATAAACAAATGTCCCTCAAGTAAGCTAAGAAGGATAATAACTTATCACCAAAGTACTATGGTCCTTACAAGGTTTTCCAAAATATTGGTAGGATGGCATACAAATTGGAGCTTCATTCTTCTTCGCGAGTGCATCCAGGTTTTCCATGTTTCATGCTTAAAAAAGGTTATGAGGACTAATCTTTAGGACTTAGCATCTTGCGAACTTGATGAGGAAGGAAAAACCCATATTAGGGCTTTGAAGCGATATGAAACAGAACTTGATACGCTACTAAATAGATCAATTTAGAAATCTCATCAAATGGAAGAACTTACCCAGAAAATTCTACATGGGAGGATGAAATTTCATACAAAAGTACTCAAAGCTACTCAGCGTTGAGGACAACACTTTTGAAGGAGAGGAGAATGTTAGGTCCCTATATTACTAGTATAGTCCCTTATTGTTGTTAGTGTAACCCCCCTTATTGTTATTGTTGTGCCCCTATAACCCCATGTTTTTATTATTGTGCCCTTAAATTATTATTATTGGGTTGGCTAGGATTCAGTATGCTTTGTCCCCACTAGAGATTACATGTGGCCCCATGGATTCCTATATATATAGAAAGGAGGTTTGTCATTTGACATCATCCAGGGTATTCATTTATGTAATGTATTGGAGGTTGCCCCCTCAGTGGCTGATTTCTAAGGCATTGATCTCTCTTTTTATTCTATTTTTGAGATGGTTTCATAACACATCTTCATTAGATAGCATGTGTACTAAGAATTGAAAATGGCTAGATTAGAGTTAAAGTTATTATTTAGTTTGTTGTCTTTTTTATCTTTTAGAGTATGAATGTTTACGGTCTCTTTGTGCTAAGAGGTTTGGCTTTCCAAATATTCAATGAATATAAGACCATGTGTAATATTTGAAATAACATGATGAAATATTTAGCACAATTTATGGTGTTGGATTGATTGAGATGTTTATTTTGGATGGATGGATATTACATCTCTTTAGGAAATAGAAAAAATCATTAAAAATTGTTGCAAGTATGTTATTGACATGCTTAGTGCCATACGAACTTAGAGGTAGAGATTTGTACTTGTATGTGGAAGTCACTGTCACGGTGTGATGATACATATTGGAGGTAGGAAAAATTTCCGTTCTTTTAACACTCAAGATCATATTATATACACCCATAAGAGAATTTCAAACTTTTAAATAAAAATTACAAACAAATGTACATTATGCAAAATCATTACTAATTGATTTGGGGTGACTCAACAAATTTGTAGCATGTTGGCTTGTTAATTTGTTAGTAATTTAGGGTTTGATAAATTTTTAAACTTAGAGTGGGATTTATTGCGATTTGTGTGTTTTAGAAAACGAGTTTGGAGTGGTGGTTGTGCTTCCTTTATTGAATTTTATTTCATTGGTTCTTCTTCTTATGCATGCCCACTTGTTGAGAATTTGGAGAGTTTGGAGATTAATTCCATGACCTCTAACATTAATTACTTGTGAGCTTACATGAAATATTGAGAGAACTGGAGTCTCTATTTTATCTTCCTTGATTCTTAGTTGATGAAAACGTTTTCTTCTTCCTTGAAATTCTTTGAGGTATATTACTATCTTTTTGAATCTTTGAATATGGGAGGTAAATATCCGATTTTATCTTCCTTCTGTTCTAGGAGCTTGACCGCATGATTTAACCAGGATGCATTTACAAAACCACATTTTACATCAAGCGGTCGGATCGTATTCTACCGGACTTGCTTACAATTCTCAACACTTCGAGTTCATCTGAATGCTGTATTGTCTCTTTGTTGATTCACGTTCTTTGTGATGGTATATTTACTTAAGACATAATGTATCCCAAGACAAATCCCACATATACAAACTTATAGTGTGTTGTAATATCTTATAATCATCACTTCTTCTCTACTAGGTAATATATTCGCATTTAGACCCTATTCCTTTACGAAATATGCACTTTGTTGCTCCTATGAAGCTTTAGGAAATTATGCACTATATCGAAGCGATCGGCATATTTTACTTGTTTCTAAACCTTGCTCGAAAACGAAGAAATACGATTTCGGTTGTATTTTTCTACACAATATGACTAGGTGTTATATTTGTTTATTATGAATTTTAGCCGTCATGCAACCAATTCTCCACTATGAATTTGGTTTGACTTGAGAGAGGTAATTCAACGTTGATGTATCGGTTGTCTTCCCCATAAGTAGATTTTGTATTCAACATTGTTTGAGTGTTGTTAGGTGCCTTCTTCCACAAGTTCTTGGAGCATATATTTCTAGATTCTAGATCCTTCATGAATATGACATGATTATATTTTCTTCCTGAAGAAGACTCAAACCTAATAGACATCAATAAGAATTCTATCAACCTAGAAAATCTTTCTCATGAAACCAATGAAGCAAGTACAACAAAATACATTTTATTATATTTTCTTCATCTTTACATAAATGCACAATTACATAGTCAACATGAATATCAACCTAGTTACACTTTTCAACACTCCCCTCTTAACTAGGGAGGTATTCATACGAGTACATGGTCACTTTCAAAGCTGAAGAATCTCATAAGAAGAATCGGATTGGTAATCGGATATTTATAGCATCATATCAACCATCATAGTCCTTGTGCGAGGCATTGACTAACAACCCCATCTCTCAAACGATAATGGGCTACAATGCTAAGCGAAGACCTAACTATTAATTTACATAGTTATTGTATCTCAAGGTACATACCCCTAGGTGATCCCCAGAAATTATGACCTTCTTGGACTATTCTTCTCTTGGATAGCCAACCCTCAAATAATATCGATCCACGAATACTCTTATCTTGAATTACCCTATCTCATTCTCAAGAGTATCGAATACTAGATCACGAGTCACGGAGACCGAGAAGGATGTGTCTATCCATTCTCTTCACATGGTCTTCACTAAGACTTACGGTTGTTAGTCTTTGATCTAGTGCATGACATGTGTGAAGAATCACATATGTCACTCCCTCTCCTTAGAAAGAATTGTACTTCAATTTCATTTGAAAAAACTTACACGACTCCCTCTCAACTAGGGTCTGTCTTGAGAAATCAACTACTCATCAGAATTCTTTCCCTCGATGTCATGGATTTTGATATTGAGGAATATTAAACTTTTGGCTTCATAGGAACGAGATCATCAATCACTTTCATTCATGAGTCATTTCTAATATCAAAAAGTGATTCATACGATCTTTCTCCATCTGAGTCATCATTATACCATGCTACTTTCCTTTGAATCATCTCTAAGGACCATACATCCTTACTCATGATTAGCAACCTTGCACTAATTCATCTAGATAAACATATACATATGAACTTTTAAACAAAATTTACCTTGGTGATGATATTTCACCATGACATTTGGTTGTAGGCATCGACGTGCTTTATTCATATTGACACATCTCCTAATGATATGTTTTTCGAGGTCTTCTTCTTTTACCCATACTTTTTGTAGAGTCTACATATCCTCTAGGAGATCTCTAAGTCACATCTATTTGACCTGGATGATAACTACCTCAACTTCTTTTAGTTTACCTCCATGATCTCTTCCTTCACATATTCTTCATTTCAAAGAACTTACATATTTTCGAGTTCCTTTCATATCCAATACGATATTCCATGAGGATATATATAATGTTTATTTATCTCTTGAGCTGAGAAGATCTCTTCATATATCTTAGCATAATATAAATTCTATTTAACACACATAAACACTGTGACATGACTTCATGGCATTGGGGAGACCAAAATGGAGGAAGGGGACTTTCTCCACAAAACGATTTGGGGAAAAGGTGGGCGTATTGAAATCTCTCGAAACCACTCAGGGATGGGAATTCTATGAGACGAGTTCAGCTTTGTGAAAAAATTCACAGATTTAATAAACTCAAGCCCGGATTTTGCTCAATTTTTGCATCTTCATACGAAAGAGACAATGAACCTTTTCAATATTTATGCTCTAGTCCCATGGAAATAAAAAAACCACATGAAATCCATTAGGGACCTAGAAGCAGAGATTCATATGGACAGTGTTTATCACCCACTAGAGACACATGAACCTTATATTTTAAATAAAGGGGAGAAGTAGGGGGTAGCATTGCAAGGGATCTGACCAAGAATGGGTTGGAAGAACTCATTCCTTTGACTAGATCTATTGGACCTCCAAACCCCCATGAGGAAAATATACATGGACAGTGACAGTCTGAACCACATTTCTACAAGGTTAGTCACTTTCTCATCAGAGTTCCTTCTTGATTTTAGGTCTTGATATATGTTCTTCTTTTCTTTTTCTTCGTTGGTCTCGATCCACAATCCAGTAGAGGTGGAGATGAAGCCAAATATGAATCTAGGGCCTGTCCCCTCTGATTTTAAGTGATGTTTGGGTCTGACAACTTGAATTCTTGGAATTAGTTAAGGGAAATCTGGAAACACCTTGTCAGTGGATCCCACTTCTTTGTGTGGGGGGAAGAGAAAAGCTGAAGAGTGAGGGCCTTAAAAAGTTGGGCTAAAGCCACTCCTTCTACGACCGAGTCAAGGCCAAGTTGCCCAAGCCTTTTTGGGAAAGTCATAAAAACAAATGGAAGATATGGCCATCTTGAAGGACAATTAACCCTAGAAGAGGAGCTCTAGGCTAATCTTATAAGGCTTCCGCATCTAGGGAGGAGGAATCACAGGACTTAAATCTTACCGGTCTATAACTCCCAATTTGGGGACATGAATACCTCCTTCTTTCATAAGGAAAGACTCGGTGAGAAGAAGCACAATTCTATAGTGGAGATAACCTTAGGAGACCAATCCTTCTAGACTTTGCCGGCCCCATAAAAATCGCCTTCCCATCAACATAAAAGAATTGTACAAGAGGATAAGCAAGCAAGTCTCGGCTCCATCTGCTCGATACATCCCTCACAAGGTCGTACCCAAATGAACGCTATCTTGGTGCTCTGTCACCCTCGTATGAAATCCAGCGGGGGTATGAAGTGAAATGGATCTTGACAAGGCTCCTGGGCCGGTTGGGTTCATTGCTCAATTCATTAAAACTTGCTAGAAAATTGTCAAAAAGCATCTCTACAAAATGATTTTAAAGTCTCGAGACCTACCACAAGCTGGAGGCAGGTGCCAACTCGACCTTTTGGCCCCTTATTCCTAAAGAGAAGGGTGCTAGTTATTCTAAACATATTTAGGCCAATTTCCCTCTGCAACATTGGCTACAACATCTCACTAATGTCAGCAGTGTAATTTGAACCTTCTACCATAAAGAATTCCTAATCCTGAGAGGTTTTGAAGGTGGCGACTAATGATAACTTCATTCTGATTTGAGGAAGTAGTCCATTCAAACATCAAAGATGAGAAAATGGCATAGCTATCCAACATGGTTCATTCGTCCATTGAAGAGTTAGGCACAAGTTTCTCTTTGGGGTTATGCATCAATTTGGGATTTTACATTGCCGTTCTCGCTTGGTCAAGGCTTGCATTGCGGAACCATGGATTGCCCCACTTGTCACTTGATGTTCCCTCATTTCTTACAAGCTGAGTTTTGGGATAGACTAGGATGCCCTCTATCCCCCTTCTCTTTTTATTCCGGCTTATGCTAGAGAAAAGACAAATTGAGAAGAGCTTATGGGTCTCAAGATGACCACGACGGTGAGTCATCAATCATGCTCTCTTTCTTGATAGCTCCCATCATGAAGAGAGTCCTTACTTAGTCTTGACCTCCATGAGGCTGGGAGTGGATCGCTGCGCATTGATTAGAGAGCAAAATTAAAATGGGAAAATGTTTCATTTATTCTTGGAACCTCACGGCCGCGACTAGCACGAACACTAGGATTTTGGGTTTGAAAGGATCCATAGAAATGGGTGTCTTTTAAATATCTCGGGGTCATAGATCTTTCAAGCATGCCGTCGGGAGGGATTGGTGCCCCTTCTTCCCATGTCAAGCTCAAAATGAAAACTGAGACAAATCATGGCTCAGCCATGACAAATATCTTCATCTCAGCTAATTAGAGTATCAATAGTATTTAGATCTTTCATATGTTTGTTATTGGTTCCGGTGGGCATTCTTCCACAAGATGGAGCAATTCATTCACTCTTTTTTACGGAAGGAGGGAATAATAACGCTCGAAGGTTCCATTGATCGGTTGGAAAAATAACCAAAGCTGTAAAGCTCTTTGGAAGGTGGCCTTCACAAAAAATATCTCGGAGAACACAATATCACTGTGGGGGCCAGATCTTGTGGCGGAAGGTAGCGAGGAATCCGGGATGGGCACAAATTGGTCTGTAAGAAAAATACGGCTTTGGAAACGACTTCACGGCTTTGGAGAACTTCCCCTTATAATCGCGGGCTCCACGATTCATCATTTGTGCAATCATACTCTCTCATTTTGTGCTTGACCACTTGTTTTGGATTCCGGGAAATGGGAAGTGGATCAACCTATGGGAGGATAGGACCATGAATGCGAAGTGATTAGGGATGATCTTTAGTTACGGAACTGTCTGGATGATTACATGATAAAGTGCACACTCTGGACATTTGAAGAATGGACGGTAGCAAGCTGGCGAGGTGGTAGAATAGAGGTTGCATTGCTCATGCGGAGCAAGCATGGAGCCAAATTCATCGCGACGGCGCGGAAAACCCCTAAACGTAATAAAAAGACAAAAGGGTCTAAGGTTTCTTGAAGGGGATGTTATTAAGTGGCAGGAAGGCTATAAGTATCTTAAGGCCATTCCCACTATCCCTGTAACCCTACGATTTGGAAAGGGATTTGGCGGGTCGAAAAACATTTCGAATATTGACATTTCTCTGACGGCTATGGCACAAAAATATCCTCACGCTTGAAAATCTACAACGCGTCGAGGATTCCATGATCCCTCTCGGTGCTTGCTCATCCAGCAATGGGGAGGAAAATTGGTCCCCTCTTCTGCAGAGTGCCTCTACGCTCGAAATTTGGAATGAAATATTGTTGATTTGGAGCAATGGAGAACTATCCTCCCCAAACAACATCATGGGTTTTTGTCTATTCAGGAGGAAGAATTGCCTAAGTCACCCTTACCTCAAAAGTTTTCCACTGAGGGTGGATGATTGTCCCTAAATTCATTTGTGGAATATTTGGCTTGAAAAAAGCAATCGGATCTTTCAAGAGAATGCCCTAAACCAGCAACAAGTTGGTGTGAAAATCATAAACTTGATCAAAGAAATAATACCAAACGAGGTGAACCTGACGGGCTAGAATCTTAAATCGACAAGGTAGGGAGTGGTTCAGTAGATGGGGCTAAACCTTCTCAGCTGGACAAAATATAGAAAAAATTGCGGAGAAGTGAAAAATCATATTAGATGATGAGGAATTTGACAAAAGGAAATTTGGGAAGGCAGGAGCCAAAGTAGTTATTCATTTGTCCTTGAAAGAACAAATCATCTCCCACTTTTCACCGGGTGCGGGGGCTTACGTCAAACAATCAAGAAGTGGAAGCCATAAACTCTCACGCAAGGCTTGAAGTATTTGCAAAAACATGGAATCAAGAGGCTCGAGTCACTGGAGCTTCATAAAGAAGCCTATTGGCAATTGCATGATGGTCCCAAAGATCTTAACACAATGGTTTTTGCTCGTATCCAATAAGTTGGTCGTGTCCTTTAACGGACTCTAGTTCTTTCATGTCCTTGAAATAGCAAGGCATAATCCCGGATGCCAACATTGTCTTTAAAGCGAGATCTCTTCTCTATGAAGAGAAGACTCATGGGATCCCCTACCTTAATGACCCCTCTCCTTGTCATGTATTTTATCTTTTGTTGCAAAAAATTTGTTTGTAATGGAAGGTTTTTTTTTAATCTCTAGGGAATTGCTAGATTGAATTTAGAGAAGTAGAGTAGGTGAATTTTCTTGAGTGAGAAACCCTCTCGGTATTGGCTCTTCGGATGTAATACCTACGAGCATAAGCCTCATACATCTTGAATTAATATCAAATACTAGTTTCTGTTAAAAAAAATATACCCTTCACATGTGGCAATCATACAGCTCTCAAACTATGTGTCTCCATCAAGCTCCATAGCAGATGGAGCTATGTAGTTTAATTGAGGTTTTATTTAATCCTAGATGGACCTTTTAAAGCAGTGGAGGGCTTAAAATACCCTCACAAAGATACATTTCCTTTAGATTACAAGTTCTTCCAAAAAAAGAGTATCCCAACTCCATCAAATTCACCATTATTATATTTTTAAATGACAATAATATAAAAAATATTTATCTTAATTGTCTTATTCATAAAATAAATAATTATGTATTATGGTTTTGTGTATTTTTTTCTCATGAGAATAATATAAAAAGTAAATAATTGAAATAAATTATTTAGAAAACAATTACTAAATTTGTTGTATTTATGGTGCTAAACTAACAAATGAATTTTAGTTTTACATGTAAATGTAATAGACAAATAAATATTATAAAATAAATATTTTGAGTTCGGTTCTAATTTATATATTCATAATATAAATGTCTGTAATTTTTTTTATGGTTATGGTGGCAACTCACATAAATAAATACACTTGTACATGCCAACATGACAACACAAGTTAACTACCCTACTTTATAGAACTAGTTAATATAGCATACACCACTTCTTTAAATATATGGTGATATACTCCACTTCCAATAAGATCAATAAAAAATTTCTCCACTTTAACACCACATGGTAAGAATGGTGCCTAACTCTCAATCAAATATGGTGATATACTTCATTTTTAATATGATACATAAACATTTACACCACATTAACACCATAACTGCTAAGTGGTGCTAACATGGTGATATACTTCATTTAATATGATACATAAACATTTCATACATAAACACCACATAACGTAAGTGGTGCTAACTTAATAGTCTTTAAGAGAGTTTTCTTGTTGTGCAAGAAGAAAGAGAAATAAGGAGCTTGATATCCTTGTTGAAGCCTCAATCCATGCCTAAACCTCATCATTAGCCACCATTTAGAAAAAAATTGGCAAGTTTTGCTGTTTTTGCAAATTTACGAAGTTTTTGTGTATTCCTGGACAATCATGTGACGAGTTGAACTACTAGGAGGGCACGCCCAGGTTTTCACGCTCTTGTTTAGGGCATATTTTGGTCCAAAATGATACCACCATTGGATTCAGCGTAGAGGGGAAAAATACGAGGTCAACCACTTTTCTAGTCTTGTTTGGCCAAAATGGTGAGTGAAAAATTAAAAAAACACTCGGAAAATCACGATTCACCTCATTTTCACCTTGGCGGTGCACTCCCCCAGAAGTCTTGGGGAGAATCACTTTTTGGAGTTCAAAACAAGTCAATTTTGAAAACAAAGCATAGATCTAGAAAGTAGACTAGATAAGATTTCCAATGAGCTATCTTGAACTCAATTTGGACACATAGCCGATCCAAAACTTATTTTCAAGATGGAAGCCTCTCTTTCTTATTACACCTTTGATGTATTTTATCCCTAGCTTCGATGTCGATTTTTACGAGTTTTCTCTACAATTTTGATTTTCACCTTGAGAAATCATGTTTTTACTTATGTAATTGATGGAAGTAAATGTAATTATGATGTTCTTCCCTTACCTAGGGTAAATACATTAGTTGAATTTTTTTATGACATGTAATGAATCGAGTTTGAAAAAAAGTGAGGGATGATTCGAAACCTGACCTCCTACACTCTGTATATTCAGCTCAACTTTTGGTGGAATTGCTCCTCCACTCATGGATTCGACCCACAGGATGGGAAGCGGTTGTTTGATGTCTATATCATGTACTTTTTGACTCTTTAGGTTGGATGTTGAGGCATTAATCGGAGACTCTAGTGTAATCTATTTGGTAGGAAATTAATGAAAATGTTGCGGTATTTCTTTGGGATACTTGTGGTATGGAAATTTATCATTTTCTTCTTATGTCTCATTATGTATGAATGTTTTGTTTCGCAGTCCATTTCATTTCTATGATATGATGGTTTTAAGTTGAAAAACATAATACATCTCTCATGCTACTGTTTGGGAGAACCTTCATAGTGTGTCCATCTTCTTGAGTTTAGAAATAATTCATGCTTAGCCTTCTTATTTATAGCTCCTCACCTATCACAACCATCCCTCTCAGAAACCACGAGTGTTAGGTTTTCTACCTACCTTTCCCATTGAATCTTTTCAACCTAATCTATTACTACGACCTAGCCTATTTGACCTAATTCACCCATCCAACAATCCAATTCAACCAAATCAAACCCCTATGCCCATATCTAGCCTAAGAAACCTAATTCATCCAACCCTCTTGGGCATGATTTTGTGGAGAGAGCACTCTATGGTTTGGTGATAGGGTTAGCTACTAAGCTAGAATATTGGTATGTGGTACCTCTATTGGGATTTCTTCTTCAACTTAGAGATACGGAGGAGTGATAACATACTAGTGTTGTTGATGGGGAACTAAAGATAAATATTCCTGGGAAAGAATGAAAAGATAAGATCTAATTGTTGATGGTGAACAATTATCATACACGAAGGATGTGCATTATTCACAACCCAACTCTAGTGTCGAAAAATCCAAAAGGTTGAGAATTTTCATGGCAATTCCAATTTTCAGAAGCTGACAGTTTAAAGATATTTGGTGAACTCATTGTTGTCAAAATGATTCATTCTCAAAAAGTGTCTGTGATCAGCTCCCTTATTCTGTGATTTTTCGAACCATATTCCTTGTATATATTGGCAATTAGGACTATCGAAGTTTAAGGTCGGAGACTGATGAAGATGCTAGTTTTCATTTGCATAATCTGGAACTAAAGATTGGGTTTCTGAAGATTGTTTGATGAATATCATTTACTCTGGAGGAAAAAGAGATCATGGTATGAGAGTATAACATACGCATAGTTTATATTTTCTAAAGGACATTCTGTTCCGAGTTTGTTTCAATATTATCAAAGCTCCTAATTCTTCCTTGTCGATGATTGATAGTTATTGTGAGATCTATGATAATTTCATTGAGTTTCTTGAAAATTTGTATGGGGATGAAGAGTGTCTAGATGATGAGATCATAGAAGCCTATATGATTTTTCCTCCCAACAAAATCAGTATTCTACTCATGGATGAAAAAGAAGACCAGGACTAAAGAAGTAAAGCATTCCGATCTTGAAAATCGGGAATCATCAAACCAATGTTAAGCGATATAACACATACTATAATATTTATGAAGATGAGATAGATCGGCTCTAAACAATCATATTACAACCCAAGCTAATGCAAGTTTGCGGTGTTTACAAAGTCAAGTATCTATTAGTGAAACATTTCATCATTTAAAATGAAAATCGGTTTAAATGATAGCCGATCATAGTTGATGAAACTATACGAAGTGAGTTATGAATGAGCCAATTTGTGATGATGGTACCTATGAGATCAGGATAATAGAGATTGTTTTCTTTCATGAAAGGGATAGGGTTTCCATGTTTAACAATCTTGAAAAATGTTTTGTGTTCAAAAGATGATTTAGACTATTAATTTAATGAGTATGGGACTAAGTGAGACAATATACCGAGAGATAGAATCGAGTTATATATGCTTGGGAATTTACAACCAAAACTTAGATAGCGAGAAAGTCATACTTCTCTATGCCTTCCTATGGATTAACAACCTTAAATGTTCTTCAGTTAGAATGTAGAGTGTGCTTGTGTTTTGCGAGGATCTCAAAATAAAATGTGGGCTATATTTTTGAAGATCATTTCTTGATTTTCCACAATTAGTAGGGAAGATGTATTTTCTTATTTTTAGGTGGGCCGAATAAAATGTTCATTAGACACTTGAATTTACACTATTTGATTTTACACACTTGCTTGAGGAAAATGAGAGCATAATTTTAGTAGTAGCCATACGTTGGATTGGTTGCTTTGGAAGGATCACTTCACATGATTGTACATATGTCTTCGATGGCGGGTGGTTGTCATTAGGATTTGAAGCCCTCAAGTGTTGGTGATATGCTTCCATCAATAAGATTATAAAGTTTTTATTTCGATTCCGAGTCAATTTTGAGTTAGTATTGAGTCAATTTTTAGAGTCATTGGAGTTTGTCTTGTGATCGATCTACTTTTTCGAGTTATCAATTTTCGGTCATGTTATTAGTTTGAGTTTTTTCTTTTGTATTGGCCGGTGGATAGTCTTTGAAGCTACTTTAATCCCAGTCATCCTGTGCCTTGACACCTCTTTCGAGCTATCATCTGATAAGTCAAATGTTAGTGTCAGTATTTGCATCACCGCCATCGGTAGTCAAATCCTCTTTTCATATCATTTTGAGGTCCTGTGGTATTTTATTAATTCCCCCTAAGTCATTCCAGAATAGTCAACGATGGTAAGCCTAACAAAAACATCACTCTTCCTCAAATTACATTACTTGCTAGCTCATTTTCATACCTTGTTGATTGTACACCATTCGCAAAGTCCAATATCGGTAAATGTCATCTTGAAATTAATCCTTCAAGGTTTCATTGTTTCAAGTTTTCAAGGTCTAATAAATACATCATTTCCATTGCATAAAGCCAACAAATTAAGAGAGTGAGCAATAAAATCTCTTTATCATGTAAATATGATGTGCAAGATGTAATTACGATTCCAAAGTTGTGATTTTCATCCTAAAATGTAATTTTATTCCAAAAAGATGTAACTTTTATTTTTATTTTGTAATTTTATGTCATTTAATATGTAATAAGTACAAGGTTCCCAAGCTTCCAACTCAAATTTACACATGCTAAAAGAAAAAATATCAGTGCAAAAAGAAAGTTCTAGTCCATCAAAATGATCAATTGTCAAAGGAAAGAGAAGTCAAAGTGGAAGGTATAGTTTCAAAAGTTTAAAGTGAAAGAAAAGAGAAGGAAAAAGTGGGTCCCAAAAGCTCAAAACATCGATCCATAGCTTCTAAGTCCATCAAATATCAAAAAGACATTAATTTTCTCTTTATTCCATTGAGTGCGTCATTCACACAGCTTTCAATAATTGAAAAGGAGAAAAGGTTGAGTTCTTGGGGCGACAACGCACGGAACAAATTACTTTGCTCACTTGGGACAAGTGTTGCGCATAGAGAAAAGGGGATGCGCCTGGAAGATAGGCGTTGCACACACACCAAACGCGTTGCGCACACAGCGCCAGAACTCTGTCTCCTGGCTCAAATTTATGTAGAGTACTCCAAACTTTCAAATAAATGGTTCTCACATCTAACTTGGTAAGTAGGGCCTCATATCACATCCTCCTTTCATTTCTTAAATGAAAATTGAATGGTGTTAAGTTTCTTGTGTCAAAATTTGGAGTTTTCAAATCTTTTGCTTCTAGGCATTCCATTCTAATTTTCAATACACTTCCTAAGACTTAAACTCCCCACTTTCTCATTACAATTAACCTTTCCCTTTCCCCCTCCTTTAACTGTATCCCTTTCCCCAATCCTTTATCCCTAAAACCACATAAGACACAGGTATTTTCAATTTCCCTAGGCTCCCAAATCCCCACATACTTGAATAATTCTCTTCCCAAATCCCACAAAATTTTTAATCACAGATCTGCCTCCCTCAATTTAATAATCCTTCCCCCATCTCCCTAATTTTTTTCATCCCATTCCCCACTCCCTAAACCTACATCCCACTCAATTCATCTCCCCTAGGCTTTCTAGCCAAGACTACTACGGAAGAAAACGAGAGAATTAGGTGAGGAAGAAGGGAAGAGAGAATGCCACCTGAAGGAGGATCCTCGGACAACCTAAAAACACCAAACTAACTCTGTGGCCTCTCCAGCAGTGACTTGTGTTTGAAGTGCGTAGGATGCTTTGATTTTGAAAAAGAATACAAAGATTATCTCTTGTTTGAGTAGGACTTTGTCTCTAATATTCTTGTTAATAGGGTAATCCTTGTTGGTGTCACTTTGTGAGTATCCATATCACATGGAGCATATGCCACTTTAAATTCAAATGTTGGTGAAAAGTGATACAAGGAAAAAGACTTGGAAAATCCTTCACATGAGCCATACATCAAGCCAAGGTACAATAATGAAGGAAAAATAGGTCTTTCCTTTCACTTATCTCTGAATAAGGTATCACCAAGTGATGAAACTCATCACAGAGTACTTTTCTTATGAAGGAAGGTTCTCTAGACTATACCTACCATATGAGTTATAATACACTTCACAAGAGGTCAAATGCAAACATACATTATTATCTCTTGAGAGACATTGAAAAAAATGGCATACATTGTTCAAAGAGAAATTATGACCACCAGGATAAAAATTATTGTTCACCACTCTCTCATCAAGATTATTGTCCTCCATCACCTCGATCAATTGAACATCTCATGGGACACTATATTTAATGACATATTTACTGCTCCACCAATTCAACATAATATATATGTGCCTCCACCATCTCTAATCCTTCACATCCATTCCTCCACCCACATTCCATCCATTTCACCACCATCATCACCATTTCACACTCGGATTGGGTCATCTAGCATAGGTAAGATCGGTGAGCTTCAAAAAGACAAAGTGGTTGAGATAAAGACATTGGAAAAAAAATATCAGATAGGTCATAGGCAAGTGTTTGCCTCAAATATTATTGGGAGGGGCCCTACCTTCTTCACCAACAAAATAGTGAACAAAGGAAAAGAAAAAGATGACAAAGGAAAATATTCACGAAAAGATTAAGCATGCGGAGGAAATCTTAATGAGACGGAAATGGATTTTGACCTTGTTGACGTAAATCGAGAAGATTATTTTGAGATCACTAGCACATGCATCATGGAAAAATAAGCCAATATTAAGGAAACTACAAACTAATCTTGATATATAAATTTTCATTACCTTTCTTGAGTAAAAGCCATGGCTAAGACTAAACACTTCATTAGTGAAATGAAACTCATCAAAGCTCAAAAGGGGTAGAAAAGCTAAATTCTTGCTTGAAGAGACACTAAAAACATATGGTGTGCTATATGAACCAGAAGAACAGAACTAGCAAGAAGAAGGCCAAGGACCTAGAGGTTTGAAAGAGCCACTGAGAACTAGAAAATGAAAGAAAGAGGCAACAAATGAGGTCCTCTTAATGAGCAATTTGTAATTGGTAATCAATGAGAACTAGGAGAAATAGCTTTATAGAAGACTAATATCATGGAGAAAGAAAACAATGACAATGATATTCAAGAGAGGATGAAGCACTATGCCCGAGAGAAACAAAATTGCAAAGTCAAAACAACAAAGCAATCTAAGATGAAACCCTAACCATGCAAGAAGAAAGAGAGAACGATGTATCCTTGCTAAAACCTCACTCCATGCCTAACCCTCATCATCAACCACTGCATTCAGGAAAATTTTGGTAAGTTTTGATACATTTTTCAAATTTTACTTTTTTGAAGTTTCGTGCGTTCTGGACAAACATGTGACAATTAGACTGTTGGGAGCGTAGCGCCTAGGTGTTGTGCTTACATTTGGAGATATTTTGGTCAAAATGAGACCACCGGTGGATTCGGAAAAGCGAGGGAAAAAAACGGTTCAACCACTTTACAGTATTTTTTGGTAAGAAAAAGTCTACCTCCTTTTCACCTTGGAGGCTGCGCCACCGAGCGTGTTGGGAGAATCACTTTTGGGAGGTCAAATCAGATTCAACTCTTCAAACCAGCACGAGATCTAAAGTATTTGGATAAAGTTTCAACTAGGTTATCTTGAGCTCATTTTTGGACACCTCCAACCCATCTAAAATTGGTGCAAGATGCGGCGCTCCTAGTAGACATTTGCACTTTGACACTAGCGTGCCTCCTCACAAGTGTGCGGTTTTCGGATTTTCTACTGCAATTTTATTTTTCACCTTGAGAAATCATGTTTTTGTAAATAATTGATAGGCGTAAATATAAGTGTGATCTTTTTTTTTTTTACTTACCTAGAGGCAAATACATTGGGTGAAAAGTTTGATGACATGCGGTAGATAGGTTGCAAAAAGTGAGGACTGCAGATGGGTTTGACGTCCTACACTCCTGGGTTTTCAACTGGGTTTGGTGGAGCTTGCTCCTCCACTCATGGATTCGGCCACGAGGATGGGAGGGTAGTTTGAGGGTCTATATCATGTAATTTTTTACTAGTTTCGTAGGTGGATGTTGATGCATTATTCGAAGACTCTAGTGTATGTATTTCAAATTAATGAAAAGGTTGCGAGTTCTTTCTTTGGGATACTTGTGGTATGGAAATTTGGCATTGTTCTTCTTATGTCTCATTATGTATGAGTGTTTTGTTTTATGATCCATTTCCTTTAATAATATGATATGTTGGTTTAAGTTGATAAAAAATACATCTCTCATGCTCATTTTGTGGAAAACCTTCACAGTTTTCCATCTTCTTCGATTTAGAAAGAATTCATGCTTAGCCTTTCTCTTTCTAGCTCATTGTCTAATCCATCCCACTCGAAACCTAAGAGTGTTAAGGTTTCCTAACTACATTGCGCCATTTAATCTCTGCAACCCTAATCCTATTTTTCCTTGACCTAGCCTCTTTGACCTAATTCACCCATCCAAAAACCCAATTATTAAATCAAACCCTTGTACATATACCCGTACAAAACCTAATCCTCCAACCCTCTGCTTGTGATTTGTAGAGGGAAGACCTCCTCGATTTGGTATAGCTGCTTCTGCTTAAAATATTTGTTTATGGTTACCTACTGTTGGGATTTCTTCTTGGCGTTAGAAATACGGCGGGTGATAACACTTTACTATGAGTTCTTTCAAGTTCATTCTAGGGCAACACGGATAGGAGTGTGGATTTATAGCCAAAAGAAAGAATGGAACTTTATTGTAATGATTTTACAATAATTAAATATATATTTTCAGTTCTATTGATTTCCTTAGCTCTTTTGGAGTATTATTTAATGAAGTTTATTAGGTACATTTTAGTATGACTATTGCTTAAAGCCTTACCGGGGTGCATGGGTTTTTCACCATTTTTTGAAAGGGGAGTGCTTTTTTGTAGAAATTCATTAATATTAAATGTAAATCCACACCATAAAGACACATGGTTTAATTATTCCAAAGAAAATATTTTCAATTTAGTTTGGTATTATGATCATTTAGCATTTTCCACCTTGTGTCATTGATCGTGAAGTGCTTTCCTTTCCCTTAAATAAATCTTATGTTGCAAATTTCTTTGTGTGTGTGAGAAATTTATAATCTCATTAAAGGAAGATGATGTTGTCGCTATTACATTCACGTTCTCTTTTTTTCCATCTATAGATTCTCGGGTGAGATGTTTAGGATTTCATTAATTTGAATATACATTTATCTCTCTTAAGATAAATATTTTGGTTTCCTTTGTAAATACGTGAGTTAATGAATAAATGAAATCTTGGTTTGTCTAGGGTAATATATCACATTGTGATATTGTGGTTTGTTTCTCTCTTGTTCTTGTAAGGTTCTAAACTATCATATTTCAAAAGAAAGAATTGATCCTATTTTGTTTTCTGGTCTCATTTTTTCTTGTCTACTGTGTTGTTTTATAATATCTAGCCGATCCCATATCAAATTCACATATTTACTCGGTTGTGCTCATTATTTTAATCCAACTATGTTTATATATTTAGTACCTTTTGTTTTTTACAAACTTTCATGACCATATAAGTGATAAGAATTCAACACCGTACCACTAAGGAAGGATTGAGTTCAACTCTCTTCCATAAACTAGATATTTGTGTTGTAGGTTTCTTTTTCATTCCTTCGAATATCGGTCCTACAAAATAGAAAAAAATCCATATGAAGATTATGCTCTAACTTTTGATTTTAAATCCCCCAATTGAGCATCGAAACAACAGAAATGGTAACATTTTGTATAGTTGTGCAGAAATTTGTTGATTTAGTATAAAATTTCTGATGCATTATAGGTGTCCCTTATTCGGGTTGCTACCAATATGCGATAAGATAGATGACAGCAGTGAAACAGATGCACATAAATGTCCTTAATCAATTTAAGAGAGAGGGTGAGAATGCTCAGAGTTTTTTTAGTGAACTTTAAAATTTTAAAATTTTATATGACATAAAAATAAAATCCATATAATGAATATTTTTTGGAAATAGATCTTTACATATCATTACAAAACAATAAAATTGTACTTCAAGAATCATACATTGTGGAGCCAGGGGGGCCATATTGGTTTCCCCTCCTTATATAAACAAGGAAGCTACCATGGCTGCTTTGCTATGATCTGAGAGAGCCTACATATTTTCGATATCCCAATCCTGGTTGAGATGTGCATCACCCCTTGTGATATGAAATGTTGATACTTACAAAAATGGAACAAATTAGGTTCCTGAAAGGTTTGGTGACAACATACTTTATACTAGGGATACATTCCTGTTTGATTGTACCCTCCATACTATTCCACACATCTTCATCATATCATTCAAGTGCTATGTCTGCGAATAATCCATGCCCAAAGTGTTAGTTCACAATTTGTTGGAGTGATGGTAATATTCACATGAGATAATTTATGGAAAAGTTCCTTCATTAATTGTATCACTGATTTATGGCTTAATTACTCACCTTGTGAACATTACTCAACATTATTTTGGGGGACTTAGTTTATTGAGCATCAGTGTGGGACCATAACTAGCCTCATGGAGCTAGATGTGACCTTATGAGTTGTGCATAAATACATAGCTAGGTGCCTAATTTGTAACATCATATTGTATTGATCTTGTGAAGTGATTCTTTAGCATACAAGCATGATTATTTACCTACATGCAACATATATTTCTTGTCCATTGGGTTCTCTCTCTCTCTCCTTGAATTATTATTTATATGATCCTCTTGGATAATCTTTATTATCAATATTAAGTCTACTTGGTTGGATTAGGGTTACGATTTTTCAACGCTAGATCTGACTTCCTTCAAAAAGGTCTAGCAATTGGCACATTCCTCCCAAGTTGACTAAAATAGTCATTGACAAATGTGTCAAAAATGGTTTAGGAAATTATTCATCAAACATGTGAAATGTTTGGAAATTAGCTAGGACATAGGAGAAAAGAGCATGACAATTAATTAATACCTAATCACCTATTAAAGTCTTGACCATGTCCCTTCCATATCTTAAAGGTTGTTTTAAAAAATGTCATTGAGGTTGATTGGAATTTTATGGTAGTATATGAATTTTAGTCTATTTTAAGAAATAATTGTTTTCTTAGAAGCCAATCCAAGTGGTAGATTGATTTGAGAAATGGGTTACCAATTTTTGATGTGTTGTTCAAGGGTTAATGGTCAATGAAGATGTCATGACCAGGGGCTATCAACCTACCCCAAGAATATGACCTGGGTTTGGATTAGCACTTTGTTAATGTTAGCGGGGTTCATTTGCTAAAGGGGAAATCACATTTGAGGATTTCTAATGGACCTTCTTCCATTCTAAAATAACAGAGTCACATTCATTGTAAGACTCGGGGAGTACTATTCCTAGGGAAAATTTCCAAACACTTCCACACTTGTCTTACCAAAGGAGCATTGGAGGAGGATATGAGCGTCGTCTTCGTTTATCAAAGGCCCCAGCCTATGTTGGTCTATATCCATCGGGGAGTAAAATTTTTTAAATCCATTTCCTTATGAGACTCTTAAATATGTAGGAAAATGGATACCTATGTGCCTTAGAGGTTCTCACGAAAAAAAAATAATTCTCATGTTGCAATGTAAGGTTGCCACCTAATCCAACACTTTGGATGCACATTACCTTTAACAGTATTTTTGAATGTCTATTCTTCTTATAAAGGATGTTTAATAACCACCTTCTTTGTGGAGATTTCCTTAGTGGAAATTTTCATCTCTAAACATTACTTATACTACGTAGGAATTTTCTCTCTCTGAAAAATTATTTTGAAGGTCCCAATCTGTGTATCTAATAAGTTAGTAAGTTGTTTACACCAATTAAATGCCATTACTTCATAGTGAAGATTTATAAATTTCCAAAACATAATGAGTGAAGAAGGGTTATGAGTTTCCGGATAACATGTTTGGAAGCGATAGCTTTGATTATTATTCCCATTGATGCAAGGCCATATTTAATCAGTCACGGATCAAGGCTCTAATGTGACTTGACTAAAAATAAAATTTTGTATGATAGTTATATCCTACCCCTACCAAGTTTGGGATTATATTGCTTATAAAATACTACCTTGCATAGTCCTACTGCGAATTTTCCAAAAAAATTCATCATATCCGATAGTTAACCTTTTAAATCCTACTCCGAATATTTTAAAATATATATTACAACGAAATATATTTAAGGTTGTATCATAAACTTTTGATGAAATGTATGAAGGGAATTTTTTCATATATGTCATTCTAATGATTCTCACGCATTGTTCTTAAATTCATAATTGTGAGCTCAAAAATTTTATTTTTTCATACCTGAAATTGCTATTCTTATTTTGTTAAAGGACATTATGTGTTCTCGGGGAAAAAAAAAAATTGAAATTTTAAAAGGAAGAAAGGAACCCTTAGACTAAATTTTTGCGGCCAACAAGAACGCATGCATAAATGCTTGGAATCTATTTTTAAATTTGATTTATTTTTGGTTTATGGGTTAGATAAAAGGAAATGGAAAATATATGTTTGTTGCCTTGAAATGCGCCTCTGAAAACTTGCTATGTTGTATGTTGATGAAAAATTAGAGAAGACATTGTCATAATATTTCTAATTCTTACATTTTATTCTCTTTAAACTAAAATGTAATTTGATGGTAAAATTGTACACTTTAATCCACAAAGTTTATGTATTATAAAAGGTAAATTTAGAAATTATCTCGGTTGCATTTTGTATTTTCAAGTTAGATATTGTTTTCAAGTTTCACATTTCTAATTTTATTGCAATGAGGCATCTTGATCATGACGCCAAGAACAACCTCGGGGCAGAGTAAAATAAAATTTCGCTTTAATATTAGTTTTATTTATATTTAACAATTTTTATATATTTCATGGTTCTTATTATTTTTATAATGTGAAGCGAGGATGATCACGGAAGGGCCCCGACCGAAGAACATATAAAGTTCCAACCTTGCTCTATCTTCCACATATTTTAATTGTTTACATAATTGGAAATAATGTTAATTTTGTTCAAATATGGAGACGTCTAGCCACTTAGTGTGTGCTCATTCCTCAACTGAAATATTTATATTCATCTCCAAGCCCATTGTTTTGCTACAAAAAAGATTCAAAACACAAACAAATAACTTGAGCGTTTGATACATTGCGCCTCAAACACACAAATAGAACAAATGATATTACAAGTTATGACCCATCTTCAAACACATGAGGTAATACCTTAAAATCAAAGATATTTTGTGTTATGAATAATATCAATTGTGATAAGTTGATTTATAATTTTAAATTAACTAAACTAACAAAAAAAATATTTTGTATGTATTCTTTCTGCTTTGGTGATCGGTGTTGGTGGTAGTGGAACACAAAGGCAAGATATTCTGGGGAACCCCCTAGTACACCTCGTATGCCTTTAGGTAAGCGGCAAAAGCAGGCAGAAGACACACAACCAACCGTTGAACGTGGTGGCGATGATGAGGGTGATATGGCTAAATTTATGATTGCATTTCCTAGAGCTAAAGAAGTGTCACATCCATGGGGACCATTCTAGACACATTTTTGGTGAAAAATGAAGATTGTTCCTATAAAACAAGTACAACTCCTAGGTAAGTTTTTAATATTTTAACTCTTTCATGTACTCTTTATCTAAAACATGTTTTATCATGATTATTATTTTTAAATGAATGATAATATATTTTTTATTTGTAGGTAACAATGATTTCTATAGGGCCTTGGAAAGCAAGGTGTTGTTAATTTTTTGCCCAACCATATGCACAAGGTGGAATTCCGAAATTCCAGGCAAGAACTTACCGGATTATACAGAAGGCCTTTTTTGGGAGTGGGCACATTTGATAGAACAGCGTTAAACAGAAATTTGGCTAATATCTGAAACCACATGAACTCCTATAGGACTTTATGAAAAATAACTCCTGAATGCAATCATCCTCTCATAATTCCAAAGAGAAGTGGAGAACACACATTGAGATGGGAAAGAAGAGGAGCCAAGAAAGAAGGAAAATTTCTAACTAGACCATAAGGTAAATTACAATTTAATTCAGCCAGCTTTAATTTTATCTGTAATACAAAATTAAAGTTTGCTAAAATTAGTTCAAGTTTTATTGATGGTTTCTGACACCTGAGAAGGCAACCCAAGCTAAGGATTGACAAACAAGACCAACCTGAGCTAGGCGAGGCATTGCTTGAAATTAGTCGCAAGAGTTGTAAGTAACTAAATCTTGATAATAATATTGCCTTCCAACTTTTTTGTAATCCCATGAAATAACATTAAAAAGACATAATCTTATGCGATATGAATTGACCAATTTGGAGGCAAAAAAACAAAAGGAAGACAAAAAGATTAGTTTTTATTGCGGCTATCAAGCCATAGTTGGTGTCGCAAGTATTGGACAGTCTCAAAATCCGGTGTTCTGATAAGGTAAAGAATTAACCTTTCAATATGTTTGTTTTCATATATAAATTTAATGTCTAACAACTTTGTTTAAATTAGGGGGAAAGCAGTTTAAACAAGCCAAATAACTCATTTGTAAAGCGGTGAGTTGAGGTAAAATATTTCCCGGAACATGGTCCTCACGTGCAATCAGTCATTCCCGTTAGGGCCCGGGGGTAGATAGTCTTTGCATTTCAAGCGTACTTACGAATGGTAATTAATTTATACTTGTAATTTTCTACTTATAAATTTAGGGTTGTGTCCTTGCCGTTTTATTTAAATGACGAGAGAATGTAGTACTTGAGGATCCTACCACTAGAGAGGAACACGGGGGCAGCAATTCCAATGGTGACAATTGGTGCACTAGGTAAATAATGTTATTGCAATTTTTTTTATTAATATTACTAAACTAATTCAATGATATTTAAAAACTAGCAATTTAAATTTAATATTATTTGTTTTGTAAGAGGCGATGCCCCGTCAACACACATGGTACAGGACATTTTGAGTGCACGACTGGGTCATGCATGCGGAAAAAGGTGCCAAACACAAGTGAGAACAATTATTTTGATGATGTGGTTAGGGGCTTTAGAAATGAAAAAAGAAAAAGAAAAAATGATTATGTAAAATATTGTATTATTATAAGAAAAATGATAAATGGCGTACCATACTTGAAACTTTCGTTATATAAAACTCATCTATAATACTATTTTTTGCCATACACTTTCAATGTTTTCTTGCATACTTTTGTTGCATTTATTTTTAATTAGTTATTGAATATTTTTTATGCTCATGTTCATAAAAAATGAAATAGATTTGGTATTGGGGAGTGAGAGTAGAAGTGATGTGAGAGGGGGCGGGCATAGAGCTCCGATTTTCACATGGTTGACCTATTTAGTGAAAATAATTTATTGGACGTTAAATATTGGAGAGAAAGGAAACCTCCATCAATCAACGTAGGAGCAAATGAAGGCTTATTGATTCAAGTGAATCAATAAATTGTTCTTGAAATGAAGAATATTGATGTGTTTTGACATTTTTCAACATATGTTCTAACATTATCATAAGAATGCATCTTAGGGTAAAAAATACTACAAATAATTGTCTTTTTATTATAGCTGGTTATGGATGTTGAATGACTTGTAAACGTAGGTGCAAATCCTCTTTCTTCATGAGAAATAACAACTAGCTGCATAGTGGGGTTCCTGAATGTGTTACAATTGATTGAGGTGGATATTATTTCCACTCTTAGAATTGATTATGAAGGAGAAAGAAATAATAGATGAATAAGTGGCCACCTTAAAGTGGTTGCTAGAAACAACATAGCCAATACTTTGGGTCTTAATTTGACGTTGTGTGTGCATGTGTGTCATGTGATTGTGTGGTGTGCATGCTCCTTTTCATTGTCTCCATAAATTTGAAATTTCCATTTTCAAAATGTGAATTTTTATCAATTTTTTAATTTTTAATTTTTGGTAATGTAGACAAGTAGAAATAATATATATATCTAGAATGTCAAATAAATATTGCGTTTTTGTGGTCTAATGTTTTCGATTAGCAAATATATTTGATACTTTCAATTGTTTACGAGATTGTGTCCAAAGATCTATCTAAGCACATAAAGTTCCCCACCAGACACAAACCGAGGATGCAACTCCACATTATCACAAAGCTATCAAATTATATGATAGCGTTGCAAAACAACTTATCAACTGAAAGTCAGCTATCTGGATATTTTTGCTTGTGTGCTTGACCAGGTTAAATGATGTCACATTTTGTAAGTTCCTTTACATTTCATAGTTAATATGAAGCTTATTCATGATTATGATGCGGTTTCTGTATTTTTTTCTCTATTTGATTGTAAGTTTGAACATGATTTTACATTGAAACCTTTTTTTGTTTTTATACTATTAATATATTGAAATATACCACGATTCATGAATTGAATTTTCATGTGAATAAATAACATAGTGTTGCAATCATAGTTAATATTTTAGAACGTGTAAGGTTTTGGCACAATCTTGGTGTTTTATCATATTTTGACTTAGCGACATGCATTCTTCCGGTTTCGACTATGTACCCAGGAAGGGTATTGATAGAATCATGTCCCCATCAAATGATATTTTTCCCATTTGAGTTTCACGGGTAAAAATATCTATCTTCAATTTGAAATTAATTTATTTGTAGTTGTTCATGTAAATAATGACCATATGACATCATTTTGATTAAGTTGCATGAGTGACGTCTGATTATAATATTGTATGTTGGAATAGTATCTACAACAAGTTAAGTTTCTTTATTCCTTTTAGAGGTTTCTGTGGCCCCATTACTTCAACCAATTGATTTCTGGCCTGTAATTTTCAACCCACAACCACAGTAACCATTTCTAGCTTGCATTTTTATTGGCTCATGGTAGGTCTTTTGACCTGCATGCCCTATCCCTTTGGCCATGCTACCTTGTACCTTCAAATATTGTCCATGGGTTAAAGTAATAATGCGATATTGCTAGCGAGTAAGAATGGATACTTAATCTCGGTTAGCGCATAACACCATGTGTAACAATTTATTGAGTAGGGAATCAAGTCCCCACAAAATTATTGGTTTTCATTTGGAGTTTCTTGGGTAACATGTTTGTCTTTGGTGCAATTAATTCCTTTAATAGTTGTTATGATGGGTTTTATATGATGCATAAATAATAATAGTCATATATTACATTATTAGAATAATTTAGGAATTTACAGTTTTGTATCTTCATGTAATTCTAAATACAACAATTGAAATTGCTTTATTACTCATAGGGTGTTTCACAGCTCTCATTTCCAATCAATGGAATGTTTGGTTATATAATTGTGAATCTACAACACAAAAAAAACTATTTTTGGCTTCCTTTATTTGATTGGGTCATTGGCTAAGGACTTTAATGAGTGAAGTAAGAATGGATCAGAATCTTGAGTTATTACAACTCCATGCAACACCCTATTGAGCATAATAAAGTCTGCATCAAATGTTGGTTTTTCCCATTTTGAGTTTATAGAATTGAATGTTTGTCTTTGGTGCATTTAATTTCTCTATATTTGTTATGATGGTTTTTCTATGTTATGTAACTAATAATACATATAAAATCATTATGATTATATTTATGTGATCTTGGTTGTAATATTGAAACTTGACATTGTAGTTGAAACAGAGTGAAATTACTTTGTATTCCTTTGGGAGTTTTCACCACAACCCCATTTCACCAACCAATTAAATACCTCTTCATATAATTGTCAACTTGCATACAATACAAAAAAAACCTTTTTGGCTTCTATTATTTGATTCGGTCAGCTAGGGTCTTTCTTGGAACTTTGTGCATTTCCATATTCCTTTGAATAGGCTTCCTCATACCTAAATTCAATGTATGGGAAGAATGGTAAACTGAATTCCCATGTTTTGTGATTTGGATAATTACCCACAACATTCTTTTAACTAATTGATGTATTGGAATGACCCATGACACACACAAATTATTTTGGTTAATGTGTTGTTAGCTTAAGCATAATCACCTATTCTTGATTCTTAGCTACTGTAATGAAATTTCTCACGAAGACCATCTTCAATTGGAAGACTTATAATTAATTTGAGTTTTGAATTAAGCCACATTCAAAAGTTTCCAAAATTCTTGTGGGGATTTTCCTTGGATGCTTGATTTAATTCCATTTTAACTTGGCAAATTTCCTTACAATCTCAAGCAACAAAAATACCACTTGCCAATCCAAAAGGAGTCCACTTTACTATATTTGTAGGTAGTGTTGTCACCTACAACAATGTGAGAAGTAGCTACCTACAAGCATGCTTCTTATTAATTGTTGGGGCTTAATTCTTAACGATTCCTTGAGATATGTTTGTAACTTTGTATATGATAGAACACTTGCTTCACGTGAATGGGTATAGTTAGAAATCCTCCAACCCATTTGTGCTGCAATAGAAATCACTACCTTTGATGGATGAGTATCTAGCTACGGGGTGAAGGTCTCATCATAGTCAATTCTCTCCTCCTAAGAAAACCCTTAGCCACAAATCCAACTTGAACTTTTCATTCTAATCAAAATTGTGCTTAACCTTGTAAACCTATGGAAAACCATATATTTTCTCTCTGGCCAAAATACAACCTCCCAAATGCGATTCTTCATGATGGAAGAGTACTCTTCCATGGCATCAATCCACACCCAGTGCTCGGATTTCTGAAAATTGGAAGGCTTAGCCTCGATTAGCTCACTCATCAACACCATATAGCCATAATATCATTTTGGATCCCTACTCTATTTGACTTAATATATAGGAGGACCCACATACTCGACCATACGCAATTTTTTCTCTACCCACTTGTCCCTCTTTCTCCCTATGCTAGGGTTTGAGCCTAAGTGAGAGAAAGCACGTTTAAGGGTGTGCCATAATCACCCTTGAGTCTTGGAGGAACATTGTGACTCTAAGGATACCTAACATGATAACTAAAGTTTTCAACACTAGGGTTTTCACCATCACATGACCGTATGATATGTCGATTCGGGGTGTCAAGAGGATCGTTCCCTAATATCGGAATGGACAAATCACTTTGTAATTGTAAACCCTTTTTTGATGTTAGTATTGAAGAAATATTCAATTGTATTATGAGACACACTAATATTTTTCTATTTTATGAGGATGAATTTATTATATTAACATTGAATCTATTAAATATCTAGAAGAATTTAAAAAACCTACGTAAATATTTAGAATTTAGATATTCTAAAAATTTTGCATCTATTTTTCTTTTCAATGTGCAAGTCCAAAATATAGGAGGGAAGGATCAAATCTTTAGGAGTATACACAAGGAAGTAACTACTTGTGATGGACTAGAAAGGGTAAGGTAGAATCGGCTTGTTTATAACCTAGATCTAATTGTAATGAATTAAACCTTTTATATGTTACTTGGGCTACTATGAACATTTGAGTATAATTTAAATTTCAAAGCACGCAATGATGCCTCTTGCATTTTAGTTTTGATATATTTGTGGATTTATTGCTCTTTACCTTGTCTATTTGAGATCATAAAACATGTAATGAAATGCACTAAATTAGAATCTTGATTTAGTTATCATTTTTTTGATGTGGTTATTTTTCAAAAATTTGAATTCATAGGTTGATATGGGAAGAGCAGAAAGTATTTGGATCACCGTGGGCGAGTCTTGGGGAAATATTTGAAAGGATCCTCCTCCAACATTGGAGATCGATAAGCGAGTTCATGCTCACCAAAATAGTAATAAAAGATTCCACATTTACGCGAAAATAGTAAGAGATGTTTTCCTTCTTATCTCTATTTCTCTTTTATACGGAAAAATAATTCGATGCTTTTAAGTTGTAATTTTTTTTTACACAATTTAAGATTGAAACATTTTATCCTTCTACCAAATCATAGAAACTTGTTTTTGGAGGTATCTTTTAGGAAGGAATTATGCTCAAGTTTTCCAATTTTCCATGTAGGCCATATTGATGAGGATGCGAATTTTGATAAAATTTAAGTATTTTGTCGAGACGTGTATGAGAAGATGGACAAGGATCTTTGAAATTTATTGTGAAAGCAGGTAGGAGTATAAAGAGCTCTTACGATGTAGAGTGGTGCTTGGACTTATGACATTTAATATTAACTGCTTTCTTATCAACTTATATTATGTCATTGATGTAAATGTCAGAGTTGAACAATTCCAGCAAGGGATTGATACAACGTCTAGGATTTTGGTTGCATAACTCAAAAGAAGACCATTTAGTAGAGAAAAACATTAAAGCGACGATTTTCCATATTCAAAAGAAAATGAATTTTTCTTATAAATCCCTTTGCATTCTTGGGAATAACATTGTTTCTATTTATCTACAATAACATACCACATAATGAGATAGGAACAAGTAGGGGTCCTGAGGCATAGTTTGCTATAGATGTCAAGTTGTGAAGAGTTGTGGGTCCCAAACAATGCCCTTTGAAGCTCCATACACATTGTGACACTCCTTGGTCTTCTAAGTTCTGTGTTGATCACTCTCATCTCTAGAAAATGATAACACATTCCTACTTGGCCTTAAAAAAACAGTTAAAATATCTCCACTTTGACTAATCCTCCACCTCCAACCTTGACTCCCATTTGTACCTACATGAATGTATTGTTTTAGTACCATTAACGACTTTTGTGTTCATTTGTTGGACATTATTAGAAATTATCTTGTCCTCTTAGTCGCGTTCGCCAGAAAATAATTAAATTAATGTCTTCTTTGGAACCTAAGATTAGAAATGCCCTTCCTAGGAAAGATAACAAATTGTAAATATGCACGATAGTTTTGTGTTTTGTCTTTTGTAGCTCTTCTTCACATCATGTAAAAGGCTTATTGATCATGAATAATAGAAGCAATGATTTTAGTCATAAAATTTCTCCTTTGTTTAAAATCATTAATACGGCTCCCTTAATCTTATTTCTCATGTGTACGACAAATTATTTTCCATAGTTCTGTACCCATGGAATAAAGTTGCAAGTTCACGGTCCTTGATTTGCCATTTTTGGATTCCAATCTATTCCAAAATCTCTCATGCAATAAAATCATTTTTGGAGTTTTTAGAGGTCATCTTGTTATATTCTTCCAAATATCATGGATATTTTGATTCTTCCTTAATTTTAGGCATAGAAATTCACAATCAAGATTCTCGTATGAGTCATGAAAAATAATCTAGCGGTCTTAAACCCTATTAATATTAGCATTTATTTTATAAAGGAAATAAGATTGATCTCATTTGTGCCTAGTCAATTCCTATCACACTTTTATGTTAATCATAATGTTACTCTTTTAGTCTCCACGATAAAATTTCGATTCTGACACACAGGATCCCTTGGTTGATTTAGATTGAATTTAACTTCTTGAGTTTTTAATCTATGTGGGAATTTAAAGATATGGTAACTTAACTGTCTTTTGGGTTGTGTCCTTGTGGTGTTGGAGCACTTATGGTGATGATAACCAAAGTTTAAAACATGATAGAGTAAGCTCGAATGTTATTGCAATTTACAAATATTAAGTGATTTCACATAAAAGATAACTTGTCATGTCTAAGCCAAATATAATAATGTTATGTAATGATGATATACATGTGGAGGTGGAGCCCACCTGACCAATGGGCCATTTAACTATGAAAAAGAAATCATGAATCCTTCCTTTCAATAATAAAAAAACATGGATGTCCTAGAAGAAGTGTTCGATTAGACACCAATTTGTTTGCAATGGGCCATTGCTTTTCTTTAGAGTTGTGCTGTCTTCTACATTATTTATAGTTGAAATTTTTGGTGTAATCTTCACATTTGGCCTCAGCCAATATTGTTGTATATTTTATACTATATTTATAGTTTTGGTTAAGGCTAATGTGGTCCAGTGTGTAGATTCGATAGCAAATTCTTCTTTGGGAGGATACTGCAGCCAATGGGCGAAAGCTATAAACACAGAATCATCCACTTTAGGAAGGTACTCAAGTTTCATACGGCATGATGCCAATAGTTGATAAATAGAAATAAATATCGACGACCTTCCAAGTGATCTAGGCTAGGATCTGAGACAAATGAAAAAATATCTTGCATCCTATCTGCTTCAGGAGGTCGTACATCTTCCTGTTTTATCAAGCTGCATTATCATGCATAAATGTAATTCCTTCCTAAAGTGGATGATCATCTTAGGGATGATGCCCATGGCAATTTCTGGGAGGAGGGCGTCTAATCCTGACGGTTGTTTCTGTTGCCGGTCTAATAGTTGTTTCTGTCTCAATTTCGACCGGTATGACCTGACATCATCATTCAATGTAGGACAAGCAATGGATAAGGTGGCACTACCGATGGTTGTTTCTCTCGCTGATATGACCCAGCAGAGTTGCAACAATGTTATGCCAATTTTGGAATAACAGCGACTTTAATGACACTTTGAGCAGAGTTGTTTCTATCACAAATCCAACGATATGACCAGAGATAATTTACATTTGCTAATATGGCCCAACCATCACAATAACTGTGCCAATTTTAAATAATAACGATTGTTGTGGCACTTCCGTCGGTTATTTTCCATCACTAGAAAACAAAATGAGGCAGGATGTGCGACGACATGTGTGATGACGGTTCATCGATTGTTGCAACACATTCTAGGAAGGCATAATCTATGTGTCTCCCGATGTCTCCACATGATGTCGAATAGTGACAATAAACATCACAATTATAAGATTGACTAAATCAAGACATGTGTCGTGTATAGTGTCTCTCTATCGCCAGATTATTATAACCGTCAAAATTACGACGGAGCCAGAAAATGACGTCTTGCCAAATAGCAAAGTGTCGCTATTGGGACGCTTTATGTGTCACACTAGCTACATGTTAGTCATCGGAAATTGGGCCAAATATGCTAGTGACGGTTTTCATCTATATTGGAAAACATTTATATGTTCAATTCATGTGGTTTTCTACACCCTGAATCTAAGAACAATACATGCCCTTGTTTTTCTTGTGCTACTAAAGCTAAAACATCATCATGAAGTTGCTGATTTTCCTTTATAAATTTTCATGGTTTCTTCTTATATCATATTGCTTCTTTCTCGTGACCATTTACATAATGACCATCCTTCTTCACAATAATGACATTGAACTTGAGATTTCTACTCATACCTCGACCTTGTGCTTGATTTTAACGGCTTGAGCCTTGACTGCGATTTTTAATTGTTCCCCTTCAGCAGAACTTGAAGAGCGCTTCTTCCACCTATGTGTGGGCTTCTTCCTCTTCCTCTGTAATTTGATATTCCTCAACCTCTACCTTGACCAAATGAAAGGATTATGTCTTGAGCATGCTCTGATGATGATTTTTTACTCTCTTGACCTATGCCTAGCAGGACATGAGTGAGTCACATGACTCATCCATAGAAAACTATAAGATATCACCCTCTTAGCAAGCGCAACTATGGCATCAAACCTTCTTTGGTAGACTTCTTAAAAAAATTTCAACTGTTCTCCTTTCCTCAAGTGTCTCACCACGAGACCTAATTTGGGTGACAGGTCCTATTTCTGTGAAAAGAATGAGTCCACATTAAGAAAATAGTAAACACAAATTATTTCAAATCTCTTCTCAACATTGTAATTTTGTTGTCTTCATCTTTCATGCCTTGGCGAGGTTGTGGAGCGTGTCCATGTTTGCTCGAACACGTTGTTGCTGCAACCCTTGGGAAGATACTTTAATGAAATTCTTGAAATATATAAAATTTGAGTCTTCTTCCCTATTATCCCTCAACAAATCCCTTTTCTTCTTGTGTCAATACATTGTGTAGTACTACATCTCCTAGTTCTTGGAAACCATTCTCACCAATTCCCAAATCTCTTGTGAGAAAACAAAGCTTTTATTGTAATATCCCCACAATGATCTAATGATTGCCATTAAACTATGGTATTTGTGGATTAGTCAAGCTTATGCTTGTTGCTACCATTTTCACGTAGCAAAAAAACTCTCTGCGCGTAAATGTTTCTCCTCTTTGGTAAGTGCGACTCCTAAAAAAAAAAAATACTGCTCCTTCGTAAAAACACTTCCTTTCACTAAGATTCAAAACCTCTCTTATACCATGCTAAAAATTTTAAGGCGGGGAAATTGTTTTCCTCAGCTTACCACCAAACTTCCACACGGAAAATTAGATCATACTAGTCCTCTTTTCAATAATACGGTGGCGGAGATTAAATCGAAACTATAGTGTAGAAAATAAAATCAAATTATTTTACTCACGTTAAAGCAGTGTGCCGTAAACGATCGTTAAAATTCGAGAACAATATCGTGACTAACCAAACTTTTTATTATAATTTCAAAACATGAAATACATTCACATATGAAGGTTGCGACTCCTTCACAGTATTACAATTGTTGTTACTAAGATTTACATTCACTAGGGTTGTGAGTAACACACAATAAAACATATGCTTGTTGTTTTCATATACGTAAAAATTTGCTCCACCATTTTCTCTACCATTACATTCAACTAAATTATTGCTTATTAATTCAAAACATATACCTAGACATTAATATATAACGGAACAAAATTTAATACATATAATGAGGCGAACATGACTTTCACGAACTTTACGAAGTTATGTGAAGTAAACAACACTTGTGGATAAAATGTTCTCATTGGGCTTTAATAACCATGCATTAAATTTTATTTGACTTTTAATTAATTTCCTCTGTTGCGAAATGGTGAGAAATGGTTATTACAAACTCAATCCAGGGCATAAAACATTACAGAAATACGTTTGATGTATAGGAAAATTAAATGTGGTGGTTGAATTAATTCTCAACAACTCAGTGAGAAATTATGGTATCTTTAGGAGTGTACATCAAGTATGTGATGTGGACGGGATGACAGGGCGTTTATTAGGCAGTACCATTGTTAAATGTTCGTTGTTCACATCTATGAGCACTATTGTCGTCAGCGGAATCAAGTGATTTATTGAAGGAAATCAGACGTGCCAAAGGAAATAGCCGCGACATGTGCATGTTCATTAACACACCATTTTAAATGTTGATTTGTTCGAGATATGTGAGCACTTTTTCCAATCGTCCAGTAGGAATCAAATAGATTGATCGAAGGAGGAAGCAAACTGCTGCCTGGTGTACAAAGGTGACCGTATAGTGTAACATGGAGTTTTTGTGTATTGGTTGAATCCATTCAGGTGTACAAAGCTGAAATACATTCCAGTTTTTAAAATAGATTCTTAAATCAAAGTTAGATCTTGTTATTTTTGTGGTCGAATTAAAGCAGTGATAGGACGGCGAGTCAATTTTAAATAATTATAATATTAATTTTATAATGAAATTTAATCATCTTCATCGAAGATATGGATCCATTATAAAAACTCTAAACAATACTCTATCAAACAAATTCAAAATTTAGAAAAAATAATATTCTTAAATAATATATTAAAATTTTAAATTGATGATGATGATAATGATAGTAGTTAACATCAAAAGCTGGGACCAATCTTTGGTATCGGACCTAAAGAAAATAGTTATTTAATTTGATTTAAGATTTTGTTCTACGTTCAAAAATCTTGGAGAGAAGCCTCAAACTCAACATAATTTTTGACATCTTAAAAGGCTAGGAAGGTCAATATTGCAACAAAGATTATGAAATTGAGCTCTAATGTGGTTGTACACGAGGCACTCCAGAAAGGAAGTGATTTTAATCCTCGATGTTCACATTCTCACAAAGATGGCGGATCCTTTCCATCCATGGTGTTTTGGCTTGTCCAACGACCTATTTCACTATGAAGCTCATGAGAGTTTGTTCTAATCTTAGCTATATTAATTTTCTTCTTTGAGTTAGTTAATACGAGAGAGATACTTTTGATCTTCTAAAGTGAGATTGATGACCTCCTTATAATAATAAAAATAATAAAAATTAATATTCTCAAACAATATACATCAATATTCAAATTGTATAATGTAAATAATAATATTCCCAAACAAATATTAACATTGAAATTTTAAGATGTAAAATGAAATTAACGATAATGATACCCAAATCAATTTTGAATTACAAAGAATAACATTTCCAAACAATAACAATAGTAATTATATCAAGTAATTATATACCAATTTAAAAAAAAAATTAAAAAAGTATTAAAAAAAATTATATATTTTATTTTTAAAATTTGACTTAACAAAACATATTTTATATTATAAATTAATAATATATAGGATTTTATATAAATTTATTATAAAATAAGTTAAATTTCTTTTTAAATTTATTATATGTAAAATAAAACATTTTATTAGAATAAATATTAACCTATATTATCAGATATATGTTTAATTATATTTTAGATAACAATTTTAAATATCAATTCATTATAGTGTATTATTAATTTTTTAAATGGTAATTAGAAAATTTATTTAATAAAATTGTAATCTCTTAATATTATATATTAATTTTAAGAAGAACCTCACCTTACTCTAGATTCATACTTATATTAACTCTAATAATTTAATGAATGATATTACATGAATTTTATAAAATACTTATGAAATAGGACAAAAATTTGTCGTATGGTTCATCGTAGGAATCCTAGTTCACCCTTGGTGAATTGTAGCTAGGTCCTTCATCATTGTAAGTGCCAATGTTGTTTCTAACCAATTGCTTATGAAAAGAACATTGTCAAAATGACACACTCAAGTTGCTTCACAAAGTTTTGGTAGGAAAATAGGTGCTTGGGAAACTAACTCATCTAATGGAGAGTAACTTATATTTAGTAGAAATTCCAATCTAAATATACTTTAGAATATTGATTGGAGTAAATGAGAAGTAGTGACGTGTTTTTGAAGACCCCACTTATAATTAGATTTTCCTTATGAAGACATCTATAGAAATTCCTTGGAGCAAGGAACTTTCATTTGGGAGCCATCGAAGACTAAGAAGGGAAGGAGAAAGTTATTTTTATTGACCATTGAATAAATCACTTCCGAAACGGTTTCTACTTTTTTGTTGCTGATTTCTTAATCTAAGTTTATCCATTATATTTTATATTATATATAAATCTAATAAAAAATGAAACTCATTTTTTTTGTCTGACTAGCTTTAAGTGTAATTAACACGCTCTTTTTGGATAGGTGGTCAACAATGATCTTGTTCTTTTAATTTTTGCACGTAGAAGTTGTAGTTCAAGTTTGTTAAACTCTCTAACCTAGAACAAAAAAAAAAAGTTTTGTTTTGAGTTCTTGATTAATCCTAATATATTTCAAAATGTGGAGTGTTTGTTTCTGAGACTCTAAAAATCAATACTAGTTTCTCTAGTTTTACTTTAACATAAATTTTCAGTAACCTAACTTCATCACAAATACTCCTTCCATAACAAGTTGTGATTATATTTTTAAATTTTATTATTCAGATTGTTCATATACTAAGGATTGATGATGATGGTTAACGTCACTGAGACCAATCTTTGGTTTTATCGGACTAAAGAAAAGAGTTATTTAGACATTTGATTTAAGATTTTATTCCTATGTTGAAAAAGCTTGGAGAGAAGCCTCAGGAGCTAACTATAATTTTGACATCTTAAAATGCTAGGAAGGTTAGTATTGCAACAAATATTATGAAATTGAGCTCTAATGTGGTTGTACGTGGGGCACTCTAAGAGGAAGTGATTTTCATCCTCGATGTTCATATCAAGAGATGGTAGATCCTTTCCATCCATGGTGTTTTAAGAGCGTCGATGACTTGTTTCACTATGGAGCTCATGAGTTCGTTTCCTGTCTTGGCTATATTAATTTTCTTCTTTGAGCTAGTTAAAGCAGAGAGATGCTTTTGATCTTCTAAAGTCGGGTTGATGACCTCCTTATAATACCTTAATTTTTCTTTTCTGACTTTTTTTAACTACGATCTTTCTCACACCACATTTTTTCTTTTGAAAGCTTATTAATTTTTTTTAATGTTATTGATGTTTTGCGATGCAACAATAAATCCCCATCTCCCAATGGTTTAACCAGGCCCTAGTGTCTTTATACCAACCTTGTTTAAGCCTTAGGTGGTTTTGGATGAATTTAAAGCTGGCTTACGGAGGGATTTGTAGTCTCTAATTCTTGAGCTTGTGCTTGTACAGTAGAAACCTAGTCATAGCTAGGCTCTAGATAGGGAAATACCCGGTTCTATAAGAATAATAGGATAGGGTGCATTGGCACCAATTTTTAAGGTTATACGTTATAAAACGCTTATGGATTTAACGATCTTTCTCCGGGATTCTCTAGAGATGCGCAACCTCAAACCTCACATCCATATAAAATAACAAGGAGTGACTAAAGTTTCAAAGAGAACTTCTTTTCTATCCCACATTACAAGATTTATCATTTTACATGGGAATTATGATTTTTTACTTTTCATTTAATTTAAAAAACAAAATTTTATACAAAATATCATAATTGATTTAAATTTTATTTATGTTATTAAAATTCATTATTTATTTTATTTTGTATATATATATATATATGTTTGCTTATATTTATTTACATAAATAATAATAAAAATAAATCCTATATCCTAAAAAATTGATTTCTATTTTGAATTAATATTTTTAAACTTTTAGTTATATAATTACTCCATTAAAATAAACTTATATCAAATATTTCAAAAACATATAAATGTATCAACAAAATAATATATATATATATATATATATATATATATATATATATATATATATATATATATATATATATATATATATATATACCAAATGATATATTAAAAACTAGCACATCCATACATACATATAAAACCATAATAATTTTATATTTAAGGGTTACCAACCATATCATTTGCAACCATATTGAAATTTCTTTGAAGAAGATATGAGGCTCATCATATGTGCATCCATATAATTTAAAATATAAAAGGAGTTGTCTCTTAGATTCAATAGAATAGTTTGAATGACGAGTTTTTTGCAGAATGTGGTAATTTTTTTCAAAAAATCGGGTAATTGGAGTGTTTGAATTGCATTTTTTTTTATGGTGGAAATGGATTCAACCACCATAAAAAACAACAAGGCATCCAAAATACTTAAGTTAACGACTCTAACTAGATTTTCAAAAACCTCTTTTTGCCGTCTACTAATCTTACCAATTTTTGTGTTATTAAATGGGTTTTTAGATTCTGGTGATCTAAATGATATGTTCCGCGGAGTGTCGCCCAATTTGCGCATCCTGAATCTTTAAAAATCTTCAGGTGAGGAGGATAAATGTGAGTGTCAAACAACTTCTTGTCAGGATATCAACTCACAATCATTCGTTAAGGTATGGTGGGTGTTATTTGCCAGTCCGAGAGGTTCGGACAATGGTGGAGGACATTTATTTAGTGGTGCGCGGGGGTTGGAATTTGGGTTTTTATTTATTTGTCATAAAAAAAATTTGACGTTTTGGGTAATTTTTTTTTTTTTTGCTCATGGAATGTTATGTCTAAAATTTTTTGTCTACATTTTTATTTTCAATAATAAAGTTTTGATAATAAATTAATTAACTCTTCACTATTTAAGAATTGATTACAAAAATATCTTTCAATAACATAGGTGATTGCAGATTAATTTTTACTCTTCAAGAATGATGTTCTTATAATTGATTAACCTTTAAAAAATAAAGATTTGATTAAAAATCTACTGCAAAACCATATTTAACTGCATATTAAAATTTTACCTTCAAGAATGACGCTCTCATAATATATTAACTCTTCACTAATAAATATTTGATTAAAAAAATAAGTTTTGGAAATATTTCGGAATTTGATAAATAGGAGATTTTTTTTTTACCTCACTGATGTCAATCAAAATATCTGTAAAATATATAATCTAGATATACATACCTAAACATAATTAAAGTTGGCACTTCATCTAAATTCGAGAATGATAAATAATTTGAAGTGTCATGGGTGCTATAACTTTGAAATACAATGTCAAGATTCTATATTTCACCTCCCTAGAAGAAATCGTTCATTATTTCAATAACAACAACAAATCCAAACAACAAAAGAAAAGAGACAATATTTAAAATTTGAACAATTTAATACTACAAAATATTCATGATCCCGTGGAAAAAGTATTTCCTCCATGCCTTTAGTAACAACAACAAATACAAACAACAAAATCCCTCGAGAAAGGATTTCCTAACAACAATCCACTAACTTTATATAAAACAGAGCACTAAAAGCTTAGATTTTCTCTAAAATATTACCTTTCCTCCAGACATGTAATGATCTTACATGACATAACTAGTCCAAATCTCAGATGTTTTCCATGTGATAAAAGTTATAATAAATTTCAATGTCATAACGCTTATATTAAATTATGGTCTACCACTAGAAAGAAAACATGGATCTCCAAATATAATATAAAATTCATGTTAATATAATCTATATATACTAGTTGTATATAAAAATGAATATTTCTCTAAAAAATATCCACATATCAAAATTATAATTTTCTAGTGTTGTGTATGTACATATTCACAATATTAGACATCATATAAATCCATGTTACAATTCAGATAGAAAGACACAATGCACTTAATGAGCAACAATATTGAATGTTGTCAATCTAAATATATTAAAGTTAATTAAATCTTAAAAAAAAAAAAAAAAATTATATATTTTTTCAAGTTCTTACACCTAGATATTTTTTTGTAATTGTTCTAAGGTTGTTGTTATTTTTGGACAAACAAAAACTCAATTAAAAATACAACCATTCCCTAAAATAATCCACATTATCATGGCCAAGTTAAACTTAATTCAAAAAGTCAAGTTGAGACATCTTTGAACCATACTTGTTATGTTTATGATGACTCTTCTTCTATGGTTATTTAAGTGCAAAGTGTTTTTTATCTCCTATTCTATTAAAAAATGTGCTATAATACTTGGAAATGGAATGTTACCACCCTAGAGATTATAGACTCAAGTAACATATAGTAAAGGAACTGAAAGGAACATATAGTAAAGGAACTGAATAGTTTCGAGGATGACATACAAATATGCACATAAACTATGTTAGTTTCGGGACTTTTTCAACAAACTCTAAGGTTAATAATGAAATTAATTTTTTGTTTTACTTTTTACAGATAAATTTACTATTCATAAATCTAAAACTCTCCAACTCATTTTGTCCTATAAGCATCCTAATACCAAGAAAATAAAAATAAAAAATAAAATAAAATAAAATAATAGTAGTGGAAATTATTTATTTGGACATCCAAGGGAAATTCTATAATCAAATAATCTTTATTAGAGTGTGATATGTAAATTCATTTTTTTGCATTTGTGTTAAGGATTAGTTGTGTTTCTTGAACCAATAGGAGTAGCTATCAGATTTGGCATCAACAATATGTTCTACTTCAATTCGGAGATCAAAAGATTTATATATTAACTCCTTCACAAAAAAGATTTATCAGTATCCTAAGAATAAGTATAAGAATAAGTATGTGAACTATCTCATGTCCATCATTATAATTAAGAGATGACATAGTTCTTGCATTTCTCCCATATGGCAAAGTCCATAGATAATCCCACTCAAAGAATAAGAATTTGGAGGCGAACCATTAGCTACCATTTCCTTCCCCGACCAAAACCTGCATTATGCCATCTCCCTCGCAATGTTCATTAGGAGACAAACCCTTTCTAATCATTTCCACTAATATCTTGTTTTCTTCTTTCATCGTGGCATATTGCATAAGCAGGCTACCTTTCTTACAATAGCCATTATTCAAAATGTTAAAGACATGGGATTTATAAAGTGCACAAACCATTGAACAATAATTAAAAGTATTGGGACAAATCCCTTTATGTTGGACTCATCTGGCAAATGTAAGGCTTCTTGCATATTAGCCTCCTTAGAATGGTCAATCATCAAAGTGTTAAATTTTGTAAATTAAAAATAAAACCCTTGTCTAGGAGTTCCAAAACACATTCTATGTCTCCTATGTCATAGATTTTCTCGAGAGTTCTTGAATTAATAAATTGTAAATAAACCTATCATATTTTAGGTTTCTCTCTACCATATTATCATATCATACAGGCCAAACTATTGAAACATATGGTTACCTTCTTTGCAATATCCATAGACAAGAAAATCATAAATAAGCCATGGTTCTATACCTTTGTCAACCATCCAGCGGAAAAATCCTTAACTTTGTATGTCTTCCCTGCCTTGGCTTTGTATGTGTGAGAAAATGTACGTATCTTTCCTTACTTTAAAATCTCTTTTCTTTATCTCATTGAAAAACTCAATAGCATGTTCAATGTAACCTTCTTAAAGAAAGCGATCTAAAACCAGTGTAGCGTTTATATAAACAAAAATTTCAGACACGTTTGTTAAATACTCCAAAAAAATTGAAAGGCGTCGAAAATCATCCCATGTTGCACCAACACACTAATTGCTATGTTAGAAATTGTGGCACAAGAAATCCAATTCTAGAATTTCTCAACATAATCTATCACAGAAATCTAGGTTTCTAAACACTTATTTATCGGGATATAATTAATTAAGTTGGAAGATGTGCTACTGCACATATGTCCTATAGATGCTGAGAACGGTGGCTATATATATTTTGGAATTTCTGGAGAGCCCATGTTCTTAAAATAGTCTCAAGTCATTTGGGATTAACTTGAAGCCCAATACTAACCTGTGAGAAGCTCTAACATTTTATTTTGGGTCAACGTGATTTGTGTTGGGATGTTGTTTCTGTAAATAATTTTTAATGGAAGAGCTACTAAATTTTCCATGGCAGACAATACTGAAGGAAATACATCAAAACTAAAAAGCGATATAGATAATGGCAGTACTTAGCTGTATTCAAATCAATGCAAGGTCCTCCATTCCTTCCATTGTCGCTGTCGCTAGGAAACAACTGAAGAGACGAGTTGATTGCCAGAAATTTCGGAGGACAGGGTATCGATATACTCCTTGCGGTTTGAATCGTCGAGTTGGGAGATACGTGGTTTCCACATATGAAGATCAACATGAGTTAGACGCTGGTTTCCGAGTCCAATGCCCTTCGCCCTCGTCCAGTTGGCAACTTGGAAACTTGGAACCTGCAGTCCGAGTAGGTAGAGTTTTAATATTTCATAAATGGCTACGGTCGGATCTCAGCAAAGCTTAATTAAAGAAATGAAAATAATCTATTGTGGCCCATATCTTTTAAGCAATCTATTTGGATGGCAAAATCTGGTGCACATTATAGTTGAAAACCTACAATGACATTTCTATCGTTGTACATAGGACAAGAACGTGCCTAGGTAATTTACCCGACCCTTTGGTTTTAGTTTCAGATAGGGTATAATGACGTTTTCCTAAAAAGGTAAACCTTCAAAAATATGTTTTATAGACTTCTCATCATGAAATGAAAGAGGGGCATATAAAAAATTTAAATGTACTCCTCAAATTCGAACCCTGGCCGTAGGTAACGGAATGATTGTGATCTCGTGCCAGGACGTCTACTCTTATTGCATCCTCCTTTTCCCGACATTTTAGCATCCTCCTTTAAACGACATTGGGTGACACTGTGACGTATCATGTTATTTTGATCCCTCACTCTGGACAAATCCGCGAACCGCCACAGCTGGAAACAAATTCGAAATATTGTTGTTTGTTAGCGGACATCAGATCATGACTGCAATTGCAGGAATTGGGGTTTGTGTACTGGCCATGGTAGAAAATATGAGTCGATCCGTGGGCGGATATAAATTATAATAACTGCAGGGGAGGGATGCTCCGGCAAAATAAAATAAGTTGTTTGTCGAGTAGGTGGTGTGGTGTGGTGATTTGTTTCCTGTAACGTGATTATCTATCTTATTCCTCGGAATAGTATGCAAGTACCCCATTGATACAATGAATTACATAAAAATAAATAAAAAGAATAAATTCACAATTTGCTGCCATTCACCTGAATAGGGGAAAATATATGATGCGGCTGACTTCCTCGCTTGTGGGCAAAATAAAACAATGATAGGGATGCGCTTGTAGACAAAACAGTGATAGCGATGCGTAGGGAAAGATGATGAATCTCATCGCTTACCTGAGTAACATTCCAAGTGGATACAGCGACAAAAGGCTGCTGAACTTAAGTTCAGATTTGGGAATATTCTAATCTTTTGAAATATTCTCATGATCTATCATTTACATCCTGGTATCACAGCAAGAATAATCTAATATTGTGAAATATTCTCCTAATCTCTCATTTGCATCCTTGTATCACAGCAATAATACCTCAAGGTAAAAAGAACACGACATGAAGTAGAGAGAAGCACCTCTAGGAAAAACAAAAAAACTCAGGCAATTCATTTCTCCATAGTTGTTTGAGCTCTTCAGTTGATGAAGAACAATTCGTCACACATTTAGGTTTCGAGAAACGGCTCTCCATTAGAGAGTGTAAGAGTTCATTTGCTCCGACCATTCTTTTTTTGGATGTGTATCTCTAAGTCTAAATCATACACTATAAAATCTGAAATATATAAGAATGATATCGTTTTCCAATATTTTAATTTATTTCATTTTTTGGATTTTTTTTCCTTTCGTAATTTGAAATCATATTTAGATTTATTAGCGACTCCTCCCAAAGAGAGTGAGAGAACATTAAAATAATATCGTATTTTGAAGTTTATATTTTAAATCATAAATATATTTTAAACCATAAATCATAATTTTTTTTTTTTTAAAGTTTGGTAGGACTACATTTTTACATCTTCATCAACATGTCTAGATACATCACTCCGATTGAGGTAGGGAATTGAACCTGTGATGAGTGCCATAACAGTCTGCCTCATCGTTGTTTGACATAACGTTGCAATTTGCTTAAAAAAATAAGATTTTTTTTCATTCTTTAAAATAAATATTCTCAACAATTGGTATGATGTTGGAATGTGTAATTCCTATTTGTCAGTGATTCTCTCTATGTATAGAGTCTGTTCCTATTTCGTAGGTTAGCTAAAACTAAATTCCTAGTTTGGTGTGAGGTTGAGATATTCTATCAACCAACTTACTTTGCATCCAAGATAGTTTCCCTATCTTGAGACAATTCCTCATGTATATATGTAACTCTATTTGATTAATAGAATATAGTTTGCATATTGACCTTTTATCTTGGGACCGACAACTCGAATAGCTCGGATGACACTAACGAAGCTCCAAGAAAGCGCAAGAGACTAGGTAACAGACATGCAAGCCTAGGGTTTTGAACCAGAGCATCAGAAAATTCGCACAATAACTAGGCAAAATAAGGTTTTGAGAGCCGAAAGATGGCAGCATCGGGAGGGGGGTCAATCCCCTCCTACCGGAATGTAACTGCTAGAGAACAGAACACTAGACAACCCAACATGCAAGGCGGAACAACAACGAAAACTCGACCAGTCTTAGGAGCTGCGTGGCAAGCTAGGGAAAAAACACAATGCCTCCCCAGATCATTGAAGAAACGAAGGTACACCATCCCACCAAATAAACTAGATGAATACAGGGGATACATGAAAGATAATTTTCTTATTTGCAAATTTATTGGAATATGGCCGTTAGAAAAAGACCCGTTGAAATGGATACAAGCAAAGTGGCAACAAAAAGGCCACCTAGATCTTATGTTCGGCCCAAGAGGCTTCTTCACGGTCATTTTCACCAATCTATTGGACAAGGAAAGAATCTTTGAAGGAGGGCCTTATTTTTACAACAACGTAGGACTCATTCTAAGATAATGGGAAGAGTGTTACAACCCAGATGAGGAACAGTTCCTAGCAGCACTGGTGTGGGTGAGATTATTCGCTCTACCAATGGACTTCTACGACCTGGATATATTAGAAGGAATCGGAAACTCCTTAGGAAGCTTTGTAAAAATTGCAGAGACAACTTGTCGTCGAAGATATACATCCTTTGCTAGAATCTGTGTATACATGAACATATCTGAACCGCTCTCAGAATCAATAGCGCTGGAATATGAAGGCAAGATCTAGCAACACAAGTTAGACTACGAACACATACAATTTCATTGCAGAATATGCCACGAATATGGTCATCTATACAAAACTTGTCCATTGAACATCCCTGAAGTAGAAGTAGGAAAAACCACAACGGTCGAGGACACAAGCCAAGATAAAGAGGAAGGGTTCATACTAGTCACAAACAGGAAAAAATCGATCAGGCAGCAAAATACACAAACTAATAGTCAAAAACTAAAGAGCACCCAAAATCGCTATGAAATCTTGAAAGAGGAAGGTGAATCATCAAAAGCTATAGAGGAAACACAAGAAAGGAACGAGGAGACAATGCAGCAAAGAACTTCAGTAACAAAACGGAAAGCTCAGTAATACCAAATAGAAACAGAGGAACCATAGGGAGGAGAAATAGCTGGAGTGGAGCAAGCACCAATGGATATCGAGCAGATAAAAGAGGATCTAAGTGAAGAAGAATAAGTGCTTAAGCGTCTACTATATGAATGGAGGAACATGGATGATAGATTCATCCCTGCAGACCAAACGAAGTTGTATAAAGAAACATTTGAGCATTATTTGTTGTCCGAAGCTAGGAAACAAGTAAGTACTACTGAAAACCAAACACCTAAGGAAACAAATATGCAATCAAAGGTGGGTGGGAAAAAAGGAAGGAAAACAGTACATGACTCAATTCAGATGGTGGGAGAAATGTTAGTAAACACTGCCAAGATAATGCCGATAACAACGATGCTTCATCCAATCCCGAAAGTTAATAAATTAAAATACTATCATGGAACATAAGAGGCCTGAATAGTAAAGGCAAGCAAAGAAAGCTAAAAGAAAGACTAAAAACTAAAAAACCTCAAGTTATGTTGATACAAGAAACGAAGGTGACAACTCAAAACATAGAAACAATTCTACAATCATTTAAACCCCACTATGAAGTCATGGCTATTGATGCAAGACGAACAGTAGGAAGGATTGCAATATTATGGAACCCTGTAGAGATAATAGCAGAAAACTAGCTTGGCCTAGCCAGGATCTTGTCAGGACATTTTAGGCGAGTGGGCACGCAAGATCGCATACTAATCTCAGCAGTATATGGTCCTCATATCCAAGGCGAATGAGAGGCATTCATTAATAGCATAAGAACGCTGAGAAACTTACAACATGAAAAATATTGGCTGTTAGGAGGAGACTTTAACATGATATTAAACCTAGTGGAAAAAAAAGGAGGAACCAGAAGAGAAGAACCGGAAATGGAGATGTTTAGGGATCTTTTGACAAACCTCAAGATAGTGGATATCACAATAGTGAATGTCACATACTCATGGAACAATAGGAGAGGGATGGCTGACTAAATAGAATCAAGACTCGACAGATTTCTAGCCACTGAGGAGCTACTGAGTGTGGATGCTTACTATGAAGTGGCAATCATTCTAGCACTAGGATCATACCACTGGGCCATAAAACTAGAAATGGACTTAAGAGAAAGCCCCAAAAATAAGCCATTCAGATCTGAATTTTTTTGGCTGAGGGACCCAAATTTCCTAGAGAAAGCTAAACATTGGTGGGAAACAACTCAAATCCAAGGAAGGAACAAAATGCACTCATTCCAGCTTCGACTAAAAAACCTAAAAAAAGAAATAAAAACTTGGAACAACACTGAATTTGGAAATATACATGCAAACCTCCTCAGATTACAGGAAGAGATGAAGCAGAACCATCAACAGATCATCCTAAATGGGTGAATAGAAGCACTGGCTATGGAAGAAGGGCAATTATTAAGTCAACTGGATGAAAGGAAAAAGCAATAAGAACTGTTGTGGAAACAAAAATCAAGAGTTCAATGGCTCAAAGAAGGGGAGAAAAACACTAATTTCTTCCACAAGGCACTGATCCAGAGAAGACAACATAACAGAATCTTCTCACTAAAGGATACCAATGGGAATTGAGTACAACAACATGTAGAAATGGAGTAGAAATGGAGACACTCTTAGTAAACCATTTCAAAGAGATGCTCATAGAACCAGCAGACAATAGAGAAGTAGCCATAGAACGTGTCACTCGACACGTACCCTCCAAAGTAAGTAGAGAAAAAAACCTAGTGCTGATGAGAGAAATAACTTTGCAGGAAGTTGAAGAAGTGGTAAAGAACCTCCCCAAAAACAAAGCCCTGGGCCCAGATGGTTTCACAGTGGAATTCTACCAAGCCACGTGGAAATTCATGGGAAAGGATATCTGGGAATTGGTCGAAGAATCGAGGAGATCAAGATATGTGTACCCAACTCAAAATTCCACACTAATCTCTCTGATCCCTAAACAAGACAACATGGATACCCCAACGGGCTTCAGACCAATAACATTATGCAATGTCATATATAAGATCCTTTCAACTATCATGGTCAACCGCCTCAAACCAGTTCTAAATAAAATAATATCAGTAGAACAAACAGGTTTTGTAAAAGGCAGATAGATCCTTGATGGGATAGTCACTGTCCAAGAAGTAATACATTCACTTCAAACCCTTAAAGCCAAAGGAATGCTGATTAAATTGGACCTATCCAAAGCTTACAATTGACTCAGCTAGGCATACCTGAAAGCAGTCCGATCAGCATTCAGTTTTGACCAGAGATGGATCAAATGGGTAATGTATCTCAATTCCTCCCCAAACTACTCAATTTTATTAAATGAAACCCCGAATGAACCTTTTAATGCAACCAGGGGTTTGAGACAGGGAGACCCAATATCACCATTCTTATTCATCATAGCTGCTGAAGGTCTCATCCATTTGATAAAAGCGCAAATAGCCACAGGACAATTCAAAGGTCTGAAATTATGGGGAGAAGGGCTTACTCTATCGCACCAACAATTTGTAGATGACATAATGCTATTCTGCGAGACTTCTCTGAGGGAAGAAAAATCCATCTTGGCTATTCTTAAAATATTCATGGAAGCCTCAGGGACCCTTATAAACAATGATAAGTCAAACGTCTACTTCTTCAATGTTAATGCTGCCATCAAAAGATTCATAGCCAGAACCTTGGGCTTTAAGTTGGGAACATTTCCAATGAAATATCAAGGCTTCCCCCTTAACCTTACCTCCCTAAGGGTATCAGGGTGGAAGGATCTCCTCACGAAGCTCCACAAGTGCCTACAAAACTAGTCCCTCTGATTTCTCAATGCCCCTAGCTGAGTCATTCTCCTTTGATCCATCCTGAAAGCTATCCCCATATACCAGCTGTCTGGGAGAGTGGCCCCCAAGACTGTTTGCAGAAATATGGTTAAAATCTTCAAAAAATTCTTATGACAAGGAGCCACAGAGACCTGAAAATGAATACTCCTATCCTAGGAAAAACTTATCAAACCAAAAATGGCAGGGGGTCTAGGATTAAGAGACCCATATATCCTCAACCAAGTAATGGGCGTGAAGCTGTGGTGGATGTGGCTCCAAGGAGGTACCAACATTTGGAAAATCATATGGGAGAAAAAATACGAGATATCAACAATTACAGGGAAACTGAAAGCCAAAAATATTCCCAAAGGATCAAATATATGGAACCTAGCTACAAAAAACAGAGAAATTATAAGACAGCATAGCTTCTGGGAAGTTCGAGGAGGAAGAACAACTCTCTTCTTGGAGGACTCTTGGTAATAGAGAGAAAAATTATTCAGCCGCCTGGAATTGGGAGAAATCTTCTTATTCACAAACATGCCAAACTAGAGAACAATCAGTAACTACTGGATAACAGAGGAGGAAGCGACATGGAGAAAATGGAAAGAAAAAGAACGCTGGCCACAAGCCCTAGAAACTAAACAATGGAACAACTTCAACAACGAAATGAAGACCATGAAATTGGATGCCACTAGTGGGGAGGATATACTAAGATGTAGATACAAGAACATATGGATGTTCACAATCAAAGAAGGCTATACTATAAAATCTAAAAATCATCTCAACAGAAAAGACCAACTATGGCAGAAAATATGTGGTGCCAAGCACTGGCCAAAATTTGAACAATTTCTTTGGCTTTTAAGCCATAAGAAAGTTCTTACATGGGACCAACTACAAAAAAGAGGAATGGAAGGACCCTCAATATGCAAAATGTGCAAGGAGAATGCAGAATGTATATAACACCTTTTCAATACATGCTCCAAGGTAGAACAACTATGGCAAAACATCAATGTGATCTTCCAACAAACAGACAGAAACATGACAAACATAAATGAAACAATATTAAAATGGTGGAAAGGGGGCTACAAGAGTGAATTGCTCAATAAGGCATGGGGATTATCTATTAGACTCCTTCTTTGGGAAATATGGAAAGAAAGAAACCACATAATCTTTAGAGAAGACACTAAAGATATAAACCACATATGGAAAGTGATTTTGGACAACATCAGGGAAACAATTCTTACATAAAAATGGACGGAAGATGATTGGAAGAAAAATGGCCACGAAGAGAGGATCCTACATATGCTAAAATTAAAACCTGAAATGCTAACAAAATCATTATGGAAATTCAAACTGAAAATTCAATCCCCCATAGACATATTCAGCTTCCCACAAGCTGGATTCCTGAAATTGAATTACAATGGAGCATCCAAAGGAAACCCAGGGCAAGCTAGAATAGGAGGATTATTCTACAACTTTCAAGGTACAACGTCTAGGATATATGCAATGGACATTGGGTATGCAATCAACAATGAAGCAGAGTTATTGGCAGCTAAACAAGGCCTAACTGTGGCAATTCGGAAAAAATACAACATAATTATAATAGAAGGGGATTCAGCAATGGTGACTGGAGTGCTCAGCAAGCTTCAACAAGGCACACCTTGGGAAAAGATAAGCGAAAGATGGCAAACGGCTAGGCTTATTCAGGATATAGCCAACCTAATGCAAAATATATGATACATCATACCTTCACATGTCTGCAAAGGGGGAAATGAAGCAGCAGACTACCTAGCTAACTGGGCAAGCATGAATGAAGGGCGACAGTTAGATATCAACCAGAGAAGCCAAGGTTGGGACATAGAACTCCAAAATATATAGATTGTCATAGACAATCTGTAGACTCCCGATCGAGGTCCCAAGTGTTTGATCATCATATGCCACATGGTGGATGACAGCAGAATGGGATTCATTGCATGAGGGTGGTGGTCCTTGCCGTGATGCTCCCTCATCAATGTGCACTACTCGCCTGTAAGACCATTCTTCATGCTGACAGAGTGGGGTTAAAATGGGTAATACTCTATTTCCTTCATCCCATAACCTTGTCTTTATAAAGAAAGGTTTGTCTTCCTCTATGTTCTGCTCTGTGGTGCATCTTCTGCAGGGATACCTTCAACACTACTATATTACCTGGTATGTAATGCTATCACCAGTTTTCTTTATTTATACTTTGAATAATGAAGATGATGGTTATAGTTCTTCTTATCATCATTACATGGAGATAATCTATTCGTATATTTGTGAGAATGAAGAAAATGGCATCTGTTTGGAAGTAGAGCCATGCTTTCGCAGTTCTCCGGCCTCTTCGCATTGTATGTCTGGTTATGAATTCTATAAGGTTTATATGGTGCTATATGTGTCTGAATATTTTCTTTCAGCTCATAAAACTATTCAAAAAATAGGGTTTAGTTCACACTTCTCTGGTTATGATTTCACAATGATATGTTCTATCATTTGTATTCTGTTGCCAATTTATTGTAATTTGACAACTTTCTGCTATGAATTGCTCTGAAATCATTCCTCTGTAGGCGTTGAATTTTTATCAAAGCATTCCTATCATTCCTCTGTAGGTGGGCTTTCTGTCTATCTCTTCTTACATGGTTTGCTGCCCTAGTATTGTAATTTGACATTTTTCTGCTATGAATTGCTCTCAAAAAATTCCTTTGTAGGTGGATTTCTGTCGGTCTCTACATATATTTTAGGGGTAAATACTTTCAATGGTTTCTTTATCTCTGTGTGGTGCTGAATTCGTTTCTTAGTGTAACTGGGTATCTTATGGGTAATATTTTTCAATGGTACTCCTTTTTCCATCTGGGTTATGTGAAGTGCTTGGTTCTCCACTAGCTGCACAGTTGGTTCGCTTTGTTTTTCATCCTTCTCAGCTTCCATATGTCTATTGTTGATAGTATAAACATTTTGGGGTTGAAGAGTCATCAGATAATGAACAGAGCTTTCAGAAACTATTATATTGATTTTTATCTCTTCACAGGATCCAATTTCAAGTTCTTTAATTCCATCATGGTGAAAGGCCAGAATAACCGAGGAAAGGACAAGAGAGGGAGGAAGACTGGCAAAGAAACTTTGGAAAATCTTGCAGATGTATATGAAATAGGAAATTTGATCCATATTCGCAAAGCAATTCATGGCTGCGAAAAACAAACTCGGAGTGATGATGAAGATCTGGAAGAACAAGAGGGCAAGATGGATTTTATTTTGGATCCTGGCAACACAAGAGGCAGAGTATCACTATTCCAGTAGTTAGTTAAAACAAACTAGAAAATGAAGTGTGTATTGGCTAAGGAAATGGCCAATATGGAAGTGAAGGAAGAAAACTTTTCAATGTTGCTCGAATTACACCAAATCAAATAGGATATGCATAATATGATGAAGACCTAGTTGCAGGTTAATGAAAGAATCAGTCACATAGAGAGGCAGCTTAATAGCCTCGAGAAAAAGGATTTGCATGGCTCTACTGCAATGGAACTCGTTGATGGAGTCTCTTTTTAGATTATAGATATGTTATATGTTTTTTGAGAATAGTATATAAAGTTTTTCTTTTAAATGTACTGGTTATGGACATAGTAATGCTGTAAAAGCAGTAAATAGATGGAAAAAACAATTTCAATTTTGGATGGCTTTTAATGCCACACGGTGGCCAACAGACTTGGTTTCCTTTGGGCAGGTTGAGGCTCTGCAACTGATACTATGTATAGCAACTTGCTCGCTTTAAATATGAAAATGGATAGGTACTACTAAATTTACAAAAAAATAGTCATTGTGAAGTCATATAGAGGTCATTTTCATTTGTGATTTATTTAGTTTATTTAGTTTTATTGTGTTGATAGCCATAAGTTATTAATTATAATTGATAAAATGAAAATAATTAAGAAAAATACTTAGATAAATTCAATTCCCACAAATTACATTATTAACTTTCTTATAATAGCTTTTAGCTCTTGTTTTTAAGTTTAAATAGTGCTTCCAAGTCTAAAACATGATAAGTAATTATCCTGAACCGTGATTCAAACTTTATCCAATAAATATCAATATTTATTAAAAATAATATTTGAACTTAAAATTTCTAATTATCATTAATAAAGTTAAAAAATTATCTAATTCTAAATTAATATTGGAATATTATTTCATTACAACATGTTTTTGTTATGGATAACATTGTTATTATTAATTTTTAATAAATAACAATGCCAAGTCACCCTAAAAAAAATTACCAAATAGAAAAAACCAAAAAACAAATAGAATTATAAATATTTATCGTTATTGTTTTATTGATATTTTGTTTATTTATTGATATTTTTACAACCACCCAATGTTCTTACATGACTTAAATTAAAAACAGTAACAAATGATAAAGTTAAATTGTGATTCCTTACCACAAGAAAAAAAAACACAAACACAAAAAGGTCAAAAATGTTTTTTCCATGTTAAAAACTACATTAAAATAATTATTTTCAAAGAAAATGAAGATAGAAAATCCATAGACTTGGCAAATACATTACAATAATTATTATCTACAGAAAAATGAAGGTAGAAAATCCAGAGACTTGACAGTATCTAACAATGCTCTTGAACAAATTGGTCAAATAGGAAATGACATGTGACCTTGAATTTCATTGTAATTATGAGAAATTTCATGTCTCAACTAGAGGGTTTTTCAATGTTGCGTCTATTAATCTAGTTCTTCACAAGTAACCATTATCCTGCAAACCAATATAATAATTAAATAATAATTAAATTACACTCAGAAAAGTGTTGATGCATATTACAAGTAATAAATTATAAACATAATTCCTTGGTTTACAAGGCATTTCAAGTGGACTTTCAAATTTGTAGTCCCAATCCTTTGCATTTTCTTTAACATCGACTTTCTAATTTTAAACCTTGATTTCCTCTAAAGATGAAGCATAAACCTACTTGATTGCTTAGGAGAAAATATGTCACTATTATAAAACATCAATTAACACTGGTTTGACGATATAACATTAAAATGTCCACAAGGGAAAAACACAGGTTATTACAACCTTCATTCCCACCTTCAGTGTCTTCTGATCAGGTGATGTTTTTTCAGTTCGCACAGCATGTTTGATTGGAGGTGGAAAGTCATAAAAACAAATAATAAATTATTTGAGATCATTCGAAGAGGTCATTGAGAGTTGTATAGTTGACTCCCACTCCCATTTCCTTTTCAGAAGCACCCGTTGTACCACTCTGAACTTTAATAGGTCCGAAATGTCAGGCCAGGTTACCTTGGGAAAGATCTAGAAATTAATCTATTAGTTAAGACCCAGAACCAAAAGTTTCTTTCCCATCTCATCCATTTTAGATATATATTTATGGGAAAGCATCAAATTTTTAAAACAAAATTCTTATCAGAAAACACTGACCATGGTGGAAAGACACTTACCATGGTGTGGGTATTTCCAGATGCTATTGTGGACCATCCATTAAAGATCAGATCAATGGTTGTGTATCAATGTAAATTTCCTGTGTCATTTCATGGAAAAAAGAAGTTAGTAATTGTATGGAAATTATGTCAATATATGAGGTAAAGAGAGACTTTATTCACTACCTTCTGTAGCAGATGGCCCAAGAACCTTATTAAAATTGAATATCATGTGTACATATTTTCCCATTTTGGATGTATTGACAAGGATGGATCCATCTTCCCCTATAAATTCCATTGCACGGTGGGCATCAGATTGACCTCCAAAATGGGGTTTGATTCTGTAGTATACTATTATGCTTCTTGAGCCCCAAGAAAACAGTAAATATAATTAGTGATTACTGTAATTGTCATAATATAATTATGGAATCTATTTTGCAAGAATTTTAGGACAAACACCTTTGAGGTCTTGAAGGTGTTTGTAAAAGATCTTGTTTTCTTGGAGAACTCTGTGATATCCCCTAGCAACATTAGAAATTTCTTGTGACCTAGTTATCTGTAAAAATAAGTGTTTTAGAGAGAAGTCGGTGTCATTCCTTATTGTAAAGAAAAATGTAGAGAATACACGGTGGAAAACTATGAATAATAACACACACACACAGCAATAAATGAAGACAACAGTGTAGATAGTAGAGAGAATAAACTGAATAATAAATTCTATCACAACAAAATAGGATAGAATATCTCCTCACTAGGATTTGATGCAATTAGTTTAGGAACCAATCCTATTGTTGGCATATCCATGAGATTTTAGCCAAATTAATATCCAAAAAATCTCAACAATCTCCACCTTGACAACAGTTAGCCTGATACCTTGTTCCTGTTATTATTTTTATTTTTTATGCAAGCCAAGAGAAGCCAGACACCATCGTAGCTTCTCTAATGAAACCGGTTTCGTTAAAATTTCTGTATAGTTTTCCTTTGTATGCACTTTTTAAAGAAAGACTCTGTATTCAGTGATAACCTATCTTACAAAATGGTACTTTATAGGTATATGCTTTGATTTACTATGATAGGCTGGATTTTTAGCCAAGTGAATTGCACTTTGACTATCACAAAATAACTTAATGTTGTCTTGCAACCTACCAAACTCACCAAACAAACCTTTCAACCAAACCGCTTCTTTGCAAGCATGTGAAGCAGCTATGTATTCTGCTTCTGTAGTGGATAAAGCAATAATGTTTTGTAGCTTTGACATCCAGCTAATAGCTCCCCCTGCAAGAGTAAAGACATATCCTGAAGTTGACCTTCTCTTATCCAAATCACCTGCAAAGTCGAAATCAACATATCCACAAACAAATTCACTACTTCTGTCATAAGTGATACAATGATCACTTGTGCCTCTCAGATACCGAAGCACCCATTTCACTGCTGACCAGTGTTCTTTCCCTAGATTTTCCATATACCTACTGACAACCCCAACTGCATGTGAAATATCTGGTCGTGTACAAACCATCACATACATCAAAGTTCCTACTGCATTAGCATAAGGTATTCGAGACATATATTCCTTTTCTTCATTTGTGTTAGGACATAAACTTGAAGAAAGCTTAAAATGGGAAGCTAAAGGGACTGAAACTGGCTTCACATTGTTCATACCAAACCTTAAGAGTATTTTCTCAATATACTTCTGTTGTGATAACCACAGCTTACCATTGCTCCTGTCTCTGACAATCTCCATGCCCAAAATCTGTCTTGCTGCTCCTAGATCTTTCATATCAAACATCCTAGCCATCTGAGCCTTTAACATGTTGATCTCAGTTATGCTTTTGCTTGCTAAAAGCATATCATCAACATATAATACTAAGATAATGAATATGCCATTACTTAATTTCTTAAATTAAACACAATGATCATATTCACTTCTTATATAATTTTGGCTCATCATGAAAGAATCAAATTTCTTGTACCATTGTCTCGGCGACTGCTTTAGACCATACAATGATTTCTTGAGCCTGCAGACAAATTTCTTGTTGCGATTTTGAACAAACCCTTCAGGTTGTTCCATATAAATCTCTTCATCTAAATCTCCATGTAAGAATGCAGTCTTAACATCTAGTTGTTGTAATTCTAAATCAAGTAAAGCAACTAATGCTAAGACAATCCAAATTAAAACAATTTTAACAACTAGTGAAAATATCTCATGAAAGTCAATTCCTGCTTTCTGAGAAAAACCTTTCGCAACCAGCCTCGCTTTTTACCTGTCTTCATTATCATCAACACCCCTTTTCAATTTGTAAACCCATTTACATCCTACATTTTTTCTGTCTTTAGGAATTTCTACCAGGTCCCATGTGGCATTCTTGTCTAATGCCTTCATCTCATCCTTCATAGCTTCTTTCCACTTATCACTGTTAGAACCTTCTACAGCTTCCTGATAGCATAAAGGTTCGTCATCATTAGTGGTTAAAGCAACTGAAGTAATATAATCATCATACCTTTTAGGAGGATGTCTGATTCTCGTGGACCTTCTTAAAAAAGTTTCCGGTTCTTCCACAATTTGCTGATTATTATCTGTAGGAACTTCTTCATGATCTTCATCTGAAACTTGTTCATCTTTACTATCTTCAGAATTTGAACTGGTTTCAAGCTAAATATGTTGAAACTTAGGTACATTTTCCTATTTCAATTTATTATCTACATTTGGATTATCAAGCGAAGATTCATTAAATTTAACATCTCTGTTAATGATGATCTTGTGAGTTGTAGGATCCCACAACCTGTATCCCTTAATCCCATCACCATATCCAACAAAGATATATCTTTTTGATTTAGGATCTAATTTAGAACGCTGATGTTTCGAAATTAGAGCATATGCATCACAACCAAAAACTTTCAGTTTAGAATAATCACAAGGATGACCTTTCCATACCTCTTGAGGAATTTTGCATCCTATTGCAGTTGATGGTGATCGATTTATCAAATAGCAAGCCGTAGATACTGCTTCTGTCCATAATTCCTTCTGCAAATTGGCGTTACTTAGCATACTTCTTGCTCTTTCTAAGAGAGTCCTGTTCATGCATTCAACAACTCCATTTTGATGAGGAGTATAAGTAGTAGTTCTATGTCTTTCGATCCCAACTTCCTTGCAATAATTATCAAATGCCTTTGAAGTAAACTCACCACCATTGTCAGTTCTTAAACATTTAATGGTTCTTCTAGTGATATTTTCTACTAATGCTCTAAACTGCTTGAAAACTGTGAATACATCAGACTTTCTTTTTAACATGTAGACCCATACTTTTCTAGAGAAATCATCTATAAAAGATACAAAATATGATGATCCTCCATATGAGGTTGTAGGAGATGGACCCCAAACATCAGAATGGATATAATCAAGGATTCCTTTACTAGTATGTTTTCCAGTTTTAAATTTATGCTTGCTTTGTTTCCCATATATACAATGTTTGTAGAAATCTAACTTAAAAGACTTTAAACTAGGAAGTAACATACAATCAGATAAAATTTATAATCCTCTTTCGCTCATATGGCCCAACCGTTGATTCCATAGTCGAATAGAATCATTGTCGTTTTCAGATACAATAGAAGCATGATCTGACTCTGTTCTTCCTTCTAACTGAAAAAGATTTCCAACCTTCTTTGCTTTCATTAATAATAGGATTCCTTTGTAAATTTTCATTACTCCACCTTGAATAAAAGTTTTATATCCATTTGTGTCCAACACTCCTAGAGAAATAAGATTTTTTCTGAGTTCAGGCACATGTCCAACATCAGTTAAGATTTTATTTGTCCCATCAAACATTTTAATCTGTATGCTTCCAATTCCCACAACATTACATTAGACATCATTGCCCATGTAAAATACTCCATCATTGATTGATTTATAAGATTTAAAACACTATTTATGAATGCAAATTTGATTGGACACATCAGAATCTAACATCCAATGTCGATCATGATTTAAAAAATTAACTGATAGAACTTCATCACTTATACCTAAACCGGATGCTGAACCTGAACCTGTATCTGTCGTGTTTGCCTCTTTATTTTCTGTTGAAGAGTCTCCTTTGGATGTTTGCTTTCTCGTCCAACAGTCCTTCTTCAAATGTCCCAATTTGCCGCAAAACCAACATTTTAGCTTACTCTTCTTCCCTTTCGATTTTGACCGAGAGTTGTTTTTTTGACTGAAGCGTTTTTCTTTAGATCGACCTCTAACCATCATTGCTTCTGATGTAGGGGTTTCTAAATTTGGCCTTTTCCCGGTTTCTTCAGACAGCAAAGCTCCAACAACATCATCAAATTCAAGGGTTTCTGATGAACTAAGACTTATATAAGTAACAAAATGATCCCATGACTCAGGAAAATAACATAATAAAGTTACATCTTTATCTTCTCAATCAAATTTTACTTCTATACTATCTAACTGCACCAAGAGAGTATTAAAGGTATTCAAATGATCATTTATTTTCGTACCTTCCTTCATGCGCAAGCTGTACAAATGTATTTTCAGAAGAATCCTGTTGGTTAAGGATTTAGTCATGTAAAGTTTTTCTAACTTTGTCCATAAACAAGTAGCTGTTTTCTCTGACATGATGTTAAATAAAACATCATCCGCCAAACACAATCATATGCCGCTTAGTGCTCTGTCATTGATGCCACTCCATTCATCATTTTTCATGGCAAGAGGTTGTTTGGATTTTCCCAAAAGTGCCTTCGCCACACCTTGTTGTACGAGTAAATTGTGCATCTTGACTTTCCAGATTTCGAAGTTATTTTTCCCATTAAACTTCTCGATCTCAAATCGAGCACTTTGATTTTTTGACATATTTTATCTTTTTCTCTATGGATTCTTAATTGCCTTTTAAATAAAAAAGGAGCATGAAAAAGCATTTAAAAAATAAATTTAATTACCTTTTAAATAAAACAAAGGGCATACTTTGTCATATGGAGTTAGCGCAGCTCTGATCTGCACACGGACATCAATAGTTTTGGCAGATTATATTGAATTGGTATATTGGATTATGATATATCCAAAAAATTGGATTATAATATATCCAGTCCTTTCGATTAACATGCCCCCACAACGTTGTCAATAACATTACAGTCGAACTGGCAAGCAACCCCATTCCAATCGATACCAGCACACAAACTGCTCTCCTAGCGATTTAATTTGTTATTTACCTTAGTTTACGCATAAATTTGCACCAGCTCACGCGCAGTGAATCCTCCTATTCACGCGCTGTGGATCCTTCAATTCACATACTAAAGAATCATACTTGTCTCCTGTTCACGGCGGTTTTGAACCTTTAGCTCCAACTCACGATTTTTCATTTACCAATTCATGCGCTCCTCACACAGTCTAATATGCAATTAAAGAAATATAAAACAGAATTTGAGCAGAAAATTTATAAAAAGCTAATATCGAGTTCTAATCGAGGTAACATTCTGTGATTATACATAGCTCGGCCACTTAGTAGCTTGGAAACTCACCGTGCTCCTCTGATATAACCTAGGTTGCCGTAGCGACCCGACCTCATAGCCTCTCGGTCACATGTACTTGACCCGGCCTCATGACCCTCCAGTGATTCCGCAAACCCGGCCACACTCATGATCTCGATCCACTTCTTTCTCCCCATGGACTCTGGTCTCATCGTCCACGACTTTCCAAAGAAGAGAAAATAGACTCATGGTCTCACGGCCACTGTGATTAATGGCAATCACACTTGACTCCATTTCAACATGATGTGCTGAAAAAGCATTTTCTTTTATACCAATTGTACGAGAATACACAATGGAAAACTATGAATAATCACACACACCTGACAATAAATGAAGACAACAATTTATAGATGTAAGAGAAAAGCTAGATATAAATTCTATCACAACAAAATAGGATAGAATATATCCTCATTAGGATTTGATCACAATCGGTTGAACAAATCCTATTGGATATCATGAGATTTTAGCCAAATTAATATATACAAAATCTCAACACTTATAATCAGCTTCCTCGAGTTAGGCTATAGAACACAAACAAAAATACAAATTTATAACTACAGTTCGAACATTTAAAGAAATAATAATCCCCCATTAAATGACGAGGTTTAGAAGTGTTTAATTGTACGACTTGTACATCTTCCCGTGCTCTAAGGAATAAGTCTCTTATGTCCTAAAAATCATACCCATTGTGTATAATTTGAACATTTAATCATAAATGCATTTTTTTTAAACAAGAAAAAGACTAAAATACTGCAAGTTTTATTAGTATATGGAAGTAAAAAATTCACCTAGAAACATTGAATGTTTCCACCACAAGCAGCATAGTGGTGAGTTGTACTACCGACGCTTGGAAAGTTGAATAATACATAAAATTGCATTTAAAAATTGAAGAATACATAAAATTGCATTTAAAAAAATCTTATTGAAATTATCCATTTGCATGAAATGATTCATCTATTTTTCATATAAAAATTATGAGTATGCCATGTCTCCTTGTTAAATAAAGAAATTTGATAAAATCAATAAACCATGGTGAAAATTATCTATAGCAGAAAGAACAATGGTACAGGGGAATGTTGAAGAATGTAACTAGGTTTGATTTGTCAAAATATTTTAATATTACTATTAAATGGCTTATTAAATATTGGGTTTCATGCTTGGCTCATATTTAGATTAAGGTCCCAATTGTGGACTTTTAGGTTAGTCATTACAAATTTAAATTGATCATATTGGGGCTTTTAAATCATGTAATAATAGGTTGGTCAAAATGCTCCTCCATCAAGTCATTTTATTCAAGGTCGTCATCCTCGGTATCTTTAGCAAATATTCTTCAAGAAGAACTCTCAAGTCAGCCTCCCTCAAATGATATAAAAGTCATCAAAACAGGCTCTTAAAAGTCGGCCTCAAACTATTTTCAAGTCGGCTCAAATCGAAGACACAACACTTTACTGCCATGTCATCTTATTTCATGGAGGAACAATTATATATACAGGGTTATAGTTTCACATTTCAACCACAACATCTCATATATCTCTGAATTTTTCGATCACAGAAGAGTTTGAATTATAATCACTGATTCGTTGGTGTTACGGGAGGATAAGGTCTCGGTGCCTATTACATATTTGGGTAACTTTAGTGCTATGATGATGCTTAGTGATTTCAATTATGATGTTCAGTGTTATGATGATGCTCAATGATCTCCACTATGGTGGCCAATAATATGAATATTATTGGTTATCTCATATATGATGGTCTGTGTTATGTTTATGCTTAGTTTTTATCTCAGTGATGATGCGTGGTGCTATCTTTCTATCCCAAAAACGGTCAAGGTAATGAGGATGCAGTTTTGGTGCAAGCAAAGGAGATCACGGTGTCATTAATATCTCAGTGCTAACACAGTGAAGGGATGACTTGATGGAGGAAGCCTATAGTCTAAGGGTCTTGGTCGTCTCATCTTGAACATATTAAAGAAATAATTTTGACTAGTTTTCCCCCCAAGAGTGGGGTTTTTCCCTGAAAGCGTGCTTATATCTTATGTCCTCTTCTATTTTTTTAGAATTAGTCTTGATGATAAAAGATAAAACGCAATAACACATAATAATAATCACAAGATAATGTCATGATAAGAGAAATTAATTAACTTCCATTTATCTAACATGGTATCAGAGCTAAGGTCATGATCAAAGGTAGTGAAAGGTTATTGAAGAACAAAGATGGACACTTCTCAATTAATAAATCATAGCGAACTAGATTAGCGAACTAGATCAATCACAAAGCTAATCTTGAAGGAGTATGAGGACCTCACACTGACATCAGCTACAAAATCTCGGATAAGGGTAGAGGGAGGTTATCTATCACATCATTGCCACAAAACATAAACAACAGTGCTCTCACAATTCATATTAATTCTAACATAGTTCGGTGGCAGACCTTATAACTTGAAGTGCATGTTACACAGTTTGGTGTCACCACAGTTCAGATATCTCAGAGAAATCTTGGTGATATACTATAGTAGAGTTCTGGTACCATTGTATTATTATTTTGAAACTAATGTAGCATATATTATTTGGTGATATTAGAATGGAAAAATATTGGTCAACTACAGAATATACTCATGTTACAATAGCTACAGTGAAGATCTTCAAATCAACTACAATATTGGTACAATCATGACTTTGGTGAAAATACAGTGATAAGGGTATGTTTTCAATCTCATAAAGATAACGTCATTACAATTCAGAAATATCACAGTGAAGGTGCCATCACAGTTCGGTGAGAAGGGGTGCCATTTCAGTTTGGTGGTATCACATTAACCTTAGTACAACAACCTATACTACAACTCATATTACCTTATTCATAGTGCTCCTAAAAATAAAATCTCAGTGGTACCTTAGTACAGTCTCCATATTATAACTACCAAGGTCTCACAATTTAGTACTACTACATGAACACAATAATCCCAACCCAGTGATACTTCAGTGATACCAAAATAGTGAGAAATGAAGCTCAAGTAATAAAAGGTCGAAGTGATAAGGCATTTCTATCGTTAGTGGCAAAAGTTTTATCACAATCACATAGGAGAATTCAGATTATGCAGTGGTTTAGTCCAAAGCATCAATAAGGAGCAGTGGTGTTTAAGCAGTGACATAAAAGCATATGCATTCTACACCCTATCGAGATATATCAAATTTTTGAGATAAGAAAATCATGAAAGTATTAAAACAAGTCCAACAAGCTATCAATCAAAGGTATGTAACTACAAGATACGTATGAATTTCTAGATTTGTATTACATCTAATAATTCTTATAGCTAGTCTAATTTATTATATTTAGAAAGCATACATGTTAGAATATTGATCTTTGTTCTACAAATTAATATAGTTATAAAATAAATGTCCTCTTTTCAATTAGATTGATCCTTGAATTCTATCCCTCATAGTTACATAAAATATCTAACTTGAAATATCAAATTATACTCTTCATATCACAACTTGCTTGAAAGTATGCATTGTAGGCATAGTAGACCATGACTCATACTTCTAGGAAATGACTTTCTAAATTATCAAGAAGTATGAAGGAAGACATTGCAAGAAGGTTTGTCCAGAAACAAAGGTATGCCTTAATTATAAATCTTTGCTAATTCTCTTCGGTAAATCCAATCTACACTAGTAACATTTGTTGTCTTTAGCTCTCTTGAATCTTAAAAGATTCTTGCTTGGGGTGATTCATCATCTAATGAATTTACCCACCTTATAAATATATAATTATATGAATAAAAGTAACCTTAAAAGGGTCCTCTAGAAACCCTAACCTAAGGGTATATTGATAATATATGAAACCCTAAATCTACTTAAGGCTATTAATGAAGAAAATGACGCTATTAATTTATATGATAATAATGTCATGTTTGGGATTTTGATATAATCATGGAAGCTCTAACATATTAGGGTTGAAGTGATGTTGTTCGAAATACCCAACTTTTGATGTCTAGATGGAATAAGGGTTTGCTTTGACATTAACAGAAAACCTAGGTTTTGGTTAGGTCTACAAGAAAAATCCTTGTTATGAAAATTCCTAGGAATGAAACCATAGGTATATGTTTCTTTGATTGAATACCTATACTAGTATAGGTCAATGTATGTATGAAATATTAAATATTGTCTAATTATATCATGTGATTATGCATGATGATGATATCCTAGAAATATGTGTATATCATGATTTCTAGGGTTTGAAAATCAAGCTCTAATCAAAGTTTGAAATTTCTAGGATGATGTTTAAAAAGCCTAGGGTTTTACATCTAAGCTCTAGTAATGATTTAAATTTTATATGTGTATTAATATGAATATATATGATTTCTTTTGAGAATTTATAGAAGGAAAATCTATGGTTCACATCGAACCCTAGTAGAAGTTATTTATGTTAAGTAAAATCTAGGGTTTACATCAAACCCTAGTGGAGGCTATTCATGATATGCTTATTTTGATTAAATGAAATATAAGGTTTACATAAAACTCTAGTAGATAGTTTATCATATGATTTTCCAAATTTATTTAATATTTCGCTATCTTAAACTGCTTAAATGATTTAGAGTTTGTATCAAACCTGGACTAGATGATTGAATTATTGAAGTATAGTCTCTTATTTCTTATGAAATGTATAAATTATTCCACTATTATAAAGTTTTTGTTATGACTAACTTCATGCTTCTAAAGAATTGGTTGTACTTGTTGTCTAAGTTATGCATGTGCATCATATTGGTGAAGAAGTCTATAAGAGAAGTTGATATTATCACCATGATGATAATAATAGAAGCCATAGAATATTCTCCAACACTGAAGAAAGAAGTTAATCTACCTACATTAACATGGAACTTGGATAAAAGAACTCTCCCTGGTTAAGAGGGAGGGCACGGCATAAGTCTTTATTGGAGAATATATATTGGAAGAAATGTCACTACATATGAAGTACGAAAAGGAATTTTCTCTCAAATATTAAACTAATAGTCCTACTAATGTTAATTGAATGGCAACATCAATACCCCAAAGTTTTTCTTTAATTATATATTTGAAAGTTTATTGTTGATTGGGGTTGTGTTTGTTCAGGTGAATCTATCGCAAGTTTGGATAACATGCTGGTTACCAATAATTTTGATTGGGATAGGTTGGTTATACTTGATTTGTTGGATCAAGGGTGTAGAAGCTTTGTGAGTGAAGCAATCCCTTGGAGGACATCTAGCTGACCTATGTGTTGATGTCTAGTTCTCGAAGTAGGGAGGGTGGCATTGGTCATAGCTCTATGACCTTGCATTATGTACCTAGTTCCTTGGGTTGATGGTTAGCAAGTAAGCCTGATGTTACCTATATTGGTTGAAAGCTTCAGTCCATATTTGTCCCACTCAGAGAGATTTCCCTAGTTAGGAATCTAGTTCATTTCATTGTGGTGCCTAAATTGTAGAGTGACCAAATGGATATACTTCTGTGCTCATGAATCTAGTCCATGACATTGTGGTGCCTAAACTTCTTCATATATAAAGTGATATCTTTCATGTACTTCTCTTATATATGAATACCTCCCTAGTTAAGAGGGAGTGTTGAAGAATGTAACTAGGTTTGGTCTTCATTATTAATGTATTTTTCAAAATAATTTATTACTATTGATAATCACTTATTAAATCATGTGTTTCATGCTTAGGCCATATTTAGATTAAGGTCCCAATTGTGTAATTCTATATTACTCCTTAAAAATGAATTGATCCTATTTGGGCTTTTAAATCATTTAATATTAGGTTGGTCAAAAGGCTCCTCCATCAAGTCATCTTCTTCAAGGTCATCATCCTCGGTATCTTCAAGAAATATTCTTCAAGAAAAAATCTCAAGTAGGCCTCCCTCAAATTATATACAGGTCATCAAAGAAGCTTATTAAAAGTTGGCCTCAAACTATTTCCAGGTCGAATCAAATCCAAGACAAAACACTTCACTCTCATGTGGGCGTATTTCATGGAGGAACGATTATATATAGAGTGTTATAGTTTCTCATTTCAACCACAATATTTCGAATATATTGAAGTTCCAGATCATAGAAAAGTTCAGATTATACTCAGAGATGTGGTCGTCTTATAGGAGAATAAGGTCTTAGTGCCTATTACAGATTTAGGAAACTTTAGTGCTATGATGATGCTAGATGATTTTAGTTATGATGTTCAGTATTATGATGATGCTCGGTGATATAAACTATTATGCCAATTACTATGAATATGCTTGGTTATCTCAACTATGATGCTCAGTTTTTATCTCAGTGATGAAACTCGGTGCTATGTTTCTATCCAAAACATGGTCAAGGTAATGAGGATGAAGTTTTGGTGAAAACAAAGGATATCTTGGTGTCATGAGGATATGAGTGCTAACACAGTGAATGGATGACTTGATGGAGGAATCCTATAGTCTAAGGGTCTTGGTCATCTCATCTTGAACCTATCGAAGAACGAATTTTGACTAGGGTTTCCCCAAAGAGTGGGGGTTTTCCCTAAAACCCTGCCTATATCTTGTGTCCTCTTCTATTTGTTTGGAATTAGTATTGATGATAAAATACAAAACACAAGAACACATAATAATAATCACAAGATAACGTCATGATAAGAGAAACTAATTAAATTCCATTTCTATAATAGGGAATTGTCTAAACATGTTACATTATTAATTACCTAAAAATTTCAATTGTTGATCCATGTTGGACTACGAAAGCTGATATATTGGCCCCTATATTCAAGAGTAACTGTATAAAATCTACATGCCCATTCATATTTGTCATGTGAAGGGAAGTAATACCTGTATCTGTTGGTTTCTTCACAATCCTAGAGAGAGAAATATAATAAAACCACGCATATGCTAGTAATAGCTGGAAACAAAAATGTTCAAATCCCAATAGTTTCATACAATAATACTTGATTGATTAATGAATCTTCTTTCCCTTGGTATTCCCTTAAGTTGTTCCACAAATCAAGCAAACTCGGTACACCATCAGCAAAAATAAGTCTCACACATTTAGAATGGCCATTTACGGTTTCAAAATGAAGAGCAGTTGGACCATTACAATAGTCTATTATGTTGACATGCAAAGCATTCCCTAGAACTGTTGAATTAAAATTTAGTACAGATTAGTTAACATGCCTCATAGAATTAAACATTACAATATATCAAACATGGTTGAATTTATCTTACATTTTCCTTATACAACTAAAGTGTTTGAACCACCCTCTAAGGACCATATCTACAAGCTTGCATCAAGGATGTCAATGGAATTATAAAGAATATAAAAGGTTAATTAAGCTAAAAATTATCTGTGAGTTGAGTAAGAAAAGAAATTACAAGTACATATGTTCAAGTAAGTGAGCTAAATTGAATTAAGCTGCATGAAATAAATTGCAGTAAGTTAATCAAACATTAGTTAAATTAAACATGAAGAGGAATGACTCAGATTATCCATAGTGTTACCATAACATTGTCGGTGTTTCGAATCCCAATGGGGATCCATCTTCAGGACATAAATTTAACTTAATCTTAAATTAAAACCATAAAAAAAATTAGTCAAAATTACCAGTTCCTAGTACATAGCTTATGGAGCAATAGGAAATGGCCCTGAGGTTGTTTAATACCATGGGTAAATAGGAAACCGACTTGAACCAAACTATTGAATCAAAATATATTTTACAAAATAACTTTAAGGTAAACCATGTCATAATATCCATGGTTCCAAGAAAAATTTTCTTGAAACAAAGCATATGTTTCATATTGACATTTATGCATTGTAGAAGGCCCTCAATTTTGTATCCACCAAAGCTTCGAGACCATGTTGTATATGAAATTTCGAAAGAAAAAAATGCATGTTGTGACACAACCACTCTGCAATTCCATCAATTGAATTTATCTTGGATGGTTGGGAGGAATATTTGTTATCCTCCCCACCTAGGTTATATATATGTGGGCATAGCAGAGAGATCCCCGAATTCATTTTTTTGGATCGATAAAGAACTTAATTAGGGAGCATGTAGAAAAATATTGGCCATGTGAAAGAATGATAGTGCACTGAAAGGGGTCCTATGAGGAAGTTGGTGATAGGTGAATATCTATATATTTTTTTTACCAACATATTATATTATGAGAATTCATCCAAAATCTATGTTCTTTAAGGTGTGTACTGTAGAAATTATACAACATGCATGTATACCTTGGATTCACGTGATCTAACAATGTACTAAAGTTAAATACTGAATCACTTTTACAAATATTTTTCGGAATTAAAAACAAAATCGCCAATCACATGAAATAAAGAAGAATCAAATCACACAGAACACAGATAATTTCCCAGGGAAAGCTTATAGCTAAAAACCCCACTATCTTCTATTGTATATTAAGCATGGATCATGAAATAATTACATACAAAACTCTTCTCAAAAGAGCCCTCTAGTACTCAGCTAATTGCCTCACACTGTCATGAACAAAACTGACCAACACATAGCCAATTTTCAGCCTCTAGATAGCCTGCCTTGCTTGTGCAATTCCTTATGAATGCAATCCCTAAAAGATAGAAATTTTGGCCTTCAGTGATTGCGCAAGTATCATGGGCACTCCAATGGGTGTTTGGTTGCATGTGTGCAAACCAATAATTCTACAACTGATATTCAACTTCCCTTTCACCTAGAACTCAACTCGGTCTCCACTAGATCTGACATGCATGCAGCTAATAATAGTATATCCTCAGTTGTATGTGAGATCACTCGTTGTGAATTAATTAATATTTAATTCACTTGATCTCTCACTAGTGTATCTTCAATTACAACTAGCACAACTAAGTTTAACTCACTTAAATGAGTTAAGATGACTACAACCTGCATTAACTAATGCACCACTACAATTCAAAATTTGTTATAACTAGAATTACTCTACATGCCTCACAAACTACCTCTAACTCGAAATCCACAAGCTAAATGAGTTTATCACTCTCAGTTAACTATTTAAAGTCATCATTGAGAATAGATTATAGTTTATTGTCCATCTTAATTAAGGTATAACTAAAATATACATGCACCCAAAATTAGCACTGTGGGCCCCACCGTAGTGTAGGTGCTTAATGCACTAGCCGTGGGTGCTAAAATTTTCCTATTGAATCTCAACGCTCCCTCTCAACAAAGAAATGGATTATCCTTCACCCCAATCCTGTCTCTATGGTATTCCAATTTTCTCCCGGTGAGGGCCTTCATCAGAATATATGCATCCTTATCTTTCATGGGAATGTACTGAAGCAAATTATCCTTCTCTGCACACAATATTTGAGTTGATGGTACTAGATATCTATATGCTTGGACCTATCATTATAAAAGGGATTAATTCAGAGTTTAATGCAACTCTGATTATCACAATGAATCATTGCCAGATCCATTTGAGAACCAAACAAACCAACCAAGCTCTTTCTCATCTGAATAGCCTCACATGAAGCTTCAATTTAAACCATGTATTCTACTTCCGCTGAATTGAGTGCAACAGATCGTTGTTTCCTTCTATACTAGGAAAATTTTTCCGATCTTATGATAAAGATCCCTCCTAATGTGTGCTTTCTGTCTGATGGATTGCTCGCCCAATCTACATCTGCGAAACCTTGAAGCTTCACTCCCTTTTTCCATCTATACCATAGACCATACTCTAATGTGCCCCTCAGGTATCTCAATACATGCTTCCCCGCCTTCAAAAATATCTTGGTAGGCTTAACCATAGCTTGAATCAGTTGGTTAATTGCATAAAAATTTTTTGGTGTGGTTTTCACTAGATACATCAGTGAACCAACTAACTTCCTGTAGACAGTAGCATCCACTACCTCTCCAGAGGTAGCATCCTCTTTCCTCCAATTTCCTGGAAGAGGAGTATCTATGGGTTTGCAGCATTCCATGTTAAACTTACCCAGCATGTCGTTTGCATACTTTCCTTGAGACACAAAAATTTCACCATCCCGCTGCCATATTTCCAATCCAAGGAAATAATGAAGGAGTCCCATCTCCTTCATTTCGAACTCCCGTACAAGATCCTCCTTGCATGAGTGTATCAGTTGCTCATCACTTGTAAAAATTAGATCATCAATATAAATAATAATGTTCAATAGCTTACCTCAACCACAATCTAGTACATGTTTGCATCTGCTTCACTTTGGGTGAAGACCAGTCCAGTGAAATAGCTGTATATCTGAGTGTATCAAGCACGCGGTGCTTGCTTTAGCCCATACAATGCTCTTTTGATTTGACAGACATGCAACTCACTGTTGAAGTTATCAAAACCTTCAGGCTACCCTATGTACACCTCTTCCTTAATGATCCCATTAAGAAACACAGTTTTCACATCCATACAATGAATGCACCAGCCCATCTGCGCTGAAAGTGCAAGGATGGATATTATGGAAGAGTACCTTGCAACAGGTGAAAAATTCTCATCATAATCTATCCCCTCGATCTGTGAGAATCCCCGGGCCAAAAATTTGGCCTTGTATTTCTCCACACTCCCATCAACAACTTGCTTTACCTTGTAGATCTATCTTGATCCAACCACTGATTTGTCGACTAGTCTTGGGACTATCTCCCATGCACTGTTCTTGACAATGGAGTCATACTCCTCCACCATTGCATCAACCCAAGTTGGTTTCTGCATTGTTTCCTGAAAGGAAGATGGTTCAGTCACAATAAATTTGCTCATAAGAGCCATGTATCTAGTAAATCGGTGAGGAGATTGTCTATGTCTCCGCTGTGAAGTAGGGGCTCCTACATTCTCTGCAGCATCAAGTCTCAATCTATCAGCTTCCATGGTGTGCCTTCTGTCATTTTTGATGGATGAATATGCATGAGTGTTTTCCTCCACTCCATGAAAATCCTCATGTGGCTGATCCACATCTTGAGACTCATCCTTGGGAACCAATAGTTCCTCCTCTGCATGCAAGTATAGCTCCCTCTCAAGGGACAACCGCATGTCTTTCTCCTCGTCAAATTTTATATCTCATCGCACAAAAATAATTCTGTTGTTTGGAAAATACACACAATAATTATGGGTTGTTTCAGTGTACCCCACAAAAAACCAACCTCAGTTGTTGGTTCCAGCTTCTTCCTGGCATCCTTGGTCACATGCACATAAACAGATGAGCCAAAAATCTTAAAGTGTGGAACATTAGGTTTCTTACCAATGAAAGCCTCTTTAGGTGTAATCATGCCAAGTATCCTATGAGGACAACGATTTTTGTAATAGCATTTGTGTTGCATGCTTTTAGAGATGCATTGGTAGGCCTTGATCATGAAACATTGCTCATGTTGCACCACCTTCTAGTTCAACAACTGTGACCCCATTCACTAGCGTGGGTTATGAGGCACTATCATTTCTCTTCGAATTCCTTCTTTGCTGCAGAAGTTCTTTAATTGGTTAGAGATGTACTCACCACCATTATCAATCCTAAGAGCCTTCAATTGATTCCCTGTTTCTTTCTTCATCAGTTCACTAAAAACTCATGAAAACATAGGTTTTGTCGATATTTATTACGCATGAAGATCAGAACTTACAGAAAATTCACCAACAAATAATACATATTACTTATGTTTGTTGTTGAAGAAACGAGAGAAAGGACCACACGTATGAGTGAACTCTCTCAAGGATCTTTGAGGCTCGGTTCTCCTTCTCCTGAAAGGTGACCTTTACATATTTTCCCATAGTACATCCCTTGCATGTGTTTGACTGTGCAAGTGTACCCTTGGGAAGACTAGTAGAAATTTGTTGCATGACTTTCAAGGCTCCATGGTGAAGATGGCCCAATCTCCTATGTCATAATTCGCCCTCATCCCAACTCACCACTTGATCTGCCTTGCCCACCATTGCTGCACAGCCATATACCTAAAGTTTTTAGAGATTCTTAACTTGAACCCCTATCCTCTTGGCTTGTCATGTTGTTTTATGTTGCACGAAATATTTTCCTTCACTAAAAAAAAACATTATAGCCTCTATCCTCCAACATTGCAACTTAGACTAAATTTTTCTTCAAACCTCGTAAATGCATTGCATATTTTAATTGAAAGGGTTTACATGACTACCTCACAAAGGTAATGGTACCAATCCTAGTAGCACTATACCGCCCGTCATCACCCATTTCAATATGCATCTAGAGATACTTCTCCTCCAAGTCACTGAAAAGTTCCTTATCTCCTGTCATGTGAAAGGAAGATTTGTTATCCAAATACCACACAGATCCCAGTGCACTGGACACCATGCATGCAAACGATGAGAAGTTAAGCTCAAATTGCAAGGCAAGGGCCTTACCATCTGGAGAGCCTCCAACCTTCTTGTTCTTCTTCTTTTGTGGATACTTAGTAGCAAAATTCCCATGCTCATCATTGTGAAAACACTTCACCTTGGACATGTCTTGATTATTTCCATTCTTGGACTCATATTTAGAATGGAATTTCCTCCCCTTCCCCTTCCTTGCCTTTCCATCCAAAGCACAATCCTCTTCATCTTCATTCGTAGATTAATATCCATCTGTGGTGTTCCATATGAACTACTCCTGCACCAAATTCGACCACAACCGTTCCTAATCTGGAAATTTCCCCCCTCCATTGACAGAGTCTTGATAACTATGCCAACTCTTAGGAAGTCCTAGGAGAGCCAAGCTCACCAAATCATCATCAGGGACTGTTATTCCAACTCTCCCCAGTTCATCCCGACATTGGACAAACTTTGTTAGATATTTTGGAATGGTGTCACCCTTTTCCATATTGTTCTTCCTGAGTCTATCTTTGAGCGCCAATTTCGTATGGTCATTGCTACTTTTGAATTGATCCCTCAAAGCCTTCCACATTACATATTGTGTGGCTTTCCCATGGAGGATTGAAACAATGTGGTTTCGTACTCCCTCCAATAGGATCCTCCTCTCCTTTTCCACTTTCTTTTGCCATGCATCAAGATTTGCAGCATCTGTCACAGTGGGTTTAGGAACATCATTGTCAATGAATTCCTTTAAGAAGTTTTCTTCAAGTAATGCCTCCATCTTGTCCTTCCAAGAAATACATTTTGATCTGCCCTCGAGTGCATACTCCAACCTCAAGCCATTGAAAGCCATTTTGATCTTGAATCAGTTGTAGCACCAAGAAAGTATTTTTGCAAATTCAAATTCTATCCAGTGACAAACTCAACTCCTTCTTCACTTTTGCAATTTCATGTGCTCTGATACCTTGTAGAAATTATACAAAATGCATGTATATATTGGATTCACCTAATCTAAAAATGTACTAAAGTTAAATACTGAATCACTTCTACAAATTTGTTACGGAATTAAAAACACAATCACCAATCACATGAAGTAAAGAAGAATCAAATCACACACAACACATACAATTTCCTAGGGAAAGCTTACAGCTAAAATCCCCACTATCTTGTATTGTATGTTAAGCATGGATCATGAAAAAATTACATACAAAACTCTTCTCACAAGAGCCCTCCAGTATTTAGCTAATTGTCTCAAACTGTCATGAAAAAAACTGACCAACACATAGCCAATTATCAGCCTCAAGACAACCTGCCTTGCTTGTGAAATCCCTTATGAATACAATCCCTAAAAGATAGGAATTTTGGCCTTCCTTGACTATGCAAGTGTCATGGGCACTCCAATGGGTGTTTGGTTGCATGTGTGCAAACCAATAATCCTACAACTGATAGTCAACTTCCCTTTCACCTAGAACTCAACTGGGTCTCCACTAGATCTGACATGCATGCAAATAATAATAGTAAATCCTTAGTTGCATGTGAGATCACTAATTGTGAATTAATTAATATTTAATTCACTTGATCTCTCACTAGTGTATCTTCAGTTACAACTAGCACAACTAATTTTAAATCACTTAACTGAGTTAAAATGATTACAACCTGCATTAACTAATTCACCACTACACTTCAAACTCTGTTACAACTAGAATTATTTTTCATGCCTCACCAATTACCTCTAACTTGAAATCCACTAGCTAACTGAGTTTATCACTCTTAGTTAACTGTTTCAAGTCATCATTGAGAATATGTTACAATTTATTGTCCATATTAATTAAGGGTTAACTAAAATAGACATGCACCCAAAAATAACACTGTGTGCCCCACCCTACTGTAGCTGTTTAATGCACCAGGCGTGGGTGCTGAAATTTTATTTTTGAATCTCAACATCTATTGTAGCGAGGGAGGAAAATCTACCTCCATTAAAACTCGATGTATTTTATGTGTGTATAAAGATGAATACCAAATATTTTTTTTTTCTTCAGTTTTGTTCAAAGGATTACAAAATGGTGAGGTTGATATTACTATTGAGTGCTCATGATGAAAGGCCCGAGAGTAAGTCATCGACATAACGAGCATACCAAATCAGCAGATAGCATCGTGGGGTTTTCGTCTTCACTGTACAGTTTTCAGATTCAAGATAAATATACAGAGTAATAATCATTACCAATAAAATATCAAGCATCCCTTACCCATTTGATAGCCAGTCTCAAAATTAGGAGAGAAAGAAACACCTCCGGGAAAATCTAATGAATATTTGGATCCCATCCATGCTAATTGATGTAGTTGTTCATGTTTCCATTTTACATCCTCCGTCTAGTCATAGATTCATAATGAGTAGATTAAGTTCCATGCCTAGATATAACTGTAAAGCTATAACATGTAGTAGGTGTAGTTATAACATATGCAAGAAAGGTAAACATATTCATTGATTGGGCACAAATTTATGGTATATATTTAGCTCTTGATAAGAAGCAAATGTGGGCACGATATTTCAAAACAAAGGTTTTTTTAATCCCTTAATCACAAGAAAGGTATACAATGAAAGTTACGTGTCAATCTTTGAATTCTTTAAGGAATAAAAAATGTAAACTCCACCACACCAAACATCCATAGAACTTGATAGAACCATTGGCACATAAGTTACAACTCATTAAACAAGATAGAAAGGACTTCCAACCACTATGCAATTCCCAAAAATTTACAGGATTTGACAGAACCAGTGGCAGATAGCTTTCAACTCATTAAACAAAATAGAAATGACTTTCTTAGGAATAAAATACCATCTTGATCAATTAAATTATCCAAACACGATAAAGTCTATAAAATACTAAAAAAAATTGAAAAAATATTATACCCACCAGACAACTATAGTTCCATTTTTTTACATCAATTCTAAATTCAAGAAAGGTAGAGACAATATATAGAGATAAATATTGTTAAAATATATTAACATATAATAATAGCTTACCATAGTTAGACAGTTCCAGAGAAAAGAAAAAGAATTATCCTATACATCATTATGACCTTGAGTTTCTGAATAATACAAATGAGAATTTTGAACACAAAAGTTCAAATACTTTGTAAGATGCGGATTGCATTCCAATAAAGCCTTAGCTTCTTGCAAACCTCCATCTCTAGTTGTAGAAGCCATTTGTTCTCTAGAAGCATAACATCCAAAGGAATTTCCCATGAAATTCAATATTCTCATTTTGTTTAATAGGGCTTTAGATGAGTTACGGAATTGGATGGCTTCTGAAACTCAGATGGCTTCCGAAACTCCAGTCTACATAATGATGTGCAAAATAATCATGGAAACCATAATGACTGAAAATCATTACTTCCCTTTCATGAATAGTGTTTTTCTAATAAAAGAATTAAAATTCCGCAACAGAAACAAAGAGAAATAACACTATATAACTAACACAACAATTATGCATCTTTTCTTGTTGTGATCAACCATGGGAGGATAAAATAGAAATTTTACATCATAGGGCCAGGGCCATGTCTTCTAGTTTTTCTAAGAATGGAGGTTTCAGAAATATAGAGGCAAACAAATATTTAGTCGCATACCAAAACATAGAAATTTGAAGAAGGGAAACTCCAAAGTATTTCCATTAAAAGTACTCACAATGGAAATGTCGAAGAAAGATTATAACAATTAAGTAATTTCATTTTTTCTATTAGTCTGGGTCCAAAGAGAAAATGGCAAATATTCACCTATTAATTTACTGAAACACGCCTTAACATAACATATTGCAGGAGATGGCCCTAAAACTTCTTTAAACGTCCAATTCAATCAACTTATGCGACATCAATCCACATATGCAAACCAAAAATTTAATGGAGAAACTATGGCTCCTATCTCAAGTTGTACAGAAACAACCTCAACTTCAAAAAATACCAAAAAAACTAACATTGATATAAATTTAATCCAACTTCAAAAATTTACTGAAAATTTTAAATTAATATATATTAATCAATGGTACATAAGAAATACATCAAACTCATTGCGCTAACCTCCTAACTGATAATTCATGGATCTATGTGCACGATAGTTTTGAACATGAAAACATAGTATCTCAACAACAAAACTCTAACACTAGTAAATTAAAAGATATTTTTTTAAGAAATAAAATAAAAAATTATAATAATGCATCAATCTACATGTTTTGCATCCCACCTAATTCTTACCTAAACTTACACACTGTGTGATGTGAATGCTTCCTTGGCTAATGAATGTCCTTAATTAAGCAAAATCCTACGATTGAACGAGAGTCTTTTACGTGCATGAACATAAAGCACAGAGATTAAATACTTTCTAGGTGTTCCATGCGAATATTCTACATGTTCGAAGCCACTTTCCACATGTCCCATTTTTGACATTTGTACATTTTTTTCACATGCAATCGTTTGAAAGTAGGGCCTAGGATTATTGTCATTAAGGAAATTGACCAAAGCAGGAGTGACATCCAACACTCTTATTTTGGCATTTATTCCATCCATCGACAAAATACTGAAGACTGCAACTCGAGTGTTTCCTTAAGCCTCCATGATGTCGTTGTATCACTATCTGAGATACGGAGTGTTCGATGGTTTCCTCGAAAGACGAGTGTAAAGATGTGATATTGTAAACCAACCTAAAATTTGTATTACTTCTAAAGAATGAAAAAATTCAAGCCATATCTATCTCTTGATTCAGGAGGTTGCATTATTAAAATAAAATTACTACCAGATCAACAAACTGCATGCAATTAGGGATCCACCCCCTACTTCGTTGATGATCAGTCATTGAGAGGATTAAGTGTTTCCAAAGGAATAAGGGTAACATAAACAGTAGATAAACCATAAATGCTATGGATATATATGAGTGCCACTAAACTTTACCCAATCTAAGCTAATTGTTTAGCCTCACTAATTCTTTATTGTGGTGAATTGGCTTGAATTTCTCTATAGTTTGGTCATTTTCTACTATCATAGGATAATGAGGATGCTTGAAAATTGTCATTACTTACAATAGGGGGCTCTCACCAAATCTGAATCTGTTAGAGTGTGTTGAATTGGCTTCCATTGAATTTCTCTATAGTTTGGTTTTTTTTATTGTCAAAGGATAAGGATATTGCTTGAAAATTGTCTTTACTTACGATGTGGGCTCTCACCAAACCTCGCTAAACATAATTCCACCGAGATGGGATTTAAGCCCTAGTAAAGACATAAATCGTTAGGTTGAATGTTGGTATTTTCCCTAAGGATTGGAAGTTAGGTTACTAGTACCATTGAACTCGTGGTTTCTTGGAGGATAGCAAGTGGAGCTATCAAAACAGTGGTCATGATTTGATGAATCATTCTACCACATATTTGTTGTATATTTAGAGAGAGGAGACGGGTGCGAGAACATGATAGGATGGATGGTTGCCTATGTTCATCTTCACGTAAGGTTGGTTAAGAGGAATACTATTTTTTTTTATTCAACCCTTATTCAGCTTCAATTTAGTTTTAATTTAGTGAAGCCATGGAAATTTTGAAAAGGACCAATTCAGCTTTAGTTTAATGAAACAATGAAAACCAAAATAGACCATCGATATCCTATCAAAGTGTTAGTCATCAATATTTTGACTTGTTATTGATGACTAGTTTCCTTAGTTGAGTTTTCTAGAAGTTGATTTCAAAACTCGTCAATTTGTCATCTAGAAAACACCCCAAAACAATTTTTTTTTCCTCCTACCCCTTCCCTCGTCGACCTCATGATAAGAACAATCTCTAGTTTTCAAGTCCTATCTTGTTTTCAAGAAAATATCCCGATCTAGAGTTGTCTTAGCTTGGTTTGTCTCGTTTTCATTTACCCTTGTTCCTCATGCCATTCACTATCCAAAGGATGACAAAGTGTCTACAACTCTATCCCCTGGGTCATCTTGTCATTTGGAAATTTGATCATGCCTAAGAAAACACTCGTAATGTGTCAAAATTGTCCCTAAGTTATATAGAGGTGTTTAGGGAGTCTTTTCCTTGGCTAAGATATCCTAGGCCAATAAGCCTCTCGCCGAGTACTAGTCAACCATGAATTAGTTCCTTTTCTCGCAAAACAAGTCTTGATCCATCCATAGGTTGCGCACCACTAAGAGGTCACTTTACATCATTTCACAAAAAAATTCACAATGATCCGGATCGAGAAAAGATGAGGATGTTCACTATCTCGAAGAAATATACTTAGATCGGGCAAAATCTCCATGAAACACCAAAGGAGCCCTCCGAGGTTCAAAAGCATATGTTTTTACATCTCTCAGGGGGTGTAATTGAATCTTGATCGAGATGTATATGAGGGCACAAGGAAAATTTTCAATAGGTCCTTCATGATGAATTAGTTTGCCATCGATGAAACAAATGGGGTGCAGGTGAGTAAAGGGCAACTAATAGGTATGGTTTTAAATCCAAGAACTTCCCGAAGAATAGAGATCATCCTCCAAGTCACATGAATACAAAAGATTGATGTAATGCTGATCAACAAGTGTTTCAAGATCTCCTCCAAAAGCAAGTATCGCATAAACTTTCCAAAGGGTATGATCATGTAGGGCATAAGAAGACAACTACTTCTTATGTTATTTTGAGCCCGGGATGTGAACATTAGTCATCAAATGATAAAAGACAGAGTTTTAAAGGACACAGGAAATTTACATTTTGAAATGTTTTCAATCGGAGGATAAAAACCTTCGTCACTTCATAAACAATGGATACATAAGGGTTTCGAAGGCTACAATGTTAGTATTTTTATAAGCCTCTTCAAAAATATACGTGGTCACAATTTTGAAATCAATGAGGTTTTATGGTTTGTAGGACCTCCATCACAGAGTAAGTAGAAGGCCTCATGACAAAGTTCGAAGGGTCATTGAAAAGGCTACAACAGTGTTTTTTGTGATGACCTCCTTTGTAAACAAATCAAAGAATAACACAGCTTTTGTAAATTCCTTTTCATCACAAATGTTGTGATAAACAAAGTGTTAAAACAAATCATCAAGGTTAAAAGGTTTTGCAGTAGCAAATGAGCTAAAGGGCATCAAACTCTTTTTTCAAAAGTCTTCGCTCAAAAATCCAAAACAAAGATTATGTTCCAATCCTAATGCCCATGCAACAAAGTCAATTTGTTTTAAAAAACAAATGATTAAAGGGGTAAATTATTTTTTTGCAATTTGGTGAGGGATGGAATGAAGGCCTAAACCCTCCTACACTATAATATCACGAAACCAACACTTCTTTACCATTTTCCAACACCATGGGCAAGAGAAAAACAAATCAAACAAGTTTTTGAATGCATTGTTGGGCTTTGATCCATGCGCGGGCGTGCTTGTAACTTAGTGCGGCGCGCTCGTAAGCGCAAACAGAAAGATTTTTTCATAGAGGCGCGGCACGCCCTGTAACACGGCACGACATGCCCGTGCCATTGTTCAATGGGTGCCCATCAACCAACCTTGAACGCGTTTTTTTCGTTTAGGCAACAACCAACTTTGAACGTGGTCCTTTCTCCGTTCGAAAGAACCACCCCCCGAACGACCCACCGCCCGGGCGCCTGAGGCCACTATCAACATAGGTCATCAAAAGAACTTCCAAAATGCCAAAGCGCTTTTTCACACAATGGATTCATCTCCAACAACAACAGGGACAATTTTCAAAAAGATATTTATGTCTCTTGGCCTAGTTTTGATTTGAGGAAAGGTTTGAAGATCACAATTCTAAAGAAGAAAAAGCGATAATTTTAAGAGGGACTAGAGGTTTGTTTTTTTTGAAAAGATTTGTTTATCAAACAAAGGAGAAAAAATTGTGTGATAAATAATTGATCTTCATCAAAGACATTGTTTTCCAACCTATGAAAGAAAGATAGTGATTTCTCAAAAAGTGAAAACATAATCATTTTCAAAGAGCAAATCGTTTGTCTAAAAAACCACAGAGGAAACAATGATAAAGGAGGAGATATTTGTTTTCAATTTAAAAGAGTTTTATTGTTGTAAGTGGTTGAAGATAGCACAGTCTTTCAAGGAGAAAAGAGTGTTGGTGCCCAAAGGAAAGGAGACCTATTTTTAAAGTTATAACTTTTTGCTCACAAACACAGTTCATAAAAGGTGCATTGGTTTTTTCATTTTAACAAGAAACATGTCCACCTACTAAAGAGAAAAATAGTGATTAAACAAGGAGATCCATCATTTCAGATTAAAGGTTTGAAATACATAAGACAGGGAATCACTTTTTTGAAAGACTAGTACCTTGTGAAAGTTTAAATTTTTTTTCTTCCGAGTAAGCTAGGGATATACATAGTCTATAAAGGAAAACATAGTTTGTGTATAGGGTGTTTTTTATCAGTTTAAAAGGGGTTTGTTCACCTTTTAAAAAAAACAAACAGTGATTACAAAGGAAGATAGTGATTGGAGCAAAGACATGTTGACAATTTGAAAGGAGTTTGCAAGTGGTTAAGGGAAAAAACACATCTTGTTTTCAAACCTACCATGTTTATCAAGATCAAAACAGGTGATTTCAAAGAGCACCCTTTTTTTGCTTCAAATAACCACAAAGAGACAAAGTGATAAAATATAAGGGCTTATTAACAGCCTAAAGGAGGTCTTCTTGATATGAATAGCAAAGGATAAAAACAGTGATTGAAGGGAAAGAGTTTTTGTGTCAAAAACAAAGGGGGACTTGTCTTAAAAGACCAAAATAGATCTCATTAAAAGCCCTTTGCTCACAACAAAGTTTATAAGAAGGGAGCTTGTTTTCACTTAAAAAAAACTTGTTTGACAACTAAGGACAAACTTGGTCTTGCAAAGAGGATAAAGTGTTTTTGGTTGAGGACCTATTTCAGTTGATCATTTGAACAATTTGTCTTGGTGAGTCAAGAAAAGGGTAGGAGAAGCAAAAATTCCTCCAAGAAAGGGCAAAGTGACAAAAAGAAAACTAGTAATGATGAAGGGCAAAGTGAAAAGTCCAAACATGACAGGTGAGGAAGGAGGAAATGAGGGTGAGCATGAAAAAAATGATAGTGACCATAGCAAGCCATGAAGAGGAACATAGTGGCGACCAACACAAGAACACGCATGAGGATGATGAGAAACAAGATAGTGAAGGGAAAGAACATAGTAGTCATGAAGAAAGCAAAGGATGAGATGAACAAGACAGACCTCAAGAAAGAAAACAAAGGGGCAGCCAAAATAGTGCTGATGAGGGTCATAATAGTCCTCAAAGAGACACTAATGATGAAAAACATGATGACCCCTCAAGCTAGCAATGATGATGGCAAGAAAACACCAAATAGTGAGCATTCCGAAGGGGGGCAGACTTTGGGAAAAAAGAGCAAAACAGTCCTAAGGGCAGCCAAGACCAAAACATAGAGCATGAAGAGAATTATCCAAAGCATGTGCTAGTCGCCTCTCTAGGCAAGGAGCCATGACTTCTTTTCCAAAGCTAAAAATGCCAAAACAACAAGGAAGAAAAACCAAGAAAAACTCAAAAACCGCCTAAAGAGGGCGCCCAGTGAGAAAAGGAGGAAAAGAGACATCTAGCTTGTAATTTTGGCCCAAGCTTCCAGATCATGTTTGTAGAAACCCTTAAAGGGGTTTTCTCACCAAAATTGAGCAAATTTTGACATGATCTTGTTTTTTTGACATTTTTGGGCCTAATTGCATAAATTCATGGGCACCGCCATTTTTGTTTGGAGCATCCTCAACTATTGAGAGTGGTATCATTGGATGAATTAAATTCAGGGGCATCTACTCAAAAAATTTAAGATCAAAAGAAGGTGTTTTGGTCCCCCCAAAAGGAAAAAAACAAGTGATTTTTTAGCTTTCTGCACTCACATATCGCAAAGGCCTACTTTCTGGTTTTTCTCACTCAATTAAGCTTTTTGACAGACTTCCCTGGCATCATTTTGGGAAAAATATAGTTCCAGAAAGTAGAAATCCAGGGCTTTCGAACGAGACATCATGGGCCTCGTTTCGACATCGGTATGTCCCTCAAAAGTTCTCTCGCAAGACGAGAAATTTTCTCCTCGCTACACTCCCGTAGAATTTTGAGAAAAAAAAGGGAGTTTTCCCGAGGGTGCTCCTCCAAATGTGCGTAAAGCTATTTTTTTAGCACTTTTCAGTCATAAAAAATCAATTTTATTTCCATTTTTAGCATTTTAAGATATTTTTAGTAGATATTTTGTGCCTTGGGATTTGCAAAGCCTCAAGGACAAGTTTAGATATTTGTTTTTGGCCAATGGCCTTCTAGTTGCCTTGGTTGGGTTTCCTCCTCTTTGGCCTATATATTCCAAGAGGATTAATTGTAATTAGAAGTTGAACTTGATGATATAGAGAAATACATGATATTGCAAGCTTTTTAAGAAACAGTTTGTCTCTTGATGTGGATGATTCCTTATTTGTCTTGGATGGTGGAAGAGGATTGTTTGTTGGATTCCTTGCCTCGGTAAATGGTATAGTGTTCCTATCTCGTATGTTTTCCTTAGTTTTTCATACATGTTTCCATGTTTCTTTCTTGTTGTAGGTCAGTAAAAAATAGATTTGAGACATGCCCATGGAGGCACCCTCAAGTTTCTCGATTTCCTTAGAGCTTCTATGTTTTTCTTCTTTCTTACTTATGTCAAAGAATTCTTAACTCCTCTTTGATACCCTAAGAACTTGTTATCAATTTCATTAATGGTTATTATGTATGCTATCTAGTATGATTCAAGGTATGCCCTTCTTACTCATAGCTATCCAAAACCCCATCATTGAAACCTTTCTCTCGAATGTTTGATTGTCCTAGTTGAACTAAAGAGGTCTTGTTTCGATCTTGCCCTTTGCCTATGCTCTCGCAATTTGAGTTCAAAGTTCCCGATAGCTCGAAATATGATGTCTAGGAGTTCCCTCTTCATGGATTGAGTTATTTTTTTTGTCTTATTTGTTTTCCCCAAATTCTAAAGGTGCTTTTCCAAAGTTAGAGGGTCTTATACTTCTATGTATCGCCCGAATGTTTATTTTATGCATCTATCGCTTTGAAGTTTCATTTATCGTGATTAATGGTTAGCCCTACCACATGAATGTCTATTGTAAAACTACTTATGCCTAAACCTCTTTGTCCTTTCACAAATTTAGTGTCCATCCTATTTCATTCCACCTAAAAGAATCCATTTTACCTCGACCAAATTAGCCCTCGCAATATACCTTTTCCACCCTTTGAGTGCGCTCTCGACCTTATCGACCCCATAGCCCGATTGATCTGACAATATTTTTATCTATCTATCCTTTGATCAGCTTCTCCCTCAAAAACCTAAAACAAACCAAAAACACACTTAACAACTAGCCTAAAATCAAATACATAAGAGGCAAACAAATCTATATCCCTTGCATAATGAGAGAGCCCTCTCCGAGTCCGGGAAGTTTAGGTCCTTGGGATCCAAAGTTGGTTTGATGTTACCCTATCACTTGGCTTGCCAATCGCCAAATCACGGGACCCTAACATAATGGTGATCACAGTGGGACTCGAGAGTGATAAACAAACTTAGATTCCCTAAACCTTCAGAGACCTTTGAGAATACTATTCCGTGGACTTATCCCACTACTCGCTAAGATAATGGCGATCACTGGTGGAACTCTAAGTTAGTGAAAATCTAAGTATACCTTAGGACTTTAGAAATCCCTTGACTTCAAGAATATATAGTGAATCAACCACCTCATCGCCACACTAACATAATGGCATTCACGGTGGGACTCTAAGTGATAAACAAACTTAGACTTCCCTAAACCTTCGGAGACCTTTAATGATACTATCTTGTGGAATTATCCCACTACTCACTAACATAATGGCAATCACGGTGGGAATCTGAATAATAAACAAAGTTAGAATTCCCTAAAACATTCCAAAGCATTCCTTAAGAAGACTATCTTGTCAATTTATCCCACCGCTCACTAACATAATGGAAATCACGGTGGGACCTACCGAGTGTATAACGTCTAACTGAACTCTTGTAGACTCATTAGTCCTTCAAAATTAGAATCAGACCAACAGCCTATAAAGTCATTTAGAGTAAAATCTTTTTGCTTCACCACCTTAGCTAAGTGATGAATTAGGTTTAGGACACTCTTACAAACTAGGTCGCATACAAAAACTCGTAAAAAAACCCCAAAAACATCCCTAGATTGGTTTTTTATCTATTATTGGAGGTGGCCATAAATACATATCTCTAAAACAACAAAAACATCCATATGGTGACTACACAAATCTCAATAGGCCTAAAGACTCCATTTGGAGGAAGAACCCGAAACATGACCAGATCATCCTATAAAGAAAAAAACACTCGAGCCTTAGTTGGATTCAAGAAATTATTGTCTTTATCTATAACTATGTTCTATCCTACTTTGAGCCTGGTCAAGAATACATCGATGAGATCTACATTGATCATTGGAAATATCTCAAACCCTCGAAAAAGCTAAGCCTCAAATTTTAGACCATGAGCGAGACTTATACACTGTTCTTGCCCCGATTCACCTATGGAAAACCTAGTGAAACATGAGCCTCATGCTACCTTTCCCACTCTGGGTTGAAACCTCAAACAATCATAAATATCTTTTTACACTACTTATATCCACAAAGGTCCCAGAAAGATACAAGCCTCTAGTTTTACCTCCCATCTTTTGAGCCCTCCCCTGCAAATCTTCAAAATAAATTACCCATATTTAATGGAGAAAGCTCAAAAGTCACTGCTAAAGAGCACATCAAAAAATATTGAGAATTTACTTGACCTTTTTGAAATAGAATAATATGGTGTGCATATTAGAATGTTTGCCTTATCATTACAAGGAAAAATTAAGAGTTGGTTTAAGGACCTTCCAGTACTGCAAGCATTACCAATTTTCATCGGCTCACTCAAATCTTCCTAGATAGGTGGGTGGTCATGGGTAATAAAGTTCTCATCATAGAGGAATACAATCATTTAAAAAGACAACTAGGGAGACAATACAAGACTTTTCACCAGGTTCAATAAAGTATACCATGCGATGCCTACTATCATAAAGCCACCCTTCGCATGGGATCTTTTACGCTACCCAAATTCTTTTGAACCCAGAGATGGTTTTCTAGATAAGAGAAAGAGATCCTTTAACCCTGGAAGAAATGAAAAGGATAGAAATTGATGTGGAAGTCAACATACTAAATAGGGAGACACAACTAAGAATAATGGAGAAAGACAAAGAAAATCAAGAGAGACTACTATCTTTAGAGGGAAAAGTTGGAAAAATTGATAGATATATCCAAAGAACCGATGCATCTACTTGACAGAAAAGAGAAAGACACAAAGTTAAGGTTAACACTACTTATTCAAACCAACCTACACTTTTTAAATCAGGAAGAACACACTCAACCATTACAAGACAAGGGTAACAAACAAAATGGGCCTAATTAGCAAGTTGAAAATAAAAAACATAGAGGAATGCTCTAAAGAATCTATCAACCATCTTGAAATCACAGAATCTAAAATGGAAGAAAAAAACAAAACCTGTGGGATCTCTACCTTTATGCTTTGAGTCATTTCATATCATACAAGAAAATTGGCCTCCTAAGAATATATCGGAGACAGACTCATGAATCCCATGCTTATTGTCCCGAACATCAAGAAGAGTTGGATGAGGATGAAATCAAATGCGAAATAGAAGAAAAATCAAAACCTGTAGGATCTCTACCTTTATGCTTTGATTCATTTTCGGTTCATAGAAGCAAATTGGCCTCCTAAGAATCTATCGGAGGAAACTCATGAATTACATGCTAACTATCACAAACATCACGAAGAGTTGGTTGAAGATGAAAACAATCAAGAAATGAAGAGAGAACCCACAGGATCCCTCTAAAGGCACAAGTGATGATTCATCATCTCTCATATGTGAGGCCCAAAAGGAAATTTATCCTCTTTATTGTAGATATATCCAAAAGGAATATAAAATTGCCTCCCTTTTTAAGCTCAAGAAGAGATAGATCAACTCATAAACACACAAATCATCCCTGTCTTGATTTTCCTACTCGAACTATCACATAGCAAGAAAACAACTTTGTAAATCAATTTGAAGAGAAAAAAATCTGGTACTCCAATATATATGGTTGGTGACATTAACTTTATTGATGATTCTCCAAAATTTGATCAATATGTTAATAATGATGATGCTTTCCAAACTGAAGCTAATTTTGCAGAGCATTCAAAGCACTTGGTTTTGGGAGGAAACCCCGCTTCCTCAACTTAAGAAAGGTAACCAACCAATGCATAGTAGCTATGACGAGTGATGAGGAAAGCTTAGAAAATTTGGAAGCGAATGAAGGTTTGAAAATTGATTATCACAAGAAAGTTGCTGCTCTTCTTTCTTAAGAAGATTTGTTGCCAAAAAGTATCCCTACTCATCAACATGATGACCTTTACACGCTTTTCAGTCCACTTATTTAGAACACATCAGCTTGGGAAGAGGACTACACTCGCAATATATGATGAGTCCCGACAAAGTTCAAGTGATCATGAAGAAGAGGACAAGTCTCTTCCCCAAAAGAGCCTCAAGCATAGCCAAGTGGAAGAAAGAGTAGTCCTGGATGAAGCTTATGTCTCAAGTTATCAAGATTAGGTATCATTCCAAGATCCATTTGTTGTTTTCCTTGATAAATGTAAAGGAGGAGTGTGTTATACCATGAAAAAATTTGTTGCAAAGTGTGAGAATAAACTTAGGCACTACTTGTTTCGAAAAAAAGTGAGGTGGAAGTGGCCTTTTGATTTCTCCAATATCATCAAAGAGTCGAACCAAGATCAACCATGCAATCATCTACTTGACTAGTTATATTGGAAAGAAGAGTTCACCAAATAAATGTCTATCATATATAGGTTAGAGTAGAATAGATAGGCATGAAAAATAAGCTCAAGCCCATGAGCATCTTTTCTTTCGACTTTGTTTTAGAAATAAATCAAAAAGTACAAAAACAAGTATAAAAGTTGAAAAGAGGGTAGTTTAGAAAATATTAGAAAAGCCCCATGTTCAAAAAAGTAGTCATGCTTGAAAGTGAGCAAGTCTAAATGCCACTACTAGTGCTCAAAATATGTCTTGTTCGGTTATCTAGCCTAATCATAACTGGACATGTTTTAAATTTATTGCTGATAAGTTAGTGAAAAAAAGTGATAGTCAAATTGTGTAAGCTTGACTTGTCAAAGAAAGTAGATTAGGAAAAGATACTGGTTCCACACGCTCAAAACAAAACTAAAGAGGAAAAACAGGATGAAAAAATAAACTATGTATCCTAGCCCCGATTTTTCCGAATCTCATTTCATGCAAAATAATATTTTTTGTGCATCTTGTCTTTTATGCCACGTGACACATGACACATCGGATTGTCTAATCTCGATTTGGTCATTTTTCAATTTCATGTTTTAGTATAGTGAATGAAATCTTATCAAACGACCTTAATCTTGACGATCGATCTAGCATAGGTAGAGAATCAAAGGAGTTCATTAGTTCAACCTAAACTCCCGGAAGATATAAGGGTAGAATTAGATAGTTTTCTTTTTTCAAAAATATCATGTCAAAGGGTTGCTAGTCCAAATGTACCTAAAGAAGAAAAAATGTTAGGAAATATAGCTCGGGTAGGTAGAGATGACTTTGATGCTAATCATGTCGTCAAATTTTAGAAATAGCATCAAGAAAGAGGGTAATTTGCGCTAATGGATAAGGCACATCGGTCTTCACAAGCCAGAGATCTGTAGTTCCGGACACCTCCCGAAAAGGAGTTGCCCTCCCCAAATGGAGCCACCGTTAGTCATCGTATTTTGACCCTCGTTATTGATGACTAGTTTCCTTAGTTGAGTTTTCTAGAAGATGGTTTCAAAAATGTCAATTTGTCATCTAGAAAACACTCCAAACAAATTTTTTTCTCCTACCCCTTCCGTCGAGCTTTGTGATAAGAACAATCTCCGAGTCTCAAGTCCTATCTTGTTTCGAGAAAAAATATCTCGATCTATAGTTGTCTTAGCTTGGTACTGTCCACTGTCATTTACCCTTGTTCCTCATGCAATTCACTATCCAAAGGTTGAAAAAGTGTCTCGCAACTCTATCCCCGGTCATCTTGTCATTTGGAAATCTGATCATGCCTAAGAAAACATTCGAATCTGTCAAAATTGTTCCTAAGTTAGATAGTGGTGTTTAGGGAGTTTTTTCCTTGGCTAAGATATCCTAGGGAAATAAGCCTCTATTTAGTACTAGTCAATCATGAATTAGTTCCTTTTCTACGAAACAAGTCTTGATCCATCCATAGGTCATGCACCACTAAGAGGTCACTATGCATAATTTTAGAAAAAAAGTTCACAAGGATCTAGATCAGGGGAAAAGATGAGGATGTTCACTATCTCGAAGAAATATACTTAGATCGGGCAAAATCTCCATGAAACACCAAAGGAGCCCTCCAAGGTTCAAAAGCATATGTTTTTATATCTTTTGCAGGGGGTGTAATTGTATGTTGATCAATATGTAGATGAGGGCACAAGGACAAATTTCAATAGGTCCTTCATGATGAATTAGTTTGCCATGAGTGAAACAAATGGAGTGCGAGTGAGTAAAGGGAAACTAAATAGGTATGGTTTTAAATCCAAGAACTTCCTGAAGAATAGAGATCATCCTCCAAGTCACATGAATACAAAAGATTGATGTAATGCTGATCAACAGTGTTTCAGTATCTCCTCCAAAAGCAGTGCTGCATAAACTTTCCAAAGGGTATGATCATGTAGGGCATAAGAAGACAACTACTTCTTATGTTATTTTGAGCCCGGGATGTGAACATTAGTCATCAAATGATAAAAGACAGAGTTTTAAAGGACACAGGAAATTTACATTTTGAAATGTTTTCAATCAGAGGATAAAAACCTTCGTCACTTCATAAACAATGGATACATAAGGGTTTCGAAGGCTACAATGTTAGTATTTTTATAAGCCTCTTCAAAAATATACAGGGTCACAATTTTGAAATCAATGAGGTTTTATGGTTTGTAGGACCTCCATCAGCAGATAAGTAGAAGGCCTCATGACAGGTCTGAAGGGTCATTGAAAAGGCTACAACAGTGTTTTTTGTGATGACCTCCTTTGTAAACAAATCAAAGAATAACACAGTTTTGTAAATTCCTTTTCATCACAAATGTTGTGATAAACAAAGTGTTAAAACAAATCATCAAGGTTAAAAGGTTTTGCAGTAGCAACAGAGCTAAAGGGCATCAGCTCTTTTTTCAAAAGTCTTCGTTCAAAAATCCAAAACAAAGATTATGTTCCAATCCTAATGCCCATGCAACAAAGTCAATTTGTTTTAAAAAACAAATGATTAAAGGGGTAAATTATTTTTTGCAATTTGGTGAGGGATGGAATGAAGGCCTAAACCCTCCTACACTATAATATCACGAAACCAACACTTCTTTACCATTTTCCAACTTACTGGTAGAAAGCGAGGAGTAAAACAAATAAAAAAATTGAAATCATTGTTGGGCTTTGATCCATACACATTCGCGCATGGCACCACAAAAAGAATTTTCCTTAGAAGTATGGCATGCCAGCCAACAGTGAACACAAACATTTCGTGGTGCCATCAGCAATACTGAGTAGCGTTTTTTCATTGAGAAACAACCAACATTGAGCAGTCCTTTCTCGGAGATTGGAGCAACAATCACACCGAGCAGGCCTGGCACGAGCACGAGCCACTGTCAACACAGTCATCACTTAACTTCCAAAAGTGCCAAAGTAGTTTTCACCACGGTGGATTTCATCTCCAACAACAAGCAGGAATGAGTTTTCAAAAGGTATTTATGTCTCTTGGCCTAGTTTTGATTTGAGGAAAGGTTTGAAGATCACAGTTCTAAAGAAGAAAAGCAATAATTTTAAGAGGGACTAAAGGTCTGTTTGTTTCCAAATATTTGTTTATCAAACAAAGGAGAAACATTGTGTGATAAAGAACTGATCTTCATCAAATACATTGTTTGCCAACCTAGGAAATAAAGATAATGATTTCTCAAAAGGTGAAAACATAATCATTTTCAAAGAGCAGCCTGTTTGTCTAAAAAACCACAGAGGAAACAGTGATAAAGGAGGAAAGATTTGTTTTCAATTTAAAAGAGTTTTACTGTTGTAAGTGGTTGAAGATAGCACAGTCTTCAAGGAGAAAAGAGTGTTGGTGCCCAAAGGAAAGGAGACTTGTTTTTAAATTTATAATTTTTTTTCTCACACACACAATTCATAAAAGGTGCATTGGTTTTTCATTTTAACAAGAAACATGTCTACCTACTAAAGAGAAAATAGTGATTAAACAAGGATATCCATCATTTCAGATTAAAGGTTTGAACTACATAAGACAAGGAATCACTTTTTGAAAGACTAGTACCTTGTGAAAGTTGAAAGTTTGTTTCTTGTGAGTAAGCTAAGGATATACATAGTCTATAAAGGAAAACAGAGTTTGTGTAGAGGGTGTTTTTATTAGTTTAAAAGGTGTTTGTTCACCTTTTTTTTTTAAACAATGATTACAAAGGAAGATAGTGATTGGAGCAAAGGCTTGTTGAGAATTTGAAAGGAGTTTGCAAGTGGTTAAGGGAAAAAACACATCTTTTTTTCAAACCTACCATGTTTATCAAGATCAAAACAGTGATTTCAAAGAGCACCCTTTTTTTGCTTCAAATAACCACAAAGATACAGTGATAAAAGATAAGGGCTTATTGACAATCTAAAGGAGGTATTCTTGCTGTGAATATCAAAGGATAAAAACAATGATTGAAGGGAAAGAGTTTTTGTGTCAAAAACAAAGGGGGACTTGTCTTAAAAGACCAAAATAGATCTCATTAAAAGCCCTTTTCTCACAACAAAGTTCATAACAAGGGAGCTTGTTTTCACTTGATAAAAACTTGTTTGACAACTAAGGACAAACTTAGTCTTGCAAAGAGGATAAAGTGTTTTTGGTTGAGGACCTATTTCAGCGATCATTTGAACAATTTGTCTTGGTGAGTCAGTAAAGGGTATCAGAAGAAAAAATGCCTCCAAGGAAGGGAAAAGTGACAAAAAGAAAACTAGTAATGATAAAGGGAAAAGTGAAAAGTCTAAACATGACAGTGAGGAAGGAGAAAATGATGGTGAGCATGAACAAAATGATAGTGAGCATAGCAGTGATGAAGTGGAACATAGTGGCAACCAACACAACAACAAGCATGAGGATGATGAGAAACAAGATAGTGAAGGGAAAGAACATAGTAGCCATGAAGAATGTAGCAGTCATGAAGAAAGTAGTGACAAAGATGAACAAGATAGTCTTCAAGAAAGAAAACAAAGTGGTAGCCAAAACAGTGATGATGAGGGTCATAACAGTCCTCAAAGAGACACTAATGATGAAAAACATGACATCCCTCAAGCTAGAAATGATGATGGCAAGCAAACACCAAACAGTGAGCATTCCGAAGGGGGCAACATGGGGCAAAAAGAGAAAAACAGTCCTAACGGCAGCCAAGACCAAAACATAGAGCATTAAGAGAATTCTCCAAATCATGTGCTAGCTGCCTCTCCTAGGCAAGGAGCCATGACTTCTTCGCCAAAGCTAAAAATGCCAAAATAACAAGGAAGAAAACCAAGAAAAATTCAAAACTGCCCAAAGAGGGCGCCCGGTGAGAAAAGGAGGAAAAGACACATCTAGGATTGGAATTTTGGCCCAAGCTTCCAGGAAAGTTTCTAAAAACCCTTAAGGGGTTTTCTCACCAACATTGAGAAAATTTTGACAAGATCTTGTTTTTTGACATTTTTGGGCCTAATTGCATAAATTCATGGGCACCGCCATTGTTTTTTGGAGCATCCTCACCTGTTGAGAGTGGTATCATTGGATGCATTAAATTCAAGGGCATCTACTCAGAAAATTTCAGATCAAAATAAGGTGTTTTGGTCCCCCAAAAAGGCAAAAAACAATGATTTTTTAGCTTTCTACATCACTTATCAGCAAGGCCTACTTTCTGGTGTTTTTCACTCAATTCAATTTTTGATAGACTTCCTGGGATCAGTTTTGGAAAAATCAAGTAGTTCCAGAAACTATACATCTAGGGCTTTCCAACAAGCCATCACAGGCCTTTTTTTGACATCGGGAGATCCCTCAAAAGTCCTCCGCAAGACAGAAATTTTCTATCATACGCTCCCGTAGCATTTTCACAAAAAAGGGGCTCTCAAGGTGCTCATCCAAATGTGCGTTAATCTATTTCAACACTTTTCGCTCATAAAAATTAAATTTTATTTCCCCCATTTTTAGCATTTTAAAATACTTTTTAGTAGATATTTTGTGCCTTGGCTTTCAGAAGCCTCAAGGACAAGTTTAGATATTTGTTTTTGGCCAATGGCCTCTCTAGTTGCCTTCGTTGGGTTTCCTCCTCTTGGCCTATATATTCCAAGAGGATTCATTGTAATCGTAACTTGATGATATAGAGAAATACATGATATTACAAGCTTAAGAAACACTTCGTCTCGTTGGAGATTGCAACAAGATGATGAGCTTAGTGGAAAGAAGTCGCTTCACTAAGTGGGTCCAGGCTATGTTCATGCAGTCTATTTTTATACTATGTCTATTTTTATACATATGGATCATGTTCTATGAGTTGCAGGATGCTATTTGTGGATGGTTGGTCAAGTTGGAAAAAATAGATGGACTTCTATTTTTAGACATATTGGGCGGAATCTATTTTTAGATTGCTATTCTAAAAATAGATATGTCAAATATTATTAGCTCTTAATAATATTTGGACTATAAACATTATCTTATTCTCTTGGAGCACTTCAGTTAAGTGCACAGATGTGGCACAGGAGCTGACAGAAGGAATTACGCTATTCTTGAGGGTTAAGTGGAGCTATTGCATGGATACTTCAGTTAGAACTCATGTGACAGATTTTGGTGGAGTTGATTGAGGAGTTAATGGAGCTGTGTTCAGTTTAACTAATCTAAACATAGTTGAGCTATTTGTATTTAGTCTAACTAATTAATAAAATTAGTGAGAGTGGTGTGAATTAATTATTAATTAATTCACTAATTATAAACTCATTAATCAACTAAAGAATACATCAGTTAACTTTAGTGCATGGACAGTTTCAGTGGAGACCAGTGCAAAGATAGGTGAAAGAACAGGTTAACTATCAGTTGTGACTATACTATTGCATATTTGCAACAACCAGTGATTGGAGAAGTCCATGAATATTGCGCAGTACAAACCAGGTGGTTCAAGTTATTTAATGACCCATCCTACAGCATTGATTACGCAATAGAGGCTGGCTATCAGGTGGCAGAGATTGGAGCATGTGTTTTGCTAGATCTAGCTTGATTAGTGTGTAGCAATTCGAGGTTGTGCTGAGAGCTTGTGAGGAGCTTTGTACAATGATTGTTACATGATCTCTATGACATATAATATACATATATTTTGGGGTTTTCATCTTTAATCTTTCCCATGAAATACTGTGTTCATATGTGTGATTGTTTATGGTTTTAATGTGCGCATGCGATTGTTTTTATTTCCGAAATTAATGATCAATGGTAGAAGAGATTTTGTATTGTGCATGAAGTTAAAATAGTGTGTGATCAGAAGAATCTCAGTGAATAATATATCAGTTATTCAAATTTCTACAGTCTCATGATGTGGATGATTTCTTGTTTATCTTGGATGGTGGAAGAGGACTGTTTGTTGGATTCCTTGGCTTGGTAATGGTATAGTGTTCCTATCTGTATTTTTTATTTAGTTTGTTATACATGTTTCCATGTTTCTTGCTTGTTGTAGGTCAGTAAAGAATATATTTGAGACATTCCCATGGAGGCACCTCAAGTTTTCTGATTTCCTTACAGCTTCTATGTTTGTCTTCTTTCTTAGTTATGTCAAAGAATTCTTAACCGCTCTTTGATACCCTAAGAACTTGTTATCAATTTCATTAATGGTTATTATGTATGCTATATAGTATGATTCAAGGTATGCCCTTCTTACTCATAGCTATCCAAAACCCCATCACTGAAACCTTTCTCTGAATGTTTGATTGTCCTAGTTGAACCAAAGAGGTCTTGTTTCAATATTGTCCTTTGCCTATGCTCTGCAATCTTAGTTCAAAGTTCCCGATAGCTCAAAATATGATGTCTAGGAGTTCCCTCTTCATAGATTGAGTTATTTGTTTGTCTTATTTGTTTTCCCCAAAGTATGAAGGTGATTTTCCAAAAGTTAGAGGGTCTTATACTTCTATGTATCACCTGAATGTTTATTTTATGCATCTATCAGTTTGAAGTTTCATTTATCGTGATTAATGGTTAGCCCTACCACATGAATGTCTGTTGTAAAACTATTTATGCTTAAACCTCTTTGTCCTTTTACAAATTTAGTGTCCATCCCATTTCATTCCACCTAAAAGAATCCATTTTACCTCGATCAAATCAGCCCTGCAATATACCTTGTCCACCCTTTGAGGCAGTCTCGACCTTATCGACCCCATAGCCCAGTTGATATGAAAATATTTTTATATATCTATCCTTTGATAAGTTCTCCCTCAAAAACCTAAAACAAACCAAAAACACACTTAACAACTAGCCTAAAATCAAATGCATAAGAAGCAAACAAATATATATCCCTTGCATAATAGAGAGAGCCCTCTCTGAGTCCAGGAAGGCTAGGTCCTTGGGCTCCAAATTTGGTTTGATGTTACCCTGTCACTTGGCTTTCCAATTTGCTAAATCACAGGACCCTAACACAAAGTATGAGAAATATGAGGAACATTTTCATAACTAGTTAGTTACATGTACAAATAATTAGGCTACTTAGGATTCTTCTCATTGTGAAGTTGAGCGGTTGTGGACCGCGAGTTGTGGAAGTTCATAGAATATATATATATATATATATATATATATATAATATTATTTGTACAAAGTGACTTTAAAACCATTGCATATTCTCTCATCAAATTTTTTCATTCAATGATACATTAACGAGCCCTATTTTTAGTTGCAGGTATCCTACATACATGTTCCCCAAAAATATCCTTCAATCCAAAAAAAACATGTAGCAATTTGCATAGCAACAAAAATCCTAGTGTTCAGTTACAACTTCATTGTACCCTAATTTTGGCAGATCTTGTGGGCATGGATCCACTTGTCACTTGCTTGGAGCGCTCACCCCAATTTTGGATTGTCACTTTCTTGGAGCGTTCACCCTGATTTCGTCTTGTGACTTGCTTGGACCGTTCACCCCGATCTCCCTCGCCGATGGAGACATTAGAGTTAGCTGAGACAAAGTGTATAAGAATCACAAGTATAGGTTGAAACCTCAAAACCATAACATGAAGGGAAGAAACACAACCACAGGTTGAAACTCCAAAACCAAAAAAATAAAAACTATAGAAGAAAAAATGTTATGCAACATGTCAATTTCTAATTGGACCAAGGAAGATGAAAAAGAAGTTATCTTATTGGCAAGGGTGAATAGTGTCTTCTAACCCCAAGCACATAGAGAAATTTCCTATCTGCATAATCAGTTTTAGAGAATTCCACAAAAAATGAGTGGTTGGGAATATTTTAATTATTTAAATTTATTCCACATTAAATATTTCAATCTTCAATTGACATAAGCTCATACAATTCTGGGTGCACAAACAAATAAAATCCTCATGATAACAATGCATATATCTTTCCACAATAATTGTCCAGTGTTTGGTTTGTGATGGTTATGATGGTTAATGTGTGACATGGATTTTATTATTATTATTATTACTTTTTTTTCCCCTTATATAACGTTAAAGTAAAATGATAATATTTTTTCACTTTTTTTTTTAAAAGTTGGTTGTGTAGATCACTTGAGGAATTTGAATTGGTAACTTAGAGTAACGTTTTTTTATAGTAAATTCATTGATTTCCAATTTAAAATTGTATATATATATATATATATATATATATATATATATATATATATATATATATATATATAGAAGTATATTTATGAATGGTAGTGACTTTTTTTTGACATGCACTATCGTAAATCATCGTAGGTCTTGCGCCTATCCTCCTCTCCATAAACTACGTCACAAATGAGGGGGATTTGAACCTTGCATCTTCTAGTTTTAACAGATTTACGTTACTTTGACAACTTAATCGTGCTTCGTACAATTATGTAACAATTTTATGTAAAATTACATATATATTTTTAAATAGAAAAATATCATATAAATATTTTGATTAATTCATTCAAAGATAATAATAGAAACACATGAAGCCCATTTTCTTCCCAAATTTACTCCAACTGGATTACATAGAAGAAATTATGTAAAAAATAATACATAAATAACATTTTTATATACATACCTACATGGTGGAAAAAATATATACCCAAACTACATGAAGAACAAGAAGATAGCTAATAAACAACATAAATCAAGGGTGTATCGTAGCACGAGAACATTTGTGGTTATGAAGACCAAGATCCCTATGTGTATTAAATTTACATTTATGAGGTATGCTCATTCACAAATGTCTGTCAATACACTAAAGAAAGACGGATGCCAGTCACCCAATATCCTACAGATTGTACGGAGGTCGCTAGGAATGGAATCCGTCTCATTCATTTCTTTGTACCACGATGATGCATTTCTGAAGATGGTCGATATGTTGTGCAAACGACCGCCTATAAATTCACAGGGTAGTTTTCCACCGTACTGGTGACTAGGCTCAATGATAGGCCATTTTCAATTTTTCATCAACACCCAGTCGCATCCGTTTAGTCATACCCTCTCTCTCTCTCTCTCGCCCCGCTCAATCATCCCTCTCCCTTGGGTGACCATGAGGCCCTACTCCTTCCCAGGCACATCCACACTACTACAACATGACTATTAGTCCTCTAAGACACAAAGAATGGGAATTCAATGTAACGGGAGAAAAAAAACCCAAATGCACATTGACCTTTGTTCCATCCCTGTGGAGAAATAAAAAAACATGCAACAATTCTAATTCCATTTCATGTGCCCAACACACCCGAATTGATCCTATTCCTTTAGGTGGGTAGAACTATCACTAACTTCATGATAGGGATTCTTTGAGAATCCTCAACAAATAAAATGATACCCAATTCCATCCCTCGTATGCCCCAACTCAGATATTCTCCATATAAAAACAACCTCCTATGGTAGGAACATAACAGAGTACACCAACTAAGTTCCTGACACAAAAACAACAAAAGAATTAAACCAACCAGGGAGAATAGAGCTTAGTTCGTCACCACCTAGGGATCGAAGGATTATCCATAGGATAATCTTCGCAAATTGAATCAACACAATAGAAACTATAGTCCACGTTTCACAAGGGAACTTTGTTCATCCATGGACCTTCTCTACGAGATCCCACACTACCCTGAAAGTCACTTGAGAATACATAATACTAAGAAAATTACACTAGGCAATACCAATACCATCTAAAGCGGGGCTTCCAAAACAAATGAGCATGCACAATTTGACGACTTGTGCATACTCAACATAGATAAAAACCACCCTCCCCATCACCCATATCAAGAAACCAAAAATGATTGAAACTTTTGAGCATCAAGACTATATAGTGAAACTTTAGCTTCTCGAGACTTCCACATTTATGGTGCCACTTACCATGGTTTCCACTCCATGTCAATGCACACATCATTCATAATTATCGCATCCACCTCGATCGAGTCTTTTTTCCCTATGTTCACCCACCCCCATCGTGGTCTCCAAATCAACCTAAAAAATATGTTTCAATTGGTCTAACAAGTCAGAAGGATATGGAGGAGGCCATTTCTATGAGATCAAGAGGTTTTGGACCTGGTTGCCCCAATTCGCAAGTATATACACAACTTTGTTCCTTTTTATCAGTGAATGGTAAGTTATGAAATAAGGGAGTGAGAGCACGAAGGGATGAATTTGTTGAACCAAAAGATCCAATCACAAAATATTGATGACCTTGTGCATAGGTGAACCATTCAACAATTTCTTGACCACTGAAACAACTAAAAAAGATATCCCATCTATTTAAATCCAATTATACGCCTTCTCTTGTGCGATTGTTAGACCTTGTGCAAGGGATGATAATTCAACCACATTATTACTTGTGTTACCATAATGTTCCATAGAGAATCCAAGGGGACGACCTCCATCATCGTGAAAAAATACTTGAAGACCCGTTGGACCCGAATTTCCTTTGGAGGCTCCATCAAAGTTGATATTGATGAAGTGATGAGGAGGGAAGGTGAAGTTCGCAAGACATTTTCCCAAAATGTCTACCTATCTAATAGGACCAAGAACTACCAAGTTGTGAAAAATACCCAATTCCTTTAAAATCCGAGCCTCTGGTCCCTCTACCTTCCAGTCCTCCTTCGACCAATCCTCTGATAGAAATATTTTATTGATATTTAGTTTTCCTTTGTCCAAAATCTCATCTCTAGTTCTCTTGTTTTCTTTGAATATGATTTTTTTCCTCAACTTCCATACATTCCAAAGTAGGAGGCCTGGAATCAGGATCCAGGCTTGATTAATAATGGGATTATTGAAGAGATTAGGTTTCCACATCTCAATGGTTTCCCACAAAATATTATGAGATCTATCAAAGTGCCCAAATAGTTCTCAAATTATATTCCATAATATTTCCATATGAATGTAGGTGTTAAATAGGTGTTCCTAGGTCTCCTCCTATTCTTTTCATACCGAGCATCAAGAGGTACCAAAAAATCCTTTACATTGCATGATATCCTAGATTAAAGGGTGATGTCAACCAACCAACCCTGAGAAATTAGTCACCTTTGGGAAAAATTTACCTCGCCAAAATCTATGCCAAAAGGCTTCCCTAAGACAATTTGAATTGTTGGCCAATAGTTTATAGTCGTATTTAATAGAGAACATCCCCTAAGCTTGATATACCCATCGTAATTAGTAGGATATCATTCAAGCTGCGTGATTACTGTTGATTGATTACATGGTTTGATACAGGTGGATATCAATGGCCACCTACCTTATCAACCTAGACCTCTAGTCAATTTCATCAGTTTCCTTGCTTATAGCACAATTTACTATTTCTAGTAGTATTTCGAGTCCTGAACTTCCGAAGCTATTTTTACCCCCTAAAAGACATTTTTTTGAGGTACGAAGTAGGCCCATAACCATAACCAGGGCCCTATTGTGATTATTGTTGAACTAGGAGAGATATTTATAGCAAAGTATCATACACGCAAAATAGAGATCATATGACCAAGTTATGACCCCAGGAAGTTGGTTGCCAAACTAATCCCAATTGGGCCCACAAACTCTTGGTGTTCCATCTCCTATGGTTAGGTTTTTGAATGTTTAGGGTTTCCCTTTGTTGTTCAATCATAAAAAGGACCTTAAGCCTCATTGTAGCATAGTCTAGAGGCATGTAGCTACCACATATCTTCTCAGAGATAAGCTACCATTGCTTGAGCTAGTTTATTTCCATTATGTATGTAAGCATATTTCAATTCTTTGATATTAATGAAATGAAGTTTTATTTTTTCTTCATATCTATGTTTATGTTTATATCTATATTATATCTCATTCCTGCATGAGTCTAGATTAGTGGTATTAGAGTGATATTCTCTTTCTCTTTTTCTCTTTCCATGTCCCCAACGAGGTTAGGGTATAAACATTTAGGACTCGAACTAGTCGAACCTTTACAAGAATAGCCTCGCAAACCCTGACAGCTTCCTATGGCAGAAGAAAATAAATATGAGGGAGAAATAGGTCGTTTTATAATATTGGTTAAAGAAGCCCTCAATCGACAAAGGAATGTGATGATGGAAAACTTTTCCTAGATCCTTCGAAGACTACCCAAAGGTGACGCATCTTCATCCAGTAGCCACTCTAGCAACACTGCTCCCTTTAAGGTACAAGTCAACTTTGACATCCCTATATTTGAAGGCTATATAGATGTGGATGCCATATATAAATGGTTAAATCCATTGGAAGGATATTTTTGAGTTTGTTCTTTTTCCAATCGAGAAAATATTACTTTTTCACTCCTCAAAGCTATGCCCCACATCAAGGATTGGTGGGAAACCTACCGTGAGTAGAGGGACAAGAGGGAACCTCACTGTTTTCAGTTGTACCCACTTTGAATTCTTTCTGATATGTCATCAAGGAGTAGTATTACCTTGTCTAGAGCTATGAAGATAAATACATAAACTGGATCACACTATGACATGGAAGGGACCAAGACGTGCTAGAGTTTACAAATAATTTTCAAACCCTTTGCACGAAGTTGGGTATCAAGTATTTGGAGTGGCATTTGATACTAAAGTATTTAATTTGTCTACACAAGTACATCTAGGAAAATATGGATTTCCTATAAATATCCTCACATAGCATGACCTATTGATACACTATCAAGATCAAGAAAAAATTTTAACACAAGGAGTGAGACTTTGGATCTGTGAATCTGAGGCAAGGGAAAGGCACCCCCAAACTACAGAACAAAGGAAAAAGGCAACGTGGGGCGACCCAGAAAAACTCGCTAAAGCCACAAAGAAAGAACAAAAAAACTAGGACAAAGGACACAAGAAAGTAGTGTGAGTTCCATAAGAGCCCCACTCATAACACAGGTGAGTGTCAAGCCAAGCTGTCACTAGTGTCCAAGTTGAAGGCTTTTGAAGCAGATGAATTTTCCAATTCTGAGTCAGAAACTGACAAGGGGAATGAAAAAGGGAAGAGGATTATGGATGTATAGCCTAGTGCCACAATTTTCATCACCAATATATAGAATATTGAGCTCGAAGATCCAGAGTAGGGGGAGCATCTCTTCCACTCATAGATGTGGGTGAAGGGGTCTCTCCTGCAGTTCATTGTCGATAGTGGGAGCCAAAAGAACCTAATTTTAGCAGAGTTCTTAGAGCAGTTGGGCCTACATACCACACCACACTCCCAACCATTCACCATCGGGTGGCTTCATTAAGGACAAGATCTCCTCGTTAACTAAGAATGTTTCCTTCCCTAGAACATTAAGCCCTTCACAAATGAGGTACTTTGTGATGTTGGTCCTCTTGAAGTTTCTGATGTATTATTAGGCCAACCATACTTGTGGAAGCATCATGTTTATGACTCTAAGACTCGCACTATTATTGTTACTTTGGGAAATAAGGAATACATGATACTGGAGGTAGCACCTCCTACCACCATCTCTTAAATTTTTGTGAAGCAATGTAGTAAGATCATTTCCTAGAATGGGAAATTTTTCTTCCTTATGATTCGCCCTCAAGGAAGAAGAATATTTTGGCCACATCCACAACCTCGAGATAGAGCTCATTTATAGGACAACATCAGATGGAAAAGGTCGTGGAGGAGTACAGGGACATCTTCAAGTCACCCACATGGGCACCCCTACACTGTGAGGTCAAGCAATCCATATATCTAACCCTTGGTGCACTGTTACCCAACAGACCGATCTATAAACACTCTGTTATCAAGAACGATGAAATCAAGAGGAATATTTAGGAGTTTTCACATAAAGGGCACATCAAGCTAAGTTCAACATGGTCCTATGGGAGCCCGATCATGTTATTACATAATAAGGGAAGGACATGGAGACTCTCTATTGAATATCGGGTGCTGAATAAGACAAAAATCGAGAATATGTATCCAATCCCATAGATTGAAGACCTTATGGAATAGCTCAAGGGGGATAAATATTTAAGCAATATTCACTTGAAGTTCGATTATCATCAAGTACTAATCAAACCCTCTGATGTGTGGAATATTAACCTCAAGTCCAAGGAGGGCCTTTTCGAATAGTTAGTCATGCCTTTCAGGATGAAAAATACCCCTAAAACATTCATGAGGTTGATGGAAAACATCTTGCATCCCTTCACCAACTAATTTGTGGTAGTGTGTTTGGATGACATTATGATCTTCAGCCAAAGTTAGGAAGAGAACATTCACCATATTCGACATGTCGTCCAAACCCTACGTCAACACAAATTGAGTGCCAATTTGGATAAATGCACTTTTGGTATGATCCAAGTTCAATATATGGATTACATCATTGATGAGAAGGGTGAGAATTTGGACCCAACCAGGATACAAGTTATTCAGGATTGGCCATCCCCAACCACTCTAATAGACCTCCGCAACTTTCTGGTTCTTTTGATTTTCTAGTAGAGATTTGTTTTGGGTTTCTCTCATATCACTTGGCTATTGAGTCAAGTCGCCAATTGCAGAGTGAAAGAAAAATTCTTTTAGTTTGAATCCCAACAAAAAACGCTTTCCAATTTGAAGCATCGCCTCTGCTTTGTACCAATGATCACATTACCATACCTGCAACAACCATTTGAGATTGAGACAAATTCCTCCCATTATGCTATTGGTGCAATTCTTACTCAGCAGGGGCATCTGGTGGTGTATCACAATACATAGTCTGAAAGCATCCCACCTATGAAAAAATCATTGATAGATACCATTAACCCTTGCAGTTCATACATACATAAGGAAATTTTCAGAATGATCACCATTAGGAATGATCCACATACCTACAACAGCTCCATATGAACATTAATTACAAAAAGGGTAGCATCAATAATGTTTTAGATTTCCTCATCTGACCATCGTTCATGGAACTGACCACTGTGCTTGAATCTTGTGGACACAAGGCTTCAGAATGGCCACATTTTTACAAGAGTGATCTAGAATTCGACACCACATACCAGATGCTCCTAGGAGGTAAGCAAGTTCCATTTTTTCACCTCCAATACATCCTATTATGATACCTAGGGCACGTTTGTGTACCTTCAATCAAGCGTGAAAATTTTATTTGGGAAGCACACTATAATCGAGTATCTAGACATTTTGGGGTAGAAAATAATGCAAAATTATTTTATTGGCCAAACCTTTAACACGATGTTGGGAAGTACATCATATCCTGCACTGCCTGTGCCATTTCCCAACCTAAAATCACAAAGAAAGGAATTTGTACTCATCTACCTAATCCTAGTCAGCTTGGGAATCCATATCCATGGATTACATGTCGATATTTATTTCTACAAAGAATGGCAACAACTGTGTTTTCGTGGTCGTCAAAAGATTATCTAAGATGGACATTCTATTGACCTAAAAGAAGAGTATCCTAGCAGAAGCCACTAAAAAACTCTTCTTTTAACGAGTATGGATACACTTTGGGATCCCACAAACCATTATCTCAGATCGAGACAACAGGTTCCCAAGTGCATTATGTTCAAGCCTCTGATTGTTGTTAGATACCAAACTCACTAAGTGCATGACCTTTCACCCCCAAACTGATGGCCAAACAAAGGTCTTCAACAGGATGATCATGCACATCATGCACATGTAAAACTCAAAGCATCCAAAAACAAGGAAAGAAAACCTTCCCTATGTACAACATAACAACAATCGATCTCTCCACATCTCAACTCGACACAAACCATTTCAGGTGGGATTGGGATTCTGACCACTATCTCATATTTATGTTTCCATACCACTTGAAACTACTCAGGAAGAGTCATCTCATTTCCAATCTGAGTCCGATCGAGCTAAAAACTTCATTGAGCATATTTATGGCATCTTCCCATAGGTACATGACATCTTGGATATAGAAAACACTAAGTACAAATAACACCATGACCAACATCAGGTGGCACACAAGTTCTAGGTGGGAGACAAAGTTTGGTTACATTTGAAAAAGGAGTGCCTCGTTGGGGCATATAACAAGCTTCTCCTACTCTGATATGGACCTTATGCCATCACTAAGGCTATTAGGGACAATTATTTCTAGCTCAATGTTCCACCATTCACTAGCCTCCACCTAGTTTTCAATGTGGACTAGCTGCAACCATACTTCCCCCATTTCTAGAGACATCAGATATTGCTGAGCATCTAACGCCAATAGAACTCAACAAAAGCTACATCAAGTAGGCCACAACTTATAGGATCATGGACACACAGAACAATAAAAATCGCAAGAATAGGATCCAATTATATCATGTTGTAAAAGCGGGCCAAATATTTCACCAGGGAAAGTGGCTCACCAAGGACCAAGTTCAACAGAAATTTCCTCACCTCATGGAGGCTCTGCATGCAATGGGGAACATTTCTTCCAAAGGGGGAGCACTGATCTAGGTGGATACTAGTTTCCACCATCCTATTCCACCTATACCTCTAGTTATTTCACCAATTTCCTTGATTATAGCATAATTTATTATTTTTAGTATTTTTTTGGGTCGTGAAATTCTGGAGCTCTTTTGACCCCCTAAACGACATATTTTTTAGGTATGTAGCAGGCCCATAGCCATGCTACAATTATTGTAGTACACAGATATATATTTCTAACGAGGTGTTTGTACATGCTAAACAAAGATTATATGACCAAGTTATGACACTAGGAAGTTGGATGCCCAACTAACCCCAACATGGCCCAAATTTTTTTGGAGTTATATCTCCTAGGGTTATGTTTTTTGTTGTTTAGGGTTTCCCTTTGTTGTTCAATAATAAAAAGGCCCTTGAGCTTCATCGTAACACTGTTTAGAGGCATGTAGACACAACATCTCTTCTTAGAGATAACAGAACATATCTCGAGCTATTTTATTTCCATTTTGTATGTAAGCATATTTAAGTTATTTGATATTAATGAAATGAAGTTTTATTTTTGTTTCATTTCTTTGTTTATCTTTAGATCTATATGTCTTTCGTTCTTGCATAAGTCTTAATCATGGTTCCACTCACTATGCTCCTTCCAAAACCTCCACTAATCTTCGTTTTTCCTGGTAACTCAATGGTCTACTACCATAGTCACCCCTGTCAGATAGGTAAGCTCCCTAATGTGTAACAGGTCCTCACAATTTTCTAGCTTAGGAAATTGATGCCATGCATCTTCCCAGAATCAATTCGTGTGGCCATTGCAAACTTCCCAGAACAAGTGATCATGAATGAACTTACTTTGTGCCTTTATGCCTTTACCAATTCCAAATTAAGGATCTATTTGGAAATATATGATACCTAGCTTCCATCTCCTCTTGTCCCCTCACTAGGAAATATTTTTTCTACCAAACCTATTTCAAGATTTATGGTCCCCCCTAAAGCCACTACCATTAGATTTTTTTTCCCATAACTTGAATGAGAATTTATGGGTTCCTCGGACCTGAGCCCCCACCACCCTTTTGTTGGAAATATTGTCATTGATGGAAAAGGAGCAGATAAGTTTGAACAAAGGTATAAATGAACAGCAAGGCAAAGAAGACAAAAGTGCACTTAAACTGCTACATTGAAGAAATTGTAATAATGTGAAATTATTGATTGATCTAAATTGCTATGATGCAAAGGTAAGTCTCTAAGGCAAAGGAACGAATCTAAAGAAAATACAAAGATGCATTAATATGAATTGTTGTAATACATTAATGATGTACATTATTATTTGATGTTCACATTAAGTTGATCCATTCAATCATTACATATGGCATTAATATTCGATTAATTATGAATTTTTCGGACTAATATTCAAGATATGAAGTGTGTGGAAGCAAATGAGTGGAAGGAAAATATTTAAGCCTATTCTCTTCATATTCCTATGTGTAATACAAACAACCATCAAACTATCTCTATAAAACATGTGATTTTGGAGTGCATAAAAGAGTTAGAGAGCTGGAGAATGGGAGAGATTTTACTGAGATATTATGCATATATGGAGCTAATGTGAAGGATATTTGAAGGGAGAAGAGGTAGAAGTAAAGATGGAGATATGCAGATTTTATAACCAGGTAAATAAGCATATGTTTTTCATGTTGTGTGAGGGGATTGTGGTCTCCTTTCACATTGTGTCTTGATAAAATATTCAGTTGGAGTTGATTGAGGTAGGATCCTTCTGTGGGTGGTAGCCTGCAAAAAACGCATGGGAGTTGGATCTTCCTTGCATGTTGTAGCTTGCAGAAGTCTGAGGTAGCAGCCTCCTGTAGGTTTGAGCCTACAAAAAATGAGATGTGATAAGGAGTAGGAGCTTTCCTTTGCATCACAACAATAATAAAATCATTGTTTTCTCCCTTATGGGTTTCCACTTATATCTGGTGTCCATGTGCATATTTATTATGTCTTGATGTGATGTGTTACTCTTCTTATTGCTTGTTGTTCACATATTCAGTTTGTTGATCATTATTTATTGAGTTTCTCATGTAATGGTCTTGTTAATGAGTTTAATAAAATAATTTTAATGTCCATAAATGGACTAAACTGATTCACCCCCCCCCCCCCCCTCTCATTTTAGTCAAGGGTTCATTAATTGATGTCAGAGCTAGTTCCTTCTATATAAGTCTAACAACTTGAAGGTTGGTTTGGTCGTGTCATGGAGTCCGAAAGTGTACTTGTGTTGAGTTCATCAAAATTTCATGAATGGAGAGATAAGGTTAAAAAAATTTAATGGATTATGGACCTAAGGTATGGAAAATTGTATGCCATGGTTACTGCAAAGACTCTCCCTCTTTGAAAGAACAACGATGGAATGCCAAGGCAAAATGTGCAATGTATAGCAGTCTTCATAATAAGGATCTTGATATAGTAATGGATTTAACTTCTCCAAAATAAATTTGGAATATATTTCATCTCATGCATGAAGGAGACATTAGTGGCTCCATTATTAAGAAGTAGAAGAGAAACAGGACGAAGAAAAACCCCTTTCAAAAGGAAAAAGGTTCAATCAACTGAGGTACCTGCTAGTGTGAATGGATGTGATTTCCATGAAGAAAATACTGTTTAATAACGAGCCAAAATTGACCTTTTTTTGACTGAAATAGGAAGACTGAAGAATGAAAACAAAGATTTGAATAAATTAGTACAAATCTGTGATGAAATAGAACATGAATACAAGAAGGAAATCATTAGCCTAAGGACACAACTTGAAGAAGCAAGGAGAATAGAGGTGATGAAAATAATTGGCTAAAGGAAAAAGAGGTACAGTGTGAGAGATTAGAGGCTAAGATTGTTTCAACCAAAAGTGAGCTAGTGGAAAAGAACATACTATATAAAATTTTAGAAGAAAATAATAGCTCCAAGAAGAACTCAGAAAAATCATCTATTAAAGAGGACACCACAATGTTGAAAACACATGTAGAAGATGAGACAAGTGGTGTGGTTAACAACGAGACAACCAAAGGCAAGGAACATAATCAAGATGAAAAAAATGGATTGAAGAAAGTGCAATCTGCTCATAAATATGACGATATGAAGCTTGTAATAATTGAAAAGAGTAGTGTCGCATGCCTCCTGTTACACGTCATCTTTTCACCATGACATTTGACTATTCATATGGGTATATCACCACCTATATCATGTTCCCTTAGAATTAAAAAACACCAATTTTCCTAAATCAAGTCTTGGAATTGGAGAAAAGCTCTGTAAAACCCTTAAAAGTCTACCTGCATGGTTTTTCTAGCCTTTCCCTACGCATGCGCTGCTATTCTATCCATAAAATATGGAAACTCCTACAATTTTTTCCACTATTACCTGCACATACTCATGAAAAGAAAATAAAAGAAAAAGTAAATTATAGAAGCCTAGTTGGTCGAATATTCTCCCAATTGGAAGCTTCTAGATTCGCGATCAGTTCGAGATTTATCCCTCCATTCATGGAGTTTATCCCTTAGTCCATGAAGCTCAAATCCATTCATGAAAAGGAATCCATCCCCCTCTTCATGGAACTAAAACTACCTCCATTTCACTATAAATTAAGCTCAAGTTTAAGGTTGAAGAGTAGATACCAATGGAATTAGAGACTAATTTATACAGTTTCTAAGCTGAAGAGAGTTCATAAGAATGCATACTTTCTACACTAGTGAGTTCTTGTTGGCATGAGAATGATCACATCCTTGTGTCTATAAATCCATGCTAGTATTCAGAGAGGAAGGCTTATCATACTTAAGGAGAAATGATTGTTTAGGACCCCAGGAGAAATCTGTATGACATCAAGGCATTATGTCGTAAGATTACTCTTTTTATTTAAGATAATCAATATGGATCTCTTTTTCTCATTAATGTGTTTCTATGATCATTGGAATAATTTAAATACTTAGAATCCTTGATCATTAAGTTGTATTATCATTTCATGATTATTATATGTTGTAGATGCTTTGATCCTTTGTCTTGTCTTTGATTGCAGGTTCTAGTTATTGGATTAACCACTTTGTAGCGAGATGAAAAAAGTCTATATAAAACATTTGGATTTCAAGGTAGGGGCACGTCCTGTCTACATTATTATAATAATTCTGAAATGTAATTAATATAGAGGAAAAGGTTTCCAAATGGATCTTTGTTTCTAGTTACTCGCTAAAGTATGAGGGATATCGCTCTTGTCCGCAAGAGGGATTAATCAACGTAACAAAATGGAAACTCCATTGGGGATCTAGAGCTTAGTTTTCTTTATTTATTTTCAGTTTGAATTATAAAGTTTTTTTATTTTGACTTCTTTGAGTCTAGTTGGGTAGATAAATTTTAAGAATCCCTGGAAAAGAAATCTTGTTATTTGTTTTTTCCAAGTTTTTTCCTTACCTGCGGAGTTTTCAGCAGAAAACAATGCAGAAACCTGCGCAACTTTTAGTTCAATTTAGTGCACATGTGCTCTGTTTTCCACTATAAACTATGCACCCCCGGAAATTTTTTGAAAAAAATATAATTTCTCCTTTTTAGAGCCATATAACTTGATTCTTTATGTTTACCCTAATCTATCTCAGTTGTCAAATATTGTGTGAGAATTTCTTTTCAGCGAATTTTTTGTTTGTGTGATTTGTCATCCTATTTTCATTTTATAAGTGCAATTTTTCCCTAGTTTATTATTTCTCTATAAAAAAGATACCTTCATTTGCCTAAGCTTATTTGTATGATGATATTTTCTTTTTGAGCCATTAGGATAATTTCAAACCTTGATTTTATGAAAATTGGTTCCCTTTTCATTTGTAAATGTAGAAGAGATTCTAGCTTACTGAAGCCTGATATAACACCAAAGCACTTTTGGATGTTTTAATTTCTGCTGAGATAACTGGAATTTTTCTTAGTCTCAGTACAAACTAGGAGAAATCATCCTCAAACATTCTAGATAGACTTCAGAATTAGAATTTTCTTTGATTTTGAAATTTATTCTTTTAGAGATTTTAGAGATTGTTTTCCTTTGGAAATGGATTTTTTATTGAATTGTAGTTTTTGATTTGATAGTTCAAGGAATTTTATTTCAAAAGAGTAATTGATAATTCTTGTAAATTGATTTCTTCATGAAATCGTCTTCTTTTGAAAAAGGATTTTGTTTATGAATGAAATAATTTGTGTTTTGAAAATTGATAAATCTCTCAACTTTCCCTTAAATAAGATTCATTGAAAAGAAAAAGTTACACTTCTAATTTTGATGCATTTAGAGTCTTCTTGAGTCGGGTCACAAACATCATTAAAGTTTCAACTCCATATCCTTTGCCTTAAGAAATATCTAGATTAATACAATGCCTTAATAAAATCAATCTAGATATTTTAAATTTTCTAGGGCTCATTCCACCAAAATAGCTTAGGCTAGTGTTTTGAAATAGGTTGTAATAAATGTTCCAAAACAAATTAAACAAACAAGTAGAATCTTGTGGTAGGAAAATCCAATTGTTGCATTTGTGCTCTGGGAAGCTCTTCTTAAATGAGTCAAGTAGGAGATCATGTCGGATCCAGTGAGGTAATCGTACCTATCTCATTGGCAAAGATAGAAGATGTGCACGTAATACAAATGGTAAACCTTGGATTAACCATTGTCGAGGAGCCTGGGGTCACTTGTTGGCAAACCTCAGATTTATCATGTCAAGGATCTTGCAAGGGGATTGAGCTTGATACTCTGCCCTTGTGTGTATAATGGATCATAGAATGTTCCCCCAGGTACATTTGTTTCCATTGCTGACCTTAGTGACCATAATATTTAGGATTTTTCCCAAGGTGATGGTGGAGGGAAGGTCCCACTGTACCTCAAACAGATGTTGGCTAGACTCACTTGGACTTTCCAGAGGGTACTCTTCACTTAGAGATGGCATAAGTGGATGGAATTTCACCAGAATGTTTAATTAAGAAGGTTTTCAGGGTATCTGTTCCAACGCAAGGTTTTCCACATTAAAATTATACGACATTGGATTTCATCACCAACTAGTGTTTTTAGTGTGAAAACATACTATTTGTGTGTGGATTGTCTCATATATTTTGTATGTATGTGTTCAATTTTCTTGTTCTCTTAGTGACCTTAGGTCTATTTTTTTGAAATAATCTTTTATTTTGTGTGTTAGACATTAACCGTGGTTGAATTATCGAGACACTCTCGTAAAATGCAGGGGAAACCCCCTGAGTATACACCAAGTTAGTTAAAAAAGCTTAAATTTGAATGAGGTGAAGAATCAGAAACTAGATCTACTGAACAAGAGGACACATCAGTAATTGTACATCTCGATTATGAAGTAAATCAACCTCAGATAGAAGAAAAACCAAAAATTTCAGAATTAATCACAGTTGAATCTGCAACTGGTGAGTTTTCATATAGTTAAATTATTGAACCCGAGACATATGAACCTGAAACTGGATCTACTTCATCTGAGTCAACTTTAGAGTTCATAGCCCGAACCCTTGGTCATCCTCGTTCACCTCCAATGAAGTTTCGCATCACTGAGAACCTTCCTCCTGGCCTGATTAGTATCGAAGAGATTACCAACGCTGAAGAAGAGGTTGTACTTCCTTCACATTAAGAATCTTTTGATCTAAGGCATAGTGAATCGATTTATCATTATAGCCCTTTTAAACCAGATCCTTGGTATTCTCAGTTAAAAAACGTTCTACATAATTATGGTCTCAATTATTCGCCACCCTATATTTCTTTTTACTCCATACCAAGAGGTATTTACATGCCTTCAGCAAAGATGTCTGGTAAGTAATCCATGCTTTCTTCTTCGCCAGAAATGTTTTTGTACCATGGTCCATCAGTTCCTATAGGATACCAGTGGCTTTCTAGTAATTTCTCAGGAGCATTTCCCTCTTCTAAAAAACTTACAAAATCAACTAGTCCCAATGAATCTGATACTGAAAATTTGACAATGGAACAAGTGTACATGATGTCTGGAAATATTCCTTTACCTGACCCTCAAGTTAGTAATTTACCGCCTAGGGGACAATATACTCCTTAAGGACAACCTCTTCAAGGGAAATACTCTATACTAGGGCCACAACCACTTCAAGGGCAGTACTCTATCCCAAGATCATAGCCTCTTCAAGGGCAATACCCTATGCGAGGACCATAGCCTATTCAAGGACAACAACCTCCTTTGGGGCAACAATTTTATCAAGAGAAATAATCCTTTCAAGGAGGTCAACCTTTTATAGGAAATTATCCAGAAAATTATCAAACTTACGTTCCAATACCTCAACGTGGTTATAGTCAACCTTACACACTGCAACCTTTAATGGGAGCTCCTTATCTCAGATTTAGCACAGTGTGGAACCTGTCATTGAATCAAAAAAATTTGCAACCTACTATGCAAATACCTTATAATCAGCCTGGTCAGCCAACTCGTCCATTTGGATATACCCAAATCCAGCAACCTATCCAACTTACACTTCAAATTACACCTCAGGTATTTGTACCTAGTAGTCAACAACCTAGTTCGAGTATGCCTAGAACTCTTGTCCAATCTGCTATACAAAATTTTGTTCAACAACCAAGTACACCTCTCCCTGGAGTTTCCCAAGTTGCTATTGCTATGACCCCTCAAACGACGACATCAACTAAATCACAGGAAATCCCTCAAGTCACTGCTCATCAAAGTGGACCTACGGTTCAGTCTACTATTCAAACCTCTACAGGAAAACCTGGGATAGCCAAAATTCCAACAAGCTAGCCTTATATAGGTCAGTTTGTTAATCAACCGTATCAAGGGCATTTTCAATATGGACCCGTAGGTAAAAACCCAGTCTACCATAGTCAACTGTACCCTAGTTATACATATCAGATACTAGCTCAACGTCAGTTTGGTATGCCTAACCTTGGTAATCCTGGAGGTATTCCAATTCCAACTACACAAGCTATTCCAAGATATCCTGGATACCCTCCTCCGGGTATTGGTATTGTTCCTCAAGGTTATCAGTTTTCCCAACAGGACCCCAACTATCGGTTACCATTCATTACAACTTTGGACTTGTCAGATTTGTCACGCCTCACAAACGATCCAATTTATTATCTTCTGTTTTGGCTACCAATGATGAATAAGTTACCTAGTGACATACCTAAGTTTGAAGGAAAATTAGGAGACGAGCCCTCAAACCATGTGATGAATTATCATCTTTGGTGCGCATCAAACTCTTTGATTGATGATTCCATTCGATTATGACTATTTTAAAGAACATTGATAGGATTAGTTGCAAAGTGGTATATTGAACTACCATGTGGGTCTTTCAAAAATTTCAAAAATTAGCAACAACTTTCTTAACACACTTTTAATTTTTAGTCCATTACAAAAACGGCATGGAAATCTTAACTTCATTAAAACAAAGTATGTCTACATACATTTCATATCACATACATGAATGGAGACGTAGATGACGTTTAGTGAAAGTTTTCATTCCGGATCAAATCTTGGCAGAATGGTTTATCAAATCATTACTTCCAAAGATCATTGAATATGTATCTAAGGGAGGCGTTGTTATAGAATAACATGCCATAGCTCAAGCACAGTACTTAGACCTTGTATACACACAATTCGGTACTTTATATGAAAAAATTCATGACTTGCCACATCCAGGTCAAATAACTGCAACTCGTTCTGGTTATCATTCTACAGACAGTGTAATTGGTAGAGTTAATTCTAACAAGAGTAATAATAAGTCATCCAAACCTACTTCTCCCATCAAAACTTTACCAGATTCACCTAAAGGAGATTCTTCCCTTGAAACTTATGCCGACATTCATATTGTAGATTCATCCATGGCTAAAGCCAGAACCGGTAATAAGAAGAAAGGAAAGAATAAAACCAAACAAAATACATCTCCCAAAGAGAAAGAAGAAAAAAATGAACCAGCCGATGAAAAATGAAAACCTCGTTATCCTTGTCTTAACTATGACGAGGATCACTATACAAAAGAGTGTCCACATCGATCCGAGGTTTCCAAGTTTTTAAAAGTTTCACCCACACCCATTGTCTTGAAGGATCCATTTCCCACTCAAGATAGTAAAATGATAGGATCTTCTTCAAATTCATTGGCAAATATTTTAATGATGTCTCAAGTCATGGTTGCGACACGATCTCAAGAATATGGAACTAAAAATCTTGTAACGAGTAAAGATATAGAAAATTATAGTCAAACAACACCCATACCTCCTTCGGTTTCTAAAACACTTCAAATCAAGAAACCTAATCCTGATTTAGTGATTAAATTGCCTGCCAAAGGTGTCATTCAGAAGTCATCTTTCAATTCATATGCAAGAGCTTCTCAGAATTACAACATTGTTGAGGATTTGGCGATATCCCATTCAACAATGTTGGCCTTAGAAGAGCTACAATCATGTATAGCACAAATGAAATTACTATTATCAGCTATCAAAGCTATTGATCCTTAGGATTCGAACCTCATGGTCTTTGACCTCGAAAATTTTACACCAAAACTCCCTCATTAGATCGATTTTCAGATTCCAGTATTAGTAAAATTAAGACGAGTTTTCCGTACTGTAATTGATGAGGGGGCATCTACGTATATAATGTTGTTAAACTGTTGGAAAACCCTTGGTTCTCTAGCACTCAACCAATCACCCACTATCGTTAAAGCCTTTAATGGAAGATGATTTTATCCATACTGAATACTCCATGATCTACCTAAAGAAGTAGAAGGAAAAACCATTAGTCTAGAGGTGGAAGTTGTTGATGCCCCTCTTAATTACAACCTTCTTTTGGGTCGTATTTGGTCTTATACCATGACTATTGTAGTTTAATCAGTCTTTCGGGTAATCATGTTTCCTCATAAAGGAAATATTGTAAAAATTGATCAGTTGTCATACTTTTCATCAGAGCCTACTTCTACAGACATCATCCAGCATGTCGGAAAAACGGTTATCCCATATGAAGATGTTGGTGTATGATTAATGAAAGATTCCGCTCTCATGGGAACTTTCGATGTACCTCCACATAACGTACCATGAATAATTGATAACATCAATATGATCTCATCAAGCACTATACCATTTGATGACACATGGGTAGTACCTTTAGAATTAGAATTGGAATCTTTTAATGGCGAGATGCCTTTGAGTCATTTTAAAATGACATATGTAGCTGTACAATTGTATTTTGACATAACTTCAACTACTCCTGATCAAATGAATGTGATCAGTGAAGAATCATCTTCTCTATCAAGCTCAGCCTTGACATCATTTTCAGATCCCTTTCAACATGTATTTAACACTGATGAAAATATTCGGGAAATTTTGTCATCGAATGAATTACCCTGGGATGATCTACATCATAGATCTTCATGTTTATTTGATATTGATAAGCTCGAAAATGATCTTTCGTCTATTTTTACAATTGATTGTGTCAAGGAACCTCAGAATCCTACATTGATTACACATTCAGATTTTGTGACTAATTTGGGAAATATTTCTGCAATAGTTCCTATCGACATATCAGTTAAACTAGGAATTATTGAAAACGTTCATATATGTGCTTCTTGTTCAATGGAAGAGATTAACACTTATAAAACCGTATTTCAGGAATTCCGAGACATTTTTTCCTGGTCTTACGAACAGATGCCAGGAATTGACCCTAAGACTGTAATTCATGAAATTAAGACATACCCGGATGCTAAGCCTATTAGAAAAATATTATGTCCAAGACATCTGCGTAAAGCTACAACTATCAAAGCTGAAGTTGAGAAGCTGTTACGAGAAAGATTTATTTATCCAATTTTATTAACATATTGGGTATCTAACATAGTTCTCGTTATGAAGAAACAGGGGATTATAAGAGTATGTGTCGATTATAGGGACATTAACAAGGCTTGTCCCAAAGACAACTATCCTAAACCCTATATGAACCAAATTATTGATGATTGTGCCCGAAATGAAATATTATCATTTATGGATGGTTTTTCTGGTTATAATCAAATCAACATACTCCTTGTCGATCAACCAAAAACAACATTTATATGTCCTTGGGGCACATTATCTTATTGAAAATTACCTTTTGGAGTAAAAAATGTTGTTGTTACACATTATTTTGTCACCATGACATTTCACTGTCCATATGGGTTCATCACTACCTATATTATGCTCCCTTAGAGGTCAAAAACCCCAATGTTCCTAAACCAAGTCTTGGAATTGGAGAAAATCTCATTAAAACCCTAAAAAGTCTAACTCCACAATTTTCCTAGCCCTTGCCTATGGATCTGCAGATATTTGTTCTATAGCCTGCGGCACATCCCGCACATTCTACTTATAAAACCCGTGGACCCCCGTAAACAACCAAATAAAGGAAAAAGTAATTTATAGAAGCCAAGATGGACAAATATTCTCCCAAGTGGAAGCTTCTAGAGGCGCGTTCAGTTCAAGATTTATCCTATAGTCATGAGCTCTATCCCTTTACTCATGGAGTTTATCCATTGGTATTTTGAGCTCAAATCCCTTCATGAGAGGAATCCATCCCCCTCTTCATGGAACTGAAACTGCCTCCATTTCCCTATAAATTGAGCTTATGTTTCAGTCTCAAGGGTAGACATACATATTATTTTCTGAAGAATTTTATAAGAGAGTATACTCTATATACTAACCATTTTTTATATGATAATGATAAAACACTCATGTTCATAAATTCATGCTAGTTCAGAGAGAAGAAGGCTTGTCAATATGAGGAGGAATGATTGTTCAAGACCCCGGAAGAACCTGTATAACATCAAGTCGAAAGGTTGTAAGGTTAGTTCTCATTATACAAGTTAATACAAATGGATTCCATTTTCTCATTGAATTGTTCATGTATCTGTTTTTTTAATTCAATTTTTAGATTCCTTGATCACTGAGATAGATTAGTTTTTTCTCAATTATTATATCTTGCAGGTGCTTTTAATCCTTTTATCTGTCTTTGATTGCAGGTTTCACATGCTTAAGTGACCTCTTTTGGAGCGACTGGATAGAATATTTCGACAAGCATTGGACTTTAGGTTGGGGCATATCCTCGTACTTTGTTATTAATAATTTTGAATCACAAATGATCTAGATAAAATGGTTTGCATTTGGTTGTTTGTTTCTAGATATCCTTAGGATACTAGGGAAATCGTTCTTGTCCACAAGAAGGATTTATCCGCGTAACAGCTGGTGCAACTTTTCAAAGAGCTATGTCTTATGCTTTTCATGATATCAAACATATTATACAACCTTATCTAGATGAATTACCTGCTCATTCTTTACACAGAGAAGATCATCCTACACTCTTTTGAGCTATCTTCATGAGATGTAGGCATTACAAAATTCGTTAGAATCCACACAAATGTGGTTTTTGTGTATAATCAGGATGATTACTTGGATTCATAGTTTCAAAAGATGGCATTCATGTCAACCCTTCGAAGGTTGAGGCTATCATCAATTTACCTCCTCCTTCCACTCTTCGCCAACTCTAGAGTTTACAAGGGAAAGAAATTGTTTTACGTAGGTTATCCTGAATTATGCTGAATTAATAAAAGGTTTTACCCAGTTGTTGAAAACAAGTGTTCCTTTTATTTGGGATGACATTTCTAATAAATATTTTGATGCACTAAAAAACGTGTTGACCCGTGCACCGTTATTGCATCCACCCAATTACCACAAGGATTAATTTTTATACTTAGCTGCCTATGATTCCACAATTGGAATGGTCTTGGTTCAGGAGGATGAATCTGACAATGAACATGTGATCTATTATCGAAGACGAAATCTCAACCCAACAGAAATCAAATATTTGTATGTGGAGAAATTGGCCTTGGCAGTAGTTCAAGTTTTCCAACGATTTCGTCACTACATATTATTATGTAAAACAACAGTGATATCTAATTACAACCTGATGATGTATATCTTGACGAAAAGCTTACTCGGGGGAAAATGCTCCAAATGGATTTTCATCCTATAAGAGTTTGATTTGGAATTCGATAAATCTAAGTCAAAGAAATCACTAGTGTTTGATGAGATTATGTGTGAATTTCTCCATACTGACACAAAAACTATGGCAAAGCATCCAATCGCTTATGAATCTTTATTTCTCATCAGTGCTTTAGACCCATGATATGGAGATATCATTATATATCTTCAAACCCAAAAATTTCACTTAGATCTTTCATGTTCAGATCGACGGAGTATTCGATATCAATCCCAACAATACAATATTGTTTGTGACACTCTTCATCATCATGGTGCGGATTCTATTTTTCGACTTTCTATAACTCACAAAGAGGATGAAAAGGTTTTGACTGATTTCCACTCTGGAGCATGTGGTGGTCATATGTCTGGGTTTTTTACAGCCCAAAATATATTGCGCGCTAGATATTTTTGGCCGTCCTTATTCAAAGATTGTATCATTGTGGTTTGAAAATGCCACAACTACCAAATTTTTGATCGAAATATCTGTGCACATCTAGCTCCTCTTCACCCAATCATTGTTGTCGATCCTTTTGCGAAATGGGGCATTGATTTCATTACATGTAACCCTCACTCAGTCCGGGGGCATGGGTATATTATTCTCGCTGTAGATTACTTTACCAAATTGGCTGAGGCGATGCCTACATTTGCAGCTGATGGAAAAATTGCAGCTATTTTCTTATTCAATCATGTGATTTCTCGTTTCAGTGTACCTAAAGCTATTATCACAGACCATGGGAGTCATTTTAGAAATATTATGATGATCTAACTTTCCGATCAACTTGGCCTACACATGATAATTATACTCCATATTACCCACAGGATAATGGTTAAGTTGAGGCCGTCAACAAGGTTTTAACCACCATGATTAAATGGATTGTCGGGACTCATAAATCGAATTGGCATACCATGATTTTTTCTGCATTATGGGCATACCTGACCTCTGCAAAAACTGCTACAAGGTTCACACCTTTTCAACTTTTCTATGGTTTAGAAGTTGTGTTACCCATTGAATGTGAAATACCGTCACTCAAGTTAGCCATTGAGTTGTTACCAACTACCTCTAAAGAGGAGAAACACTTTTTATACTTAGCACAATTAGATGAGACTCGACGTACTACTGGATTGGCTGTCAAAGCTCACAAGAAACATGTGAAAGCTCAGTATGATCAAAGTGTTAACCCTCGCATTCATTCATAAGGTGACCTAATTTTAGTATACGATCAAGCTAATGACAAGCTAGGCGCTGGAAAATTCGAACCGATGTGGCATGGTCCCTATATTGTCAAGTGTGTGCTTGCAAAAGGAGCCAATGAATTAATTGATTATGATGGGGTCTCTTTATATAAATTGAGAAATGGTATTTATCTTAAGAGATATTATGCTTGATTTTCATGTGAAGATCTCTCTTGTAGAATAGTTACTTTTTAGAGTAGTGTGCCTTAAATTAGACAAGTGTGCCTAGATTAGTTTTTGTTGTTACTACTATCACTACTTATCTTGATTACTCTTGATATTTCATATGTCGACATCCCTTCAAACATAAAATGGTTTTGTTGATGACACCTATCGTAGTACACAAAATATCTCTTCCGCGGCTTGGGTTATTTATTCACCCACCGATGAGTTAGTTTCTATTCATGGGATATGCCTTGGTCAAAAAACAAACAATATTGTAGAATATAGCGCAGTCATTGAGTTATTATTTGATTCCATTACATTTGGTATTTGACATTTGATCATTAGGTTGTATTCACAACTCATTGTATTACATTTAAACATAATTTATGCAATTAGAAATCCAGTGTTGTTAAGAATATTTTTGAAGGTTTGTCTCTTGGAATGACAATTTGATTATATCGAATATCAACATATTTCAAGAAATTTAAACACATTGGCGGATGAATTAGATAATCAAGTTTTAAATAGACATTTGAAACATTAAAAATGTAAATCAAAACAAAATTCAATCCATGTTGAACAAGATACTCAGGGAACGAAAGTAGTAATATCATTAGGATAGATAAGTTTGTGTTCAAAAAATATTACATCATCTCTGATCATAGGTTCAAACACCTTATGATATAATAGATACTCATACAAAAAACAAAAATGTCGATCTACATTGACCATCAACTATTCGTGATGATGATCATGGTAGTAAACTACAGAATGCACCCCCTTGCGCATAAATCTCCTGAATGGACTTGAAGCACATGTCATGTGTCTCTGGAGCCTAGGAGGGATATCATCAATTCCTATCTGAGGAATATCAATGGTCAACCTCTCAAGGTTGTGCTCCATGTCTGTCAGGATCTTTGCTGTATTTTTTTGTGGCAATGCTACAGGATGCGCTTATCACCTATCAAAGTGATGAAGCATTGCTAGTCGTTGCGGACCGACTTCTGCATTTAATTTTTTTAGTATTGGACGATAAAAAATAAATAAAAAATTATATTAGAAACATCAAAATGATTTACTAACTTGTCTCATCTCACTGTGCCCCTGGAGGCAAAGATGTTTTAGGATCACCCCTATAATCCATTCATGCATAAGGAAAGTCTTCAGTAGTGAAGACTTTGTTCCTAAGCCACATGAAATAAGCCAGAGTAAAATGAACTACTAAACCACCCTCGCCACCACGACGAGCCATTAATGCTACCCATCACACAATCTATAGTTCTCAAGGAGTTCCACGATATACTCGGATCATTTGAGGAGCGAGAAGTGGAATTCTCTCTAGAGAAAAAAAAATAAGAATGGCGCCATATCCGAAGTTTTCCAACTTGGCATTATTTTCTCTAGCCACCTGCTCCTTCACACCAGTTAAATATTTCTCCTTCGAAACACTCGACTTCAGTTTGCATCTATGATTTAGAAGCCACATGAGGAGCTTCACTCCCATATGACCTGGTCACTGTGAATGCTATGAATTTAAGTTCCAGTCGCAATTTAGTTTTGATGTATATACGACCATCCTTCAATTCTATGTTATTGCTACAATACAGAGCTTTGTAGAGGGAAGTAGGAAGACCTCCCTATCTGGTCCCAAATAAGGAGATGTTTCTTCCTCTTTGAGATAATCCGATAAGGAAATAAATTTCTTCTAACTCAATCTCGAGCCAGTGATCACCAATTATTAAACATTGGTCTTTAAAATTCCACACATTCAAGAGCTAAGTGATTAACTCCACTTGTGCCTTCATTCCTTGAATAGCCCATAATTTGTACAAACCACAGTTTTTCAATGCATGCATGGTTGCATTGTCATCCATGTTTTCATTATCTATGAGCTCATGTTCTTGTTCTCGCCACTACAACATGGTTAAACGACCTACAAATCAACCAATTAAATAGTTAAAACCATTTGGAAGAAAACTTGAATCATTTTTAGAAAGAAATTTTAGTTTTCAAAATTTTCATGGCGCCTGCGTAGGTTTTATGTGCAGAAAATGCGGTCATCCGCATGTGCTCCATGCAGAACCCACAATGGCGCAAAAATTTTTCTTTTAAAAAATCGTCAGGTTTGCGGTTATCACATGGATTGCCCGCGCACCCCCGAGGGCGTATTTTGAAACACAAATTCCCCCAAAAAATGAAATAAAAAATCAAAATAAAAAAATTAAATAGATGAAAACGTAGCTAAGGATGATGTGGATTACCTAGTTCTGACAGTTTGAGAAATGAATGGTCAGTTCTTCTGATATCTGCTCTAGAATATTTTGTCAAAAAGCTCTCTATGCACTATTTTGAAAACAAAAGGTAAAAATGACTTGTTTCAACTACTTTTTATAATGTTTAATGAGTAAAATATTATTATTTTATTTATTTATCACTGTTAAAAGGTCATTTTTTATATATTTTTACTTTTTGGAAATAGATATTTGTAATCTTTTGAGTTTTTGTGCAGGATATAGGATCTTTGGTGAAAAGAATTATTTTGACATTGAGTATACTTTTATCACTTTTTCGGGCTCTATAAAAATACAAAAAATTGAAACCTTGGAGTCATATTTTAAGCCCTTTTCAGACTCTCGGAATATGAAAATATCGCCGAGTATTTGACTATCCAAAATAGTTAAAGTAAATGAACACTCGTCCTTTCCGTACAATTTTACCCCTTTTCCAGACTGAACTGGACTAATTACGAAATAGGTATACGTTGACAAATCACGGTCAATAGAGTTCTCTCCTACATTATTTTATCCTTTTTTGGGCCCAAGAGACTAAATTTATGAAAAATAACAACCATGGAGTTTACTTATGTTTTTCTTCTAACTCCCTAAAACTAAAAACCGCAGAGTTTCTCCTATACTGGACTCGTTAAAATTTAATAGTAAAGGACATGTCGATTACAACATGACCTAACCACTCCTTCATAGGGTTCGATTTTAATACTAAGATGGTCTCAAATGAAGGATGAGCTTACACAAACAAGAAATGTTATCCTCCTCAAGCTTGAAATAAATAAAGAGGTACTTTCCAGTAATGGAGGGGGGAAAATGACAGAAAAATAATCCAGTTGTCACCCTTGTTTAAAAACCAACATGCCACTCTTTAACACGACACTTTGTCACATTTGTACCTGGGTTGGAAAATATTTTGTCTAAAAGTTAATCAAACCACATTGAAAGTCTTTAGCCGGTTTCTAGGTATTAGCTTTAGGTCAAATGCTGCCAAACCATATGTAGTGTCATTATGTGTTTAAGAGAGAGTTCAAAAAAACCATTCATTGCAAACATTTTTCTCCATTCACGTTGACTATCCCCGAGTCAGTCCTTGCAAAATATTTCTTCAAAACTTGATCTAATGGTTTCGTGTCGTGGGCTTTCCTCCAATGGATCACTTTCTATCGACATCAGCTCATCATCTAAAAAGTTGATCTAGAATAATGGAAAATTTTAGGGGCTAATATTCGCAGGTGGGCTAATTTTCCATCGTTTTTCCAAAAAAAAAAATTCGTCAATTTCCATTTTTTTATAAAAATGATTTGCCAAAATTTTACAATATAAAATTATTTTACGTTAAAAATTGTCAAAATTATATAGAAAAAATATATATTATTATTATAAATTTGAATAATTTTACAAATACATCAATAAACATTTTATAGTTTGCATATTAGGGACTAGTGAGATTCGCCAATTTTTTAAACTTCAAGATAATTTTCCATCCTTAAAATTATCCCTGTCTAGCATCCTATCAGTACCTTGGGATCTGCATGCCCTAATGGAAGATTTCTTGCCTTCAAAAACAGGTTGCATCATTGACCTTCGATCAAACGATACTATGAATGTTCGACTGCAAATCATCCATTCACACTTCATAGATTGTACTGGAGTACTTTGAGAGCCATTTTCATTATTGGTGGTTTCTCTCACACTTGTTAATGGTTCACATCATTGACCGGTAATCAAGTGGTTTCTACTATGTCCAACTTCAACAAAATCAATCACATGGATAGATTCGTACTAGTTCGGGAAGCAGAAATCAAGACCCTAGATCTAGTTTCCACAATCCAAGCTGCGAGGAGTTTTATTATTCATGATACAGTAGACTAATGATGATAGATGGCTACGTCCATACTGTGTCTACTTTTGATGTAATATTGAAACCATATATGTACTAGAACATTTAGTTAGTTTTGATCTGAGTATGGGAATGCCTACCTCAGCGATGATATATATATATATGTTTTCATTGAATGTTTTTACAGGTTTTCGACTTGTGTCTCCAATCCAATCCTCAGAATGATAAAGTGCTTCACTCTTCAGAATAACGTCTGACTTCGCACTTTAGGGGGAAATTTGTTACGTGTCATTTTGTCACCATGACATTTAAATGTTCATCTGGGTCTATCACCACCTATATCATTTTCCCTTAGAAATAAAAAACATCAGTGTTCCTAAATCAATCCTTGAAATTGGAGAAAATCTCTGTAAAACCCTTAAAATTCTACCTGCATGATTTTTCTAGCCTTTCCCCGCACATGTGCTGTTGTTTTGTCCATAAACTATGGCAACTCCCGCACTTTTTTCCACTATTACCTGTGCACCCCTGTGAAGAGAAAATGAAAGAAAAAGTAAATTCTAGAAGCCTAGCTGGTCAAATGTTCTCCCAACTGGAAGCTTCTAGAGTCGCAATTAGTTCAATATTTATCCCTCCACTCATGGAGCTTATCCCCTGGTGCATGGAGTTCAAATCCCTTAATTAAAGGAATCCATCCCCCTTTTCATGGAAGTGAAACTACCTCCATTTCCCTATAAATAGAGCTCAAGTTTCTGGTTGAAGAGTAGATACCAATGTAATTAGAGACTAATTTATACAGTTTCTAAGCTGAAGAGAGTTCATAAGAATGCATACTTTCTACACTAGTGAGTGGTTTTTGGCATGAGAATGATGACACCCTTGTGTCTATAACTCCATGCTGGTATTCAGAGAGGAAGGCTTATCAGATTGAAGGAGAAACGATTGTTCAGGACCCCAGGAAAAATATGTACGACATCAAGGCATCAGGTTGTTAGATTACTCCTTTTATTCAAGATAATACATATGGATCTATTTTTCTCATTTATTTGTTTCTATTATTATTGGAATGATATCGATACTTAGACGCCTTGATCACTAAGATGGATTAGCATTTCTTGGTTATTATATGTTATAGATGTTTTGATCCTTTGTCTTGTCTTTGATTGCAAGTTCTACTTATTGGAGAAACCACTTTGGAGCAACAGGACAAAATACTATATCAAACGTTTGGATTTCAAGGTAGGGGCATGTCCTCTCTAGATTATTATAATAAAAATGAAATGCAATTAATCTAGAGGAAAAGGGTTCCAGATGGATCTTTGTTTCTAGTTACTCACTGAAGTACTAGGGAGATCGCTCTTGTGAGCAAGAGGGATTAATCCACGTAACACCTCCATTAGCATAAAATTGGCCATAAAAAAACACGCCGTTGGAGAAATAAAACTAAATATTATCAACAAGCTATGCAATAGACAAAGAAGCTACCTCAAGTAAGAAATCAAAGGAGACCTCTATCTACTAGAAAATCATATGTCATTAGGTACATAAATTTCTTCTATGGCTATTATTTATCCTGCTATGAATTTGGACATAAGGATGTTGATTTAAAACATTTAGTAACAAAAAATAGAAAATACAAACATTTTCTCGGCGACACAAGGTATTATAAGCGTAATAATCTAGGCTACACATCCAAAGACTGGAAGTTTTCATGCACCCTAAAGAACTCTAGATGGAATATGGAAAATACTGCAAGTATACCAAACATTAAGTTAAAATAAAATGTGGATAACAAAAGGAAATATATTAAAGTGTGGAAGAATAAGAAAAGGGAGAAATTTGCTACTTTAATGAAAAAATGAAGCAGGGATGACTTCAGGGGGAGTTGCTCAAGAAAGAAAATGATTATTCAGCTAATGTTCGGAGAAATACCATTTCATGATAAGATGAGACCCAAGAATATTTTGAAAAGGATAATATGGATTGCGTCAATGACAATGGTGAAAAGGAAATCATATAAATATCATTAAAATAAAAATAAAAACTGGTATCGGAGCTTTTGGGCCTCCAATAGTTTTATGTGGCACAACTTACAGTGGATGACATGAATGCTGTGAAGAATATGGTATACCTAGGCATTTCTGTTAGTAAAAAAAAAAACATGCTAGTTTTTTCTCTCTCAAATTTGGCAATCGAAAGAAAATAAAATTTGTAATAAAGGAGAGAGATAATGGTGAGAAAGTGTGGGAGCCCTCTCGTTTATCTCTAGTGCTTCAGGAACTGATTGAAAGCCTGGAAAAGGGGGATTTATCTAGAAATGAATATACGGTTTTGAATGATCCAAATTCATCTTTTCAGGCAAGCTGGGTAGACATTTAATATTCAAGAAACAAATCTCGAACAGTTCATTCAAGGCGAACATCAAGGGAAACTTCTACATGCCCAAGACCTTGTCAATCAAATGATGGTGTCTAGTTCAAGGCATGCTACAAGTGACCCTAAGATTCTAGGGAAGTGCATTTTTGTACTTATTATTGGAGGAGCTACTCACTCAGAGTTTTACACTGTACATAAGCTCACTGAAAAATTGAAATGAGAAGTTGTGTTGGGCTTGACAATTCTAGATGATTCTCACCAGTTCATTACGAAATTGAATTTTCTTGGTGATGTTGAGGATATTTCTTTGGATGACCTTCATATTTTATTTGGAAAAAATATATGAAGGGATTATTAAGGAATATTACCAATGAAATATCACATTACATCATCTGTTAAAAACACACCAGAAAAAATAAAAGAAAACAAAGGCACGCATTATGAGAGAAGGCAACATATATGGTGAAAAGGCTTGGTCAAATGATGATATTTATAGTGTGGTCACTTAGTTTTTGAAACATTCATGGGATATGAAAATGCTAACATGATGAAGATGCAGTATATGATGGAGAAGCACTACTATATACACAGTAGAAACATTACATTATGCACATTGGATCATGGAGCGTTGAGCGTTACACCCTTAGTGAATTCAGAATAACATTACATCGTTAGACGATTGGAAAAATTGACATCTCATGTAATAGAATCATTATATATTCTATTCATGCAGGGTATGTGTTGAGTAGAGAAATTCGAGAATTGAAATCCTTACACAAACAAGAAAAGGGGGCGGGGGGCAAAAGAATATTAGATATCTAGAAGGGTGTAGATGCAGACTAGTTGTTATTTGGCGGTGCAATTACTATTCAAACACAAAATTACACATTACATCATCTTTATAAATTGGTAAATAATTAGAAATAGTTTCCACCGAAGGTTTTATAAGGGATGAATAATAATTTACAAAATCGAAGGTTTGAGGAGGGATTAATTCTCATTTACAAATTCGTCTGGTGAGATATCCATCTTTTCGTTAGGTGTCTTACGGGAAGATGAAAAGACTTGGAACTATAAACACCCCTGCCTCACCATTACACAAGTCACAAAATAGACTGGATTAAATGAATAATGTTGAACTGCAGTAGTGGTTGCATAAACATGGAGGAACATGATTGTTGGAGCAGAGAAATGTTATTTTTGGAGCAGGGGAAGCGTTATTGTTGGAGTAGGAGCAACGTTATTGTTGGATCATATCAACTTTATTTTAATCTAAATATCAGAGCAGTGTTTTTTTCTAATGCATGGCAGAGCCTTTGTGGCAGCGTATTGATATTTGAGCAATGTCTTTTTATTAACGCGTGGTATAGCCTCGGTGACAACGTTATGGTCCGTTAGGGTGACAACCTCTGAATGCGTTATGGTCCATTATTGGTGACAACAAGGTATAAAAATGTTAAGATGACATCATTATCGTAACAACCATGAGTATATGTGACAATTTTTATGGTAGCAGCAATGAGAAATCAGCCTCTATGACAACGTTCATGGTTTCTTCAATTGATTTTGGTTTGACAAGCAACAATTATAATTATTTATTATTATTTATTTATTTTTATCATGTTTCTGGTCGAAAGAATTACTCGTCTGGTGAATATATCATATCGACATCATATTTATATATATCAGTTCCACATCAAATGCAACACTTGGCTGTTAGGTTTTACACCCTAACCTTTCCCATGCATTTCTTGATACAAAGAGGAGATTATTATATGGAGGACCTCTTTATTCATACCTCGTTTGTGTTAATGAGTCAAAATATTGATTTTTTTCTTCGGTGTTTTCAATTTTACTGTGGTTGTGATGTCCACCAGATGGTGGCGGTGAATGTCTATACAGTGGTTATGATGTTATCGTATGGTGTTATCAACCTTTAAAATTCAACTCCATCAAAACCATCTTCTACAACGATGAAACATGTTCTGCTTGTTTGTTCCAAATACAAATTTTTTGCGCATGGATATGCGTCGAGGAAAGAACCCGTGCTAAAAGTAGATAAAATATTTTCACTAATAATCCCTTCATGCTCTCGCTGACTAAGTCTCAAGGACATATTCTTCAACACCTAGGTGGCTTCGGTTATTGTGTTCGTGGGAAGCCTATCTTACCCTTTTAGGGATCTCTACACGATTTTCTCTCTTCATGAGAGATTCTTATAATAGATTCAATTTGTCCCAATGTATAAAGATAATGGCATGACAGGTCTAACTTATGTAATCAATGCAATATTGACATCTTATGGAAGTGCAAGAGTTTAGTATTGGATTCAAAGCTGCATAGTTCCATATGAAATATATTTTTTCTTTCAAATGAGTGAAGTTTCACTAGCCACTGCCAAGAACAAGTGAATACACTATCGAAGAAAATCTAGATCACATCAGATTCATCGAATGGGACAAATTTCTACCTCCAATGCCGATATCGCATTCAGTTTGACTAACAACATATGTTTGAGTGTTGAAAACATTTGTGTTATTCATCAACATCGAAATCATTAATTCTGCAAGTGATCTGTAAGATCGAGACTTGATGATTGCCACTAATGTTTGAGAGAAGGGAGGGATTCCACTCACCGTGCATCCAACCAATATAAAACCACTTTGAGCAATCTAAATCATCACAGTGCCGGTTCCTCTTTCGCTTGAATGTTTCACCAAATATTCCTTCGACTTTTGACTAGGGAGTAGAAATGAGTAATGTTCCTATTTTAAATATTATTCATTGATCATGCTTGATGAGTGTGCCTTCTTTGACTTGTTCATTATCTTCACTACACTCTTTTGTGTTTGTGATGATTCATCATACCATATTTGAAGATCATGTTTTCAGCACCATAATGGATTGGTTACTGTTCAATTCTTTGTATAAACATGTAAGAGTGTAATAAATTGAGAAATAAATCTGAGAGTGTGTTGAAAGGATTAACTTGCCCCAATATCAGGCTGGGAATCCTCCTCGTAATATAGCCAAGTTCAGTATTAACCTAGTTTCGAACATGGTGTACATGATTAACACGAGAATCAAGCCACCCAAAACATCTAAATTTATGGGTGTTTTGTTTGAGTGCTTCATCTGCCCACTATTACTAGATTTCATGGTGTATTGGGGTTATACACCTTCGAACTTTTCTTGGACATGATTCTTTTCTTGGTTGAGTTGCTATCTTAGTAGATGTTATTAATGCTCTCCTTGATTTGTTTTCATGGCCTAATTTTCTACTCATGGTTTCACATGCTTTGGTGGATGATCACAAGATGCTCTTTGATGCCATATTTCTATTACATGAGGGACACCTCAGCTATAATCATTCCATATGAATAATTATATTACACGTGGCTCAATATTTTCTATACGATTTGGAGTGCTATGTTTTACCGTAGATACGTCAGGCACATATGTCAAAGGAAATATGTTATGATCATGGTACAACATACATGCATTAGAATGCTAGATTGAAATGCAAACAACTACGTCAAGCTAAAAGTGAGTAAACTAGCCAAGCTACTCTACTGCAATTGTTGGGTTGAAAGAATTACTCAATGAAGTTAATGAAGGCCACTCCATTGAAAGCTCAGTGTCCATATGGTATCGAAGTTATATTATTTATTAGCGTCCACATATTTCTTATTCATGTCACAATTATTGTTATTATGGTTCATTGACACATTCATTTTTCTCCTTGATATCAATGCTCATGAGATATGGATCAAAAAAATATTATTATGGGCCAATAAACTATTACTCTGATGGAAACATTTTATAAATGTGTTAATTAGAGATTAATGGTTCAAATTATGCTCCAACAATATTTTATACACCTACTGGATATCTATGGCTATTGCTGGTGGAATGCACTTTAGTGTAAACTCTAAATACACTTTATGTGTAAAATATAGATATGGAATCATCTTTCCACAATCATATGCATACTCAAATCATATTAGTATGATACAGATTTATCAAATTTTCTTCTAATATGAAGGCAATCCAAACACAAAGTAAGAGAAGATTTATGTTCCTACATTATGTGAGTGTAATGAATTTATTATTTTGAGAAGTATCACATGGAGGTTATTTTTATATCCATGCAATTGAAGTGATTTACAAATTTCCTCCCAACAATAGTTATATACCATATAGAGCAGGAGTAATTTTTGAAGCAGTATTCAACTTCGAACAACACTCTCTCAAACTAGACAACGTCAACAAGTCATATGAAGTGGAATTTATTCAATAAAATAATGATAGAATGAACAATGGTTATGAAGAACTTAGAGAGCAGTAATATTCACTGCACATTAGGAATCATTAATCCAATGATGGAAACCACACTGAAAATATTTGTGACCCCCTTTCCATTGATGTTAAAGGGGGAGGTAATGTAATCAGAAGAAGGAAGACATTTGTCAGAATGAAAGGGGGAGGATGTGTTTCATCCATGCCAAAGGGGGAGACTATTGGAAGTATTTTCATTGATGGAAAAAAAGAATATCAAAATCAAAAAAGTTATAAACGAACAACAAGGCAAAGAAGACAAAAGTGCAGCGAAACTGCTTCATTGAAAAAAATCTAATAATGTGAAATTGTTGATTGAGCTAAATTGTTGTGATGCAAAGGAAAGTCTCTAAGGAAAAGGCAAGACTCCAAGGGAAATAAAAAGATGCATTAAGATGAATTGTTGCAATACATTAATGATATACATTGTTATTTGATTTTGGCAGTAATTTGATCCATTCAATCATTACATATGGCTAAAATTAATATTGGATTATTTATGTATTTTGTGGACTAATATTCAATATATGAAGTGTGTGGAAACGAATGAGTGGAAGGAAAAGAGTCAATCCTATTCTCATCATATTCCTATGTGGAATACAAATAACCATCAAACTATCTCTATAAAATATGTCATTTTGGAGTGAATAAAAGAGTTAGAGAGTTGGAAAATGTGAGAGAGTTAATTGAGATATTATGCACATATGGAGCTGACGTGAAGGATATTTGAAGGGACAAGAGGAAAAAGTATATATGGAGATATGGAAAGTTTATAACTAGGTAAATCACCATATTTTTTTCATGTTGTGTGAGGGGATTGTGGTCTCGTTTCAAGTTGTGTCTTGATTAAATGTTCAGTTGGAGCTGGTTTAGGTAGGAGCCTCTTGTGGGTGGTAGCCTGCAGAAAACACATGGGAGTTGGAGCTTCCTTGCATGTTGTAGCTTGCATAAATTTGAGGTAGAAACCTCCTGTAGGTTGGATCCTATAGAAACTCAGATGTAATAAGGAGTAGGAGCTTGCGTTTGCGTCACAACAATAATAAAATCATGGTTTTATCCCTTATGGGTTTCCACTTATATTTGTTGTCCATGTGCATAATTATTATGTGTTGATGTGATGTGTTACTCTTCTTATTGATAGTTTTTCACATATTCATTTTGCTGATCATTATTTATTGAGTTGTTAATGTAATGGTTTTGTTAATAAGTTTAATAAAAGAATTTTAATGTCCATGAATCAACTAAAATGATTCACCCCCCTCTTATTTTAGTCAAGGGTTCATCGCCTTTTGGAGGAAAATATTCTCTCACATAATGAGGGCCCATTTCTGGGCTCGATGATCTCCTTGCCAAAGGAATTTTCATAATATGGAGACTACGTCTTTATACACCCCTTTCAGAGCGAATAACACTGTCAACTAATAAACATGAAAGGCCTACAACACTGCTTTGAGTAATACAACGTGACTCGGGAGGTTCATAGCCTTGAAGGTCAAGCTGGAAAACCAACACGATAAATTCTCATTGAGGCCTACCCAAAGAGAAAACTTCATTGAGCTACCATCCAAGGGAATACCAAGATATTTCGTCTGAAGGGTCCAATGCGATATCCCAAAATTATAGCCACGTTCCTGTGAACCATTTTGCTGGTGTTGAAGAACAGTGTGTTTGATTTGTCTCCATTTATCTGAGTACCTGAAGCTTCTTGGAATACCGTGATTATTTGTTCCAAGGCTCTTATCTCTTGGATTGACGATTCACCAAACAATATAATATCGTCCACAATTTTATGTTGTGACAGAGGGAGATTGCATCCCCATAGTCTTATCCCTTTAACAATACCATGATTAGAAAATAATTTGATATATCTACCCATGCCCTTTGTTTCCTCTATAAAGAGAAAATGGGGACAAAGTTTCTACCTGGCGAAGGCCTAGGAAAGCCCAAAATTTCCAAGAAGGCAACCCATTGATGAGAATAGAGAAAAAGGGGGATCACATAAGGGGTTGGATCAATCGAACCCAATGAGGAGAGAATCCAAAGGCATCTAGTTCTCTAAGTAGGTATTCCCAATTTGGTCTATCATACATCTTAGACATATCAAACTTTATCATCATGTCAAGCTTCCTGCCCCTCTTTAATGAATGCACCACTTTGTGAGTGGTAATGAATCCATCCATTATTTGAAAACCCTCAACAAAACCTGATTTCTCAGGATTGATAAGGTGCTTCAATAATGTTTTGAGCCTTCTTACAATGACAGAGGAGATGATATCATAGATCACATTATAGAGAGCTATAAAATGAAACCACTAGCTTGTTTATACTGATTTGTTTTTGGAATTAACGTTAGGAACATGCCATTTAAACATGACGATAATTCCCCCCAAATGACAAGCACCCCTTGAAGAAATCAGTAATAAATCCTTGTGGGCACAAAGATTTATTGTTGGGAATTTCCCTCATGGCTTCCTTCGCCTCTAGAAATGATATCTCCCACATGATGGTGATATTTTTCTCTAGAGTAACCACTTTAGGGATGTGTTTTGTGATCCTTGTTATGGTTTTAGTTCGATCTTCTTGTTCCTTCATTGAGAGCTACTCATAGAATGATACTAGTTCCCCCTCAATATCCTCATGCTTCACAATCTTATACCTTATTGGGATTTTAATGACTATATATTATTTTTTTTCTAAACTTGACTAGAGAATTATGGATTTAAATGAAAAATTATTATAAAAATTTAATTTGTTTTTTTTTTACATTAAAAATGATGAGATACATTTATATTTGATTATACTTAAAATTAAAATATGATAAAATTAAAATATTATACTTAAAATTTGAATGAGGTAGAGTTAGTGAACCAGGGAAAGTTTATATTTTGAGCTATGGGCCATTTAATGCGGTGTGGCATATACTGCTGAAATCTAATGGTGGGCATTGTTAGCCCCCTATAAATTTTTGACAAGAAAATAGGGGGCTAAATTGTTTTTGAGCCTTCAAGGAATGCATCTCCCCTGAAGACACATCATCCTTGAAGTCTCCTGTGCTTTTGCCTTTGATAAAATTCCCTCTGCTAACTCCCTTTATAAGGTCTCATTGATTGCAAAAGATGTGCTCCAAAAAGTCTACATTTTCCCCTTGTTCCCTGTAGAATTCTCCATTTCATCCCTTTTTCATTTTTTCAAGTCCCACCTTTTCCCCCCAAAATATTGCCCCTAATCCTTCTAAACTTTCCCAATGAATCCCCTCTAAACCATACACACATCCCTGGTGTGGTTTAATTAACCCTTGTTTCCTCTATCGTTGCCTTTTCCTACCCTAAAAATGCATTAAAAATGAGCCAAAACCCATATTTGTATATATATGGGTCTTAGCCCCCTTTAGGCTAGACCCCTTATCTTTTCCCTTCACATGACCCCGCGCCAAAGCCAGGCGCCAAGGCATAAAGGTGCTTACCGCAATTATATATCGGGAGCGTTCTAGATCATCGATCTGTGTAGATCGGATAGTTGTCGCGATCTCCACAATGGTCATCGTTCAACCCGTTCACTCCGTTCATCGCATCTCCACCGTTCATTCACCCGTTGATCCGAAAACCCGGATTTTACCCGCCCGGTGGTCCCCACGCCAATGCACACTGTTCATAAACCATTGGTTTTCATCGCACCACGTTTGGAGATGGGTGGTAATTTTCGTTTGGCCATTGATTCCATTCATCGCACGACGCGTGGCAGTGGAAATGTTTGAAAACCGCCCACCCATCGCGCATTATTGTTTGGCATTTGACACAGCGCGATATGCATATAAATCGTCTGATCTGGGGCGGGCCATCCGATGGTCATCGCTCCACGAAGCTACGTGGAAGTTAACCAAGGCAATCCGTACCCATGGTCCACTATCCATCGCCCTATGATATGTTTTCCGCCATCCATATCCCCCCAAGATCGGATGGTCCAGATTCAATCGCCCTCCTACCATTGATTGGTCCCGCCACGTCATCCTTTCCACGCGTCCCATCACATTTTTTGCCCGTCCCTTTATATATATTCCATTCATAGGTAAAAGTTTAATGTTTTACATTAAACTGTCTGTCTCGATGTCTTCCCATGCATTTCCTGTTGTTCCATGGTTTTCCTCCATAGTAACCGTTGCGCTCATCGTCCACGTCCGTGCCACGCTACCATTTTCACAGTCATCCGCGCCACCCTCCCCGTGCATGGCTTTTCTTAACATGTTTACGTGTTTTGTAGGGTTTTGGGTGGTGAAAACCACCGTGGTTCATAGTCACTATTACAGTGGGACAGAGCGCAAGAAAGGACCATTTTCAGGGGTCGAATTTATGAAGAGAGCCTGGGAAGGAGCCATGACAGGATGTGCATTCAAAGAACGGAGCTAAAACTATGTCAAACCTTCCGGAGCCATTAAAACGTAGACTTTGTAGACATAGAGTATCAGTGGAACAGAAAAAGGTACAAGGCACGTAATTGAAGATTTTGGAGCCTTTTCTTAAGGATTTAGAAGGCAAAGGTACCATTTCGAAGACCTCGAGGATCGATCAAAAGGTCCAATGCATAGAAAACCATACTATCAGGGTTTCCGTATCAGCAGAATGTTCTTCCATAAAAGGAAAAGGTGCCCATACCGTCTGCACTCTATACCATGTTCTAGGGAGATTGTTCAGCCCTGACAATAGTCCTATGTTGTCAGTGCATTAGTTATACAGTATGTCAGACCCTAGCATTATCGTTCTGCATTTTTTTTAGTACACCAGAGACATACCTAGAGTAAATGGAAACCTGATGAAGATCACTCCAGCATCCAAAGAGTACCAGAGATAAATGCCCAGAATTTAAACTGAATGGAGCCTCGGCCCTCCTACTGCTTCAGAATTTTAATGCTACATTTAGTTTTCCATCTACCTTCTCTGCTCCACTCGAGCTATAAGAATCCTCGAGAAAATATTGTAAAGGTTGTTGTTAGGTTGTTGTTGTTGCTGTTAGAGGGATTCAGTTTTGACTGTTAGAATAGTTTGGAAGAGAGTAGCAAAGTAGTTTGTATTGTAGTAGGCTGGAAGGAGAAATTTGGATTATAACAGTCATTGAGCTTAGTGTATGTGACTGGTTTTGCATCAATTAATTAAAGCGCATTTATTTGGATCCTGGTCTATTACTACGAGTGATGTTTCTCTTATCTTATCGTTTAATTACATTTTCATGTTGTTTCATTGTTGTTCAGGGCTTGCATCAAAAATATGGCATAGGATTTACCCTTGTTAGGTACCCTATGTCTCTGCTCTCCTTGCCTTAAATGTTTTCTACTGTATGTATTATCTGAGGATTGATTTCACACTAATTTAACCAGTGTAGTAGTTCCTTATGTTGCTAGCTGATGTATGAATTATTGAAATTTGTCTTTAGTTGTTCTTGTTGGGTTTAAGCTGGAAGATTTGGGAACACTGGGGATTAGAGTTAGCCCTGTCCACTAGGATCCTTGTACGACCAGCTAGCCTTTCTAAGATCTCTTTCTGGTGTCAAAGAATTGAAGGTTCAAATTCCTTCTCTGATCTATAGACCCTGGCTCTGTTAAACTTATCTCTGTTTTCCCTTGGAGCATGCTAAAGCTGACCTGGAGTTAAATGATCTCTGGTCTGATCTATAAGCTGCCCTTTGTCTTTCCTTCTTTTACTTTCAATCCTTAATGTTCCATCCCATCATCTATCTAAAAATATCCTTTAGTGTAGATGACTTTCACTCTGAAAGCCTTGGCTATTTGTTGCATGTAATTCCCTTTCATGACTCCATAGCCCAATGGATGGCACCCTCTTTACCTATCCGCTTTGCTGAAACATCCTGCTGATTTGTCCCTTTTCTCCCATTACTTTCTCAGTCTATGATCTCATGACCAACCCAACAACCAACCAACCAAATCATTTTAAAACCTCCTTTGTGCTTCATACCTAGCCTAACATCTCATTTTGAGCTTTCAAATATATATCATTCTTTGTTTTATTGGAGAGATCCTTCTCTGGGTCCAGGAGGGCTAGATCCTAGGGACCCAAAGTGGTTATGATGTTGTCTCATCTTTTGGTCTTGCCAATCTGGCCAAAACATGGGAACCCCAACATAATGGCGACTCTGCTGGGGAAGAGACCACTTTTCCTTTAGATTGGCATTCAATTGCTGATGGTGGACAACATCCTACTTCAAACATTCATATACATCCACCTAATGACTCCAAACTCCATAACTCCCAAAAGACCAAATGACTCCACTGGTAGAATACTCTGAACTGGTTGAGAAGATACAATGACCTCTTTCTGATTTAAAAACATGCTTCCATGCATACAGAGAAGATATGCCCCAATGAGTAGGGAGCATATCCCTGGATTCCCACACAAAATGCTTGAAGTGGACTGGTTAAAGAACCTGCCTACCTTTCAGGGTGAAAACGCTGATGACCACTTGCTACATCTCATTAAGTTTCATATACATGTGTGGAAATTTAAAGTTGAATGGCATGAAGACTGTCTAATGAAAATGTTCATGGCAACATTAGAAGGAAAAGACAGGGTCTGGTATGAGTGGATAGAACCTCAGAGTTTGTTTTCTTTAAGGGACATGCACCAAGTATTTTAAAAGAATTATAAAGGAAACTCTCCATCCTTATCATGGGACTGTTGTGATCAATATTAGAATATCATATAGTACCTGTTAGACATTGATGAGGATTTGGTTAATATGCATCCTGAAGATCTGTTAACAGCCATTCAAGGATTTCATATGCATCCTAGCTATCACAAGAACATGGATGAATCAGCTAAGGAAGAAAATAGTCAAGATACTGTAGACATTCTCCATGATATTCATGAAAACTCAGATGTTGATTTATCATCCATTGTAATTGAGGCTCAAGATGGCATCCTGCCTCAAATCCAGTCTTCAAAGGAAAGAGAGAGGTACCACACTTCTGCACAAAGGAACACAAGACCGTCTTCCCCTTTGATAGAAGAAGAAATAGATCAGATCATCAATGGAAAACCCGCCTCTAATTTTTTTTACAGATCAGACATTCTTGTCCATTCATCTGATGAGCTTTGTTTTACAGAGTCGGAAAGATCACATGTAAATCAGAGTGAAGAAAAATCTGCTGATAATCCAGTATGTCTAGTTGGCAGCATTACTTATATTCATGATTCTCCTATTTTTGATCTATCTGATGATGATGTTCTCCAAACAGAAGATGATCTTGCAAGGTCATCATTAGTAGATTTATGGGAGGAAAATCAGTTCCCTTTACTTCCAGAGAGTAATGAGCCAATGCAAGCTATTTATGATACTGATGAAGAAGGCTTTAAGAGTGCAGAAGAGGGTGAAGGATCTCTAGATCTTTGCTTCACTCCATTACAACTCATCAATAATGGTTTTCACATGATTGGAGGTCAGCCTTTCATCTCAGAAGATGAAGAGGAAAACAACGAAGAGATCTTTGAGAAATTTGAAAGAAATGAGCCTTCTCTTGAAAAAGAGGAAGCAATGGAACAAACCACTACTCAAGAATACTTAGATATTTTCACAGAGCTCAGCACATCAGAGTATAATATATCAGATCTCCAAGAGGATAGCACTGCCATATATGACGAGTCCTCCAGCTTAGAAAATGAAGAATATGAGGGAGATTCTCTTTCTCAAGAGAGTCTTATTATTGATCCAAGGGAAGAAGAGGAAATCCTGGTTGAAGCCTACTTGCCAGATATTCATAACCAGGTATCATTTCATGATCCTTATGTTCATTTCCTGCACACATTTGAAGAAGGATCAACGGTCTTTTTGAGCAGCATGTTGCAAACAGAAATAATTTTTTCAAAGCTGCTATTGTGGAACAAAAAGAGTGGGAGTTTCCCTACCTATCCAGCCTGCTGAAGGAGTTGAGCAATAAATATTAGTCATGGGATCATTTGATGGACTGGTTGCATTGGAAGACAATGTCTGTAAGCTAGACTTGTAAATAGTCCAATTAGAGTAGGGTAGGTACGAAAAGCTCAATAAAGCTCAGTCCGTGAGCATGTAGTTACTTGTTTTTAATTTCTGCAAAGTCCAACAAGTCAGACAGTCTAATCCTGGCTTGATTGTTTTCAATTTCTGTCTTAGAATGTAGAGAAGAAATCTTCTAGACAGTTTAACCCTAACAGATACTAGATTAGGTAGAGAAACTATGAGACCAACAGTTTAATCTGGTCTCATGGAGTAATAAGGGTAGAAGTAGAATAGGTTTATTTTCCTGTTTGTAAAAATAAATGATGTAAAGGGTATGCTAGTCCAAATTCACCCTAAAAGAAAAATGCTAGGATTGTAGTCTAGGTAGGTAGATTGTTTGAGAATGTTTCTGCTGATTTGATGTCTTCACAATTTGTGGCAGCTGATCCAAAAAAAAATAAAGGGGGAATGAGTCAAGTACCAGGCATCTGGCCTACACCAAAGATCTATTTTCTGAATTCTTGACTCCTTCAAGAAGAAGCCATCCCCATGTGGAGCCACTGTTAGCCCGCTATAAATTTTTGACAAGCAAACAGGGGGCTAAATTGTTTTTGAGCCTTCAAGGAATGCATCTCCCCTGAAGACACATCATCCTTGAAGTCTCTAGTGCTTTTTCCTTTGATAAAATTCCCTCTGCTAACTCCCTTTATAAGGTCTCACTGATTGCAAAAGTTGTGCTCCAAAAAGTCTACATTTGCCCCTTGTTCCCTGCAGAATTCTCCATTTCATCCCTTTTTCCTTTTTCCAAGTCCCCCCTTTTCAACCCAAAATCCTGCCCCTAATCCTTCTAAAATTTCCCAATGAATCCCCTCTAAACCATACACACATCCCTGGTGTGGTTTAATTAACCCTTGTTTCCTCTATCGTTTCCTTTTCCTACCCTCAAAATGCATTAAAAATGAGCCAAAACCCACATTTGTACATATATGGGTCTTAGCCCCCTTCAGGCTAGCCCCCTTATCTTTTCCCTCCACATGACCCCGTGCCAAAGCCAGGCGCCGAGGCATAAAGGTGCTTACCGCAATTATATATCGGGAGCGTTCTGGATCGTCGATCTCTGTAGATCGGACAGTTGTCTCGATCCCTGCAATGGTCATCGTTCAACCCGTTCACTCCGTTCATCACATCTCCACCGTTCATTCACCCATTGATCCGACGACCTGGAGTTTACCTACCTGGTGGTCCCCACGCCAATGTGCACTGTTCATAAACCACCGGTTTCCATTGCACCGCGTTTCGAGATGGGCGGTAATTTTTATTTGGCCAGCGATTCCATTCATCGCACGACGCGTGGCAGTGGCACTATTTGAAAACTGCCCACCCATCACGCATTATCCTTCAGCATTTGACATGGCGCGATATGCATATAAACATTCCGATCTGGGGTGGGCCATCCGACGGTCATTACTCCGCAAAGCTCCACGGAAGTTAACGAAGGCAATCCTTACCCCTGGCCCACTGTCCATCGCCCTCCGATATGTTTTCCGCCATCGATCTCCTCTCGAGATCGGATGGTCCAGATTCAATCGCCCTCCCACCGTTGATCGGTCCCGCCACGTCATCCTTTCCACGTGTCCCATCACATTTTTCGCCCGTCCCTTTATATATATTCCATTCATTGGTCAAATTTTAATGTTTTACGTTAAACTGTCTGTCTCGACGTCTTCCCGTGCATTTCCTGTTGTTCCATGGTTTTCCTCCACAGTAACCGCTGCGTTCATCGTCCACGTCCGTGCCACGCTGCCATTTTCACAGTCATCCATGCCACCCTCCCCGTGCATGGATTTTCTTAACATGTTTACATGTTTTGCAAGGTTTCGGGTGGTGAAAACCACTGTGGTTCATAATCACTGTTACAGTGGCACAGAGCGCAAGAAAGGACCATTTTCAGGGGCTGAATTTATGAATAAAGCCTGGGAAGGAGCCATGATAGGATGTGCATTCAAAGAATGGACCTAAAAATCTGTCAAACCTTCTAGAGCCATTAAAACGTAGACTTTGCAGACAGAGAGTATCAGTGGAACAGCAGAAGGTACAAGGCACATAATTGAAGATTTTGGAGCCTTTTCTCAGGGATTTAGAAGGCAAAGGTACCAGTTCGAAGACCCCGAGGATTGATCAGAAGGTCCAATGCACAAAAAATCATACTATCAGGGTTTTCGTATCAGCAGAACTTTCTTCCATAAAAGGACAAGGTGCCCATACCATCTGCACTCTATACCGTGTTCTAGGGATATTGTTCAGCCCTGACAACAATCCTATGCTGCCAGCGCATTAGTTATACAGTATGGCAGACCCTAGCATTATCGTTCTGATTTTTTTTCAGTACACTAGAGACATACCTGGAGTAAATGGAAACCTGACGAAGACCACTCCAGCATCTAAAGAGTACCAGAGATAAATGCCCAGAATTTAAACTGAATGGAGCCTCAGCCCTCCTACTGCTTCAGAATTTTAATGCTGCATTTAGTTTTCCATCTACCTTCTCTACTCTACTTGAGCTATAAGAATCCTCGGGAACATATTGTAAAGGTTGTTGTTAGGTTGTTGCTGTTGTTATTAGAAGGATTCAGTTTTGACTGTTAGAATAGTTTGGAAGAGAGTAGCAGAGTAGTTTGTATTGTAGTAGGCTGGAAGGAGAAATTTGGATTGTAACAGCCATTCAGCTCAGTGTATGTGACTCGTTTTGCATAAATTAATCAAAGCACATTTCTTTGGATCCTAGTCTATTACTATGGGTGATGTTTCTCTTATCTTATCGTTTAATTACATTTTCATGCTGTTTCATTGTTCTTTTGGGCTCGCATCAGAAATATGGCATAGGATTTACCCTTGTTAGGTACCCTATGTCTCTGCTCTCCTTGCCTTAAATCGTTTCTACTGTATGTATTATCTGAGCATTGATTTCACACTAATTTAACCAGTGTAGTAGTTCCTTATGCTACTAGCTGATGTATGAATTAATGAAATTTGTCTTTAGTTGTTCTTGTTGGGTTTAAGCTGGAAGATTTGGGAACACTGGGGATTAGAGTTAGCCCTGTCCACTACGATCCTTGTGCAACCAGCTGGCCTTTCTAAGATCTATTTTTGGTGTCAAAGCATTGAAGGTTCAAAGTCCTTCTCTGATCTATAGTCCCTCGCTCTGTTAAACTTATCTCTGTTTTCCCTTGGAGCATGCTAAAGCTGACCTGGAGTTAAATGACCTCTGGTCCGATCTATAAGCTGCCACTTTGTCTTTCCTTCTTTCAATTTCAATCCTTAATGTTCCATCCCATCATCTATCTAAAAATATCCTTTAGTGTAGATGACTTGCCCTCTGAAAGCCTTGGCTAGTTGTTGCATGTAATTCCCTTTCATGACTCCATAACCCAATGGATGGCACCCTCTTGACCTATCCTCTTTGTTGAAACATCTTGCTGCTTTGTCCCTTTTCTCCCATTACTTTCTCAGTCTATGATCTCATGACCAACCCAGCAACCAACCAACCAAATCATTTTAAAACCTCCTTTGTGCTTCATACCTAGCCTAACATCTCATTTTGAGCTTTAAAAGATATATCATTCTTTGTTTTATTGGAGAGATCCTTCTTCGGGTCCTGGAGGTCTAGATCCTAGGGCCCCAAAGTGGTTATGATGTTGTCTCATATTTTGGTCTTGCCAATCTGGCAAAAACATGGGAACCCCAGTAGGAAGTATATGCCACACTGCATTAAATGATGGATAGCCCAAGAAATAAGGCTCACCTTACCAGGGTGTCTTTCGGATATAAAAATTGAAGCAAGAGTGGCGGTCGGATATGTAGGATGGTTCAAACTAGGGGACACCATCATAAATGTATATAATGGATTTTCTCAATATTGGTGTATGAAAATCTTGTTATGTCATTTCATAATAATGATATATAGTTTTGGGGATTTAAACTAATGACATCACATTGCCGCAACCTACCCAAATCATATTCAGAGAGCTAACATATGCGAAGTATGAGGATAAACATATTGGATTTATTTGAGAAATTGCTCGAACTTTCAAAAGGTTGGAGTTTTGGCAAAAAAAGTTAAGAAATTTTCCAATGACAATGTTTGAATCATGTTTTTGATAGTATAAATAGATTCAACACCATCAAAAACCTGTAAAGCACCCAAAATATTGAAGTTTGATAGCTATAACTTAGATTTACAAAAAATCACTACCAAATTTTCTTAAAATCTTACCCAAATTTCCATAATTTTTATAGCAAAAAAACAATCTCAAATATTTGAATGATAGATATTTGAATGACTCATTGGTACAATTTATGATTTCTTATCACTAAAGTTAATGGGTCTTATGGTTATCCACCACGTTGATCTCCTAATAATACATATCCCGACTAGGTTAGCCGCAACTGTCTTTGGAACATTCTCGATTTTCCTAGAGTATGCAATGGTACACCTATTTAATTCTCGCTTTGACTCTTGGATTTTTTTACACCATCGATCACTAGGGTTTGCAATCGAATGGTCGGAACAGATTGAGATGGGTTAAGGAGTAACTCCCCTGATTCTCTCTGTCGCATTGGTTCATTTTCACTCAGGCTTGGACGTGGACGAAGGCTCTGCCCTGAACCCTTATCAATCCTTTCTACTTGGTAAATTACTCTAGTAATGGCAGCCCTGCAAGCTCTTCATTACTATTACCGTTTACAGGTGCTTCTTTCCTTTAATTGCAGCATTTTTTTTTTTTACAATTAGTTTTTTTGCTCCTTTGTGGTCTTAAGGGTTTTTCCTTCTCAGTTTCACATCTGGGTGCTCGGATGTAAACATCCCATGCCCTCCCTCAACTTTTGTCGAGGGTTTATACCAACGGTTGTTAATTCAGAGTGGAACCCTCATACCACAACTAGCTATGGCCCGCGACTTTGTTATTGAGCCGTCGAGATGGGTCGGTTCTAAGAGGGATCATTGATAATATGTGCATTATTTTATCCTTTTTCGGGCCTAGAGACTAAATTTATGAAAAATAACAACCATGGAGTTTACTTATGTTTTTCTTCTAACTCCCTAAAACTAAAAACCACCGAGTTTCTCCTATACTGGACTCGTTAAAATTTAACAGTAAAGGACCTGCCGATTACAACATGACCTAACCACTGCTTCTTAGGGTTTTATTTTAATACTAAGATGGTCTCAAATGAAGGATCAACTTACACAAAAAAGAAATTTTATCCTCCTCAAGCTTGAAATAAATAAAGAGGTACTTGTTAGTAATGGTGGGGGAAAAATGAGAGAAAAAGAATGCAGTTGTCACCCTTGTTTAAAATCCCACATGCCACTCTTTAACACGACACTTTGTCACATTTCTACCTGGGTTGGGAAATCCTTTGTCTAAAAGTTAATCAAAGCACATTGAAAGTCTTCGGCCGGTTTCTAGGTATTAGCTTTAGGTCAAATGCTTCCAAACCATATGCAGTTTCATTATGTGTTTAAGAGAGAGTTCAAATAAACCATTCGTTGCAAACATTTTTCTCCATTCACGTTGACTATCCCTGAGTCATTCCTTGCAAAATATTTCTTCAAAACTTGATCTAATGGTTTCGTGTCGTGGGCTTTCCTTTGACAGAGCACTTTCTATCGACGTCAGCTCATCATCTAAAAAGTTGATCTAGAATCATGGAAAATTTTAGGGGCTAATATTCGCAGGTGGGCTAATTTTCCATGGTTTTTCCAAAAAAAAAGATTCGCTAATTTCCATTTTTTTATAAAAATGATTCGCCCAAATTTTACAATATAAAATTATTTTACGTTAAAAATCATCAAAATTATATAGACAATATATCTAATATTATTATAGATTTGAATAATTTTACAAATACATCAATAAACATTTTATAGTTTGCATATTAGGGACTAGTGAGATTCGTTAATTTTTTAGACTTCAAGATAATTTTCCATTCTTAAAATTATCATTGTCTAGCATCCTATCAATACATTGGGATCTTCATTCCCTAATGGAAGATTTCTTACCTTCGACAACAGGTTGCATCATTGACCTTTGATAAAATGATACTATGAATGTTCGACTGCAAATCATCCATTCACACTTCATAGATTGTACTGGAGTACTTTTAGAGCCATTTTCATTATTGGTGGTTTCTCTCACACTTTTTAATGGTTCAAATCATTGATCGGTAATCAAGTGGTTTCTACTATGTTTGACTTCAACAAAATCAATCACATGGATAGATTCGTACTAGTTCGGGAAGAAGAAATCAAGACCCTAGATCTAGTTTCCACAATCCAGGTTGCAAGGAGTTTTATTATTCATGATACAGTAGAGTAATCATGATAGATGGCTACTTCCATACTGTGACTAATTTTGATGTAATATTGAAACCATATATGTACTAGAACATTTAGTTAGTTTTGATCTGAATATGGGAATGCCTACCTCAACGATGATATATATATATATATATTTGTGTGTGTGTGTGTGTGTGTGTGTGTGTTTTCATTGAATGTTTTTACAGGTTTTTGACTGGTGTCTCCAATCCAATCCTCAGAGTGATAAAGCGCTTCACTCTTCAGAATAACGTCCGACTTCACACTTTAGGGGGAAATTTGTTACGTGTCATTTTGTCACCATGAAATTTAAATGTTGATCTGGGTCTATCACCACCTATATCATTTTCCCTTAGAAGTCAAAAACATCAATGTTCCTAAATCAAGCCTTGAAATTGGAGAAAATCTCTATAAAACCCTTAAAATTCTACCTCCACGATTTTTCTAGCCTTTCCCTGCACATGCGCTGTTGTTCTGTCAATAAAATGCGGAAACTCCCACACTTTTTTCCACTATTTCCTGTGCACCCCTGTGAAGAGAAAATAAAATAAAAAGTAAATTTTAGAAGCCTAGCTGGTCAAATATTCTCCCAACTGGAAGCTTCTAGAGTCGCAATCAGTTCAATATTTATCCCTCCACTCATGGAGCTTATCCCTTGGTCCATGGAGTTCAAGTCTCTTAATGAAAGGAATCCATCCCCCTTTTCATGGAAGTGAAACTGCCTCCATTTCCCTCTAAATTGAGTTCAATTTTCCGGTTGAAGAGTAGATACCAATGTAATTAGAGACTAATTTATACAGTTTCTAAGATGAAGAGAGTTCATAAGAATGCATACTTTCTACACTAGTGAGTGGTTTTTGGCATGAGAATGATGACACCCTTGTGTCTATAACTCCATGCTGGTATTCAGAGAGGAAGGCTTATCAGACTGAAGGAGAAATGATTGTTCAGGACCCCAGGAGAAATATGTATGACATCAAGGCATCAGGTTGTAAGATTACTCTTTTTATTCAAGATAATACATATGGATCTCTTTTTCTCATTTATTTGTTTCTATGATTATTGGAATGATATCAATACTTAGATGCCTTGATCACTAAGCTGGATTAGCATTTCTTGATTATTATATGTTGCAGATGTTTTGATCCTTTGTCTTGTCTTTGATTGCAAGTTCTACTTATTGGAGAAACCACTTTTGAGCAACATGACAAAAGACTATATCAAACGTTTGGATTTCAAGGAAGGGGCATGTCCTCTCTACTTTATTATAATAAAAATGAAATGCAATTAATCTAGAGGAAAAGGTTTCCAGATGGATCTTTGTTTCTAGTTACTCACTGAAGTACTACGGAGATCGCTCTTGTCAGCAAGAGGGATTAATCCACGTAACACCTCCATTACCATAAACTTGGCCATACAAAAACACAGCGTTGGAAAAATAAAACTAAATATTATCAGTAAGATATGCAACAGACAAAGAAGCTACCTCAAGTAAGAAATCAAAGGAGACCTCTATCTACTAGAAAATCATATGTCATCAGGTACATAAATTTATTCTATGGTTATTATTTATTCTGCTATGAATTTGGACATAAGGATGTTGATTGAAAACATGTTGAAATGAAAAATATAAAATACAAAAATTTTCTCGGCGACAGAAGGTATTATAAGCGTAATAATCCAGGCTACACATCCAAAGACTGGAAATTGTCGTGCACCCTAAAGAACTCTAGATGGAATATGGAAAATACTGCAAGTATACCAAACATTAAGTTAAAAGAAAATGTGGATAACAAAAGGAAATATATTAAAGTGTGGAAGAAGAAGAAAAAGGAGAAATTTGTTACTTTAATGAAAAAATGAAGAAGACATGACTTCAGGGGGAGTTGCTCAAGAAAGAAAATGATTATTCAGCTAATGTTCAGAGAAACACCATTTCATGATAATATGAGACCCAAGAATGTTTTGAAAAGGATAATATGGATTGCGTCAATGACAATGGTGAAAAGGAAATCATATAAATATCATTAAAATAAAAATAAAAATTGGTATCGGAGCTTTTGGGCCTCCAATAGTTTTATGTGGCACAAATTACAGTGGACGACATGAATGCTGTGAAGAATATGGTATACCTAAGCATTTCTATTAGTAAAATATAAAAAACATGCTAGTGTTTTCTCTCTCAAATTTGGCAATCGAAAGAAAATAAAATTTATAATAAAGGAGAGAGATAATGGTGAGAAAGTGTGGGAGCCCTCTCGTTTATCTCTAGTGCTTCAGGAACTGATTGAAAGCCTGGAAAAGGGGGATTTATCTAGGAATGAAGATACGGATTTGAAGGATCCAAATTCATCTTTTCAGGCAAGCTGGGTAGACATTCCATATTCAAGAAACAAATCTCGACCAGTTCATTCAAGGTGAACATCAAGGGAAAATTCTACATGCCGAAGACCTTGTGAATCAAATGATGGTGTCTAGTTCGAGGCATGCTACAAGTGACACTAAGATTCTAGGGAAGTGCATTTTTGTACTTATTATTGGAGGATCTACTCACTCAGAGTTGTACACTGTACATAAGCTCACAGAAAAATTGAAACGAGAAGTTGTGTTGGGCTCGACAATTCTAGATGATCCTCACCAGTTCATTACGAAATTGAATTTTCTTGGTGATGTTGAGGATATTTATTTGGATGACCTTCATATTTGATTTGGAAAAAATATATGAAGGGATTATTAAGGAATATTACCAATGAAATATCACATTACATCATCTATTAAAAACACACCAGAAAAAAAGAAAAAAAAAGAGGCATGCGTTATGAGAAAAGGCAACATATATGGTGAAAAGGCTTGGTGAAATGATGATATTTATAGTGCGGTCACTTAGTTTTTGAAATGTTCATGGGTTATGAAAATTCTAACATGATGAAGATGCAGTATATGATGGAGCAGCACTACTATATGCACAGTAGAAACGTTACATTATGCACATTGGATCATGGAGCGTTGAGCGTTACACCCTTAGTGAATTCAGAATAACATTACATCGTTAGACGATTGGAAAAATTGACATCTCATGTAATAGAATCATTATATATTCTATTCATGCAGGGTATGTGTTGAGTAGAGAAATTCGAGAATTGAAATCCTTACACAAACAAGAAAAGGGGGCGGGGGGCAAAAGAATATTAGATATCTAGAAGGGTGTAGATGCAGACTAGTTGTTATTTGGCGGTGCAATTACTATTCAAACACAAAATTACACATTACATCATCTTTATAAATTGGTAAATAATTAGAAATAGTTTCCACCGAAGGTTTTATAAGGGATGAATAATAATTTACAAAATCGAAGGTTTGAGGAGGGATTAATTCTCATTTACAAATTCGTCTGGTGAGATATCCATCTTTTCGTTAGGTGTCTTACGGGAAGATGAAAAGACTTGGAACTATAAACACCCCTGCCTCACCATTACACAAGTCACAAAATAGACTGGATTAAATGAATAATGTTGAACTGCAGTAGTGGTTGCATAAACATGGAGCAACATGATTGTTGGAGCAGAGAAATGTTATTTTTGGAGCAGGGGAAGCGTTATTGTTGGAGTAGGAGCAACGTTATTGTTGGATCATATCAACTTTATTTTAATCTAAATTTCAGAGCAGTGTTTTTTTTAATGCATGGCAGAGCCTTTGTGGCAGCATATTGATATTGAAGCAGCATCTTTTTTTTAATGCATGGTATAGCCTCGGTGACAACGTTATGGTCCGTTAGGGTGACAGCCTCTGAATGCGTTATGGTCCGTTATTGGTGACAACAAGGTATCAAAACGTTAAGATGACATCGTTATGGTAACAAAAATGAGTTTATGTGACAATGTTTATGGTAGCAGCAATGAGAAATCAGCCTCTATGACAATGTTCATGGTTTCTTCAATTGATTTTGGTTTGACAAGCAGCAATTATAATTATTTTTTATTATTTATTTATTTTTGTCATGTTTCTCGTCGGAAGAATTACTCATCTGGTGAATATATCATATCGACATCATATTCATATATATCAGTTCCACATCAAATGCAACACTTGGCTGTTAGGGTTTACACCCTAACCTTTCCCATACATTGCTTGATACAAAGAGGAGATTATTATATGGAGGACCTCTTTATTCATGCCTTGCTTGTGTTAATGAGTCAAAATATTGATTTTTTTCTTCGGTGTTTGCAATTTTACTGTGGTTGTGATGTCTACCAGATGGTGGCGGTGAATGTCTATACAGTGGTTACGATGTTATCATATGGTGTTATCAACCTTTCAACTTCAACTGCATCAAAACCATCTTCTACAACGATGAAACATGTTCTTCTTGTTTGTTCCAAATACAAAGTTTTTGCGCATGGATATGCGTCGAGGAAAGAACCCTGCTAAAAGTAGATAAAATCTTTTAACTAATAATCCCTTCATGCTCTCGCTGACTAAGTCTCAAGGACATATTCTTCAACACCTATGTGACTTCAGTTATTGCATTCGTGGGAAGCCTATCTTACCCTTGTAGGGATCGCTACACGATTTTCTCTCTTCATGAGCGATTCTTATAACAGATTCAATTTGTCCTAATGTATAAAGATAATGGCATGACAGGTCTAACTTATGTAATCGACGCAATATTGACATTTTATGGAAGTGAAAGAGTTCAGTATTGGATTCAAAGCTGCATAGTTCCATATGAAATATATTTTTTCTTTCAAATGAGTGAATTTTCACTAGCCACTGCCAAGAACAAGTGAATACACTATCGAAGAAAATCTAGATCACATCAGAGTCATCGAATGGGACAAATTTCTACCTCCAATGCCGATATCACATTCACTTTGACTAACGACATATGTTTGAGTGTTGCAAACATTTGTGTTTTTTTTTTTTTTTGTTTTTTTTTGTTTTTTTTTTGTTTTTTTCTTGTTTAGACTAATCCTAATCTTCCCATTTTTTTCTCCTTCCATTCCACCCATGGGTTTCGAACCGGTGACCTTACAGAACGGAGTGCCTTAACAGTGCACCCCATCACCGACTGTTCTACACCACATGGGCTGTTGCAAACATTTGTGTTATTCATCAACATCGAAATCATTAATTCTGCAAGTGATCTGTCAGATCGAGACTTGAAGATTGCCGCTAATGTTTGAAAGAAGGGAGGGATTCCACTCACTATGCATCCAACCAATATAAAACCGCTTTGAGCAATCTAAATCATTACAGTGCCATTTCTTCTTTCACTTGAATGTTTCACCAAATGTTCCTTCGACTTTTGACTAGGGAGTAGAAATGACTAATGTTCCTATTTTAAATATTATTCATTGATCATGCTTGATGAGTGTGCCTTCTTCGACTTGTTCATTATCTTCACTACACTCTTTCGTGTTTGTGATGATTCATCATACCATATTTGAAGATCATTTTTTCAGCGTCATAAGGGATTGGTTACTGTTCAATTCTTTGTATAAATATTTAAGAGTGTAATAAATTGAGAAATAAATCTGAGAGTGTGTTGAAAGGAGTAACTCGCCCCAATATCAGGCTGGGAATCCTCTTCGTAATATAGAGGAGTTCAGTATTATCCTAGTTTCGAACGTGGTGTACATGATTAACACGAGAATAAAGCCACCCAAAACATCTAAATTTATGGGTGTTTTGTTTGAGTGCTTGATCTGCCCACTATTACTAGATTTCATGGCGTATTGGGGTTATACACCTTCGAACTTTTCTTGGACATGATTCTTTTCTTGGTTGAGTTGCTATCTTAGTAGATGTTATTCATGCTCTCCTTGATTTGTTTTCATGGCCTGATTTTCTACTCATGGTTTCACATGCTTTGGTGGATGATCACGAGATGCTCTTTGATGCCATGTTTATATTACATGAGGGACACCTCAACTATAATCATTCCATATGAATAATTATATTACACGTGGCTCAATATTTTCTATACGATTTGGAGTGCTATTTTTTACCCTAGATACATTAGGCACATATGTCAAAGGAAATATGTTATGATCATGGTACAACATACATGCATTAGAGTGCTAGCTTGACATGCAAACAACTAGGTCAAGCTAAAAGTGAGTAAAATAGCCCAAGCTACTCTACTGCAATTGTTGGGTTGAAAGAATTACTCAACGAAGATAATGAAGGCCACTGCATTGAAAGCTTAGTGTCCAGATGGTATCGAAATTATGGTATCGAAGTTATATTATTTATTAGCATCCACATATTTCTTATTCATGTCACGATTATTATTATTATGGTTCATTGACACATTAATTTTTATCCTTGATATCAACGCTCATGAGATATGGATCAAAAAAATATTATTATGGGCCAATAAACTATTACTCTGATGGAAACAGTTTATAAATGTGTTAATTAGAGATTAATGGTTCAAATTATGCTCCAACAATATTTTATACACCTATTGGATATCTATGGCTGTTGCCGGTGGAATGCACTTTAGTGTAAACTTTAAATACACTTTAAGTGTAAAATACAGATATGGAATCATCTTTTCATAGTCATATGCATACTCAAATCATATTAGTATGATATATATTTATCAATTTTTCTTCTAATATGAAGGCAATCCAAACACCAAGTAAGAGAAGATTTATGTTCCTGCATTATGTGAGTGCAATGAATTTATTATTTTGAGAAGTATCATATGGAGGTTATTTTTATATCCATGTAATTCAAATGATTTACAAATGTCCTCCCAACAATAATTATATACCATATAGAGCAGGAGTCATTTTTGAAGCAGTATTCAACTTCGAGCAACACTCTCTCAAACTAGACAATGTCAACTAGTCATATGAAGTGGAATTTATTCAATAATAGAATGATACAATGAACAATGGTTATGAAGAACTTAGAGAGTAGTAATATTCACTGCACATTAGGAATCATTAATCCAATGATGGAAACCACACTGAAAATATTTGTGACCCCCTTTCCATTGATGTTAAAGGGGGAGGTAATGTAATCAGAGGAAGGAAGACATTTGTCAGAATGAAAGGGGGAGGATGTGTTTCATCAATGCCAAAGGGGGAGACTATTGGAAGTATTGTCAATGATGGCAAAGGAGAATATCAAGGTCAACAAAGGTATAAATGAACAACAAGGAAAAGAATACAAAAGTGCAGTGAAACTGCTTCATTGAAAAATATCTAATAATGTGAAATTGTTGATTGAGCTAAATTGTTGTGATGCCAAGGAAAGTCCCTAAGGAAAAGGCAAGACTCTAAGGGAAATAAAAAGATGCATTAAACTGAATTGTTGTAATACATTAATGATATACATTTTTATTTGATGTTGGCATTAATTTGATCCATTCAATCATTACATATGGCTAAAATTAATATTGGATTATTTATGTATTTTGTGGACTAATATTCAATATATGAAGTGTGTGGAAACAAATGAGCGGAAGGAAAAGAGTCAAGCCTATTCTCCTCATATTCCTACGTGGAATACAAATAACCATCAAACTATCTCTATAAAATATGTCATTTTGGAGTGAATAAAAGAGTTTGAGAGTTGGAAAATGTGAGAGAGTTAATTGAGATATTATGCACATATGGAGATGATGTGAAGGATATTTGAAGGGAGAAGAGGCAAAAGTATATATGGAGATATGCAGAATTTATAACTAGGTAAATCACCATATTGTTTTCATGTTGTGTGAGGGGATTGTGGTCTCGTTTCAAGTTGTGTCTTGATAAAATGTTCAGTTGGAGCTGGTTTAGGTAGGAGCCTCTTGTGGGTGGTAGCCTGCAGAAAACACATGGGAGTTGGAGCTTCCTTGCATGCTGTAGCTTGCATAAATTTGAGGTAGCAGCCTCCTGTAGGTTGGATCCTACAAAAAATCAGATGTAATAAGGAGTAGGAGTTTTCCTTTGCATCACAACAATAATAAAATCATGGTTTTATCCCTTATGGGTTTCCACTTATATTTCGTGTCCATGTGCATAATTATTATGTGTTGATGTGATTTGTTACTCTTCTTATTGATTGTTGTTCACATATTCATTTTGCTGATCATTATTTATTGAGTTGTTAATGTAATGGTTTTGTTAATGAGTTTAATAAAAGAATTTTAATGTCCATGAATCAACTAAACTGATTCACCCCCCTCTTAGTTTAGTCAAGGGTTCATCACGTTTGGGAGGAAAATCTTCTCTCACGTAATGAGGGCCCATTTTTGGGCTCGATGAGCTCCTTGCTAAAGGAATTTTCATAATATGGAGACTACGTCTTTATACACCCCTTTCGGAGCAGATAACACCGTCAACTAATAAACATGAAAGGCCTACAACACTGCTTTGAGTAAGACAACGTGACTCGGGAAGTTCATAGCCTTAAAGGTCCAGCTGGACAACCGACACGGTAAATTCTCATTGAGGTCTACCCAAAGAGAAAAATTCAATGAGCTACCATCCAAGGGAATACCAAGATATTTCGTCTGAAGAGTCCAATGCGATATCCCAAAATTATAGCCATGTTCCTGTGAACCAGTTTGCTGGTGTTGAAGAAGAGTGTGTTTGATTTGTCTCCATTTATCTGAGTACCTGAAGCTTCTTGGAATATCGTGATTATTTGTTCCAAGGCTCTTATCTCTTGGATTGACGATTCACCAAACAATATAATATTGTCCACAAATTTATGTTGTGACAGAGGGAGATTGTGTCCCCATAGTCTTATCCCTTTAACAATACCATGATTATAAACTAATTTGATGTATCTACCCATGCCCTTTGTTTCCTCTATAAAGAGAAAATGGGGACAAAGGGTCTACCTGGCGAAGGCCCACGAAAGCCCAAAATGTCCAAGAAGGCGACCCATTGATGAGAATAGATAAAAAGGGGGATCACATAAGGGGTTGGATCAATCGAACCCAATGAGGAGAGAATCCAAAGGCATCTAGTTCTCTGAGCAGGTATTCCCAATTTAGTCTATCATACGTCTTAGACATATCAAACTTTATCATCATGTCAAGCTTCCTGCCCCTCTTTAACGAATGCACCACTTTGCAAGTGGTAATGAATCCATCCATTATTTGAAAACCCTCAACAAAACCTGATTGCTCAGGATTGATGAGGTGCTTCAATAATGGTTTGAGCCTTCTTACAATGACAAAGGAGATGAGCTTATATATCACATTATAGAGAGCTATAAAATGAAACCACTAGCTTGTTTATATTGATTTGTTTTTGGAATTAAGGTTAGGAACATGCCATTTAAACATGACGATAATTTCCCCCAAATGACAAGCACTCCTTGAAGATATCGATAATAAATCCATCTAGGCACAAAGATTTATTGTTGGGAATTTCCCTCATGGCTTCCTTCACCTCTAGGAATGATATCTCCCACATGATGGCGATATTTTGCTCTAGAGTAACCACTTTAGGGATGTATTTTGTGATCCTTGTTATGGTTTTAGATCGATCTTCTTGTTCCTTCATTAAGAGCTACTCGTAGAATGATACTAGTTCCCCCTCAATATCCTCATGCTTCACAATCTTATACCTTATTGGGAGTTTAATGACTGTATATTATTGTGTTGTCTAAACTTGACTAGAGAATTATGGATTTAAATGAAAAATTATTATAATTTTTTTTTTTTTTTACATTAAAAATGATGAGATACATTTATACGTGATTATACTTAAAGTTAAAATATGATAAAATTAAAATATTATACTTAAAAATTGAATGAGATAGACTTAGTGAACCAAGGAAAGTTTATTTTTTGAGCTATGGGCCATTTAATGTGGTGTGGCATATACTGCTGAAATCTAACGGTGGGAAGTATATGCCACACTGCATTAAATGACGGATAACCCAAGAAATAAGGCTCGCCTTACCAGGGTATCTTTCGGATATAAAAATTGAAGCGGGAGTGGCGGTCGGATATGTAGGATGGTTCAAATTAGGGGACACCATAATCATAAATGTATATAATGGATTTTCTCAATATTGGTGTATGAAAATCTTGTTATGTCATTGCATAACAATGATATATAGTTTTGGGGATTTAAACGTAATGACATCACATTGCCGCAACATACCCAAAGCATATTCAGAGAGCTAACGTATGTGAAGTATGAGGATAAACATGTTGGATTTATTTGAGGAATTGCTCGGACCGTCAAAAGGTTGGAGTTTTGGCCAAAAAAATTAAGAAATTTTCCATGACAATGTTTGAATCATGTTTTTGATAGTAGAAATAGATTCAACACCATCAAAAACTTGTAAAGCACCCAAAATATTGAAGTTTGATAGCTATAACTTGGATTTACAAAAAATCACTACCAATTTTTCTTAAAATCTTACCCAAATTTCCATAATTTTTATAGAAAAAAAACAATCTCAAATATTTGAACGACAGATATTTGAATGACTCATTGGTACGATTTATGATTTCATATCACCAAAGTTAATGGGTCTTACGGTTATCCACCACGTTGATCTCCTAATAATACATATCCCGACTAGGTTAACCACAACTGTCTTTGGAACATTCTCGATTTTCCCGGAGTACGCAATGGTACACCTATTTAATTCTCGCTCTGACTCCTGGATGTTTTTACACCATCGATCGCTAGGGTTTGCAATCGAACGGTCGGAACAGATTGAGATGGGTTGAGGAGTAACTCCCCTGATTCTCTCTGTCGCATTGGGTCATTTTCACGCAGGCTTGGACGTGGACAAAGGCTCTGCCCTGAACCCTTATCAGTCCTTTCTACTTGGTAAATTACTCCAGTAATGGCAGCCCTGCAAGCTCTTCATTACTATTACCGTTTACAGGTGCTTCTTTCCTTTAATTGCAGCATTTTTTTTTTACAATTGGTTTTTGTGCTCCTTTGTGGTCTTAAGGGTTTTTCCTTCTCAGTTTCGCATCTGGGTGCTCGGATGCAAACATCCCATGCCCTCAATCAACTTTTGTCGAGGGTTTATACCAACGGTTGTTACTTCGGAGTGGAACCCTCATACGACAACTAGCTATGGCCCGGGACTTTGTTATTGAGCCGTCGAGATGGGTCGGTTCTACGAGGCATCGTTGATAAGATGTGGGTTCGAATTTCATTCACTATCGCCCTACAAAATTTTCTATTTTTTGTTAACAGTTCCCTTTGCATGCAAGTTGGAGTTGCACCAAGGTGAGTTCACTGAAACCCTTGGCTTCTCAGAGTTTTGCGGCACCCAGGTTCTTCTTCCGAAACTTCTGCCTCTGGTTATAGGTTAGTCTTGATCTTCTCCAGAGTTTTCCAGCCATTAAGATCCACTCCTCCATGGGGTTTTCATAGAGATTGACCTAGATTATGATTTCTTTTTGTTTTTGTTTTGACAAACCAATGGTTCTTGGAAACCCTGTAACGATTCTAATATTACACTACAGACATGAATTTTTATTCGACACGTCCACAGACAAAAATATAGTTATTCGCGAAGCTAAGATTTAGCTACGATGCTCTGTCTCTGTGTCTTCAACACTATTTTTTTGTCGTCTACTTTTCCAGAAGACGAGGAGATCGACACAAAATATTTCGTACAACTCTCGATTGATGAGCGATTACTGGGAAGTGCCTCTGCAAATAGGAGCTGCTGGCACCCTGGTCCGGATTGTTGGCTGCGAGAAATTTAGGCTTGGTTCGTGTCCATATTTATGGTGATTCCAATATTATTATTGATGCTATCAAGGGCATTTCTTCCCTCCCCTCTATGAGATGTCAAGGATGGCTCAAGGATGGCTCAAAAGAACAAAACTCCTATGGACTTTGATGGATTATCCTCCATTGATTCACATCTACAGAGAAAACAATACAACAACGGCTGATGGTTTATCCAAAGCGGGTATTCATATCGGTTTCGGTTTCTTACAGATTACACAGTACAAGAATGGCATGATGGTGTGGGCAGATAAAATTCCCATTCCCTGACTCTTTATGTTTTTTTCAGCAATTGACCAGTTTTATGTTTTTCCCTATATGCAAGCGAGTCTGTTACCCTTCCGGCTGAATGTCGAATTCTACTCCTTCAGGAGAGCCTGTTTACTATGTTTTTTCTCCAGGGACAAGCGAGCCAGTTATTCCCTTCCTGCATCAAGCGAACCGGTTTCTCATTCTGCTATTTTTCTTGGATGGCTGTAGTCCTATATCTCTTGGGCTGATACTATATATCGTTTCACTTCTGGATCCGGGCCTCTGGCCTTATGTGACGGCGTATATTGATGCTTACACTCAGTTTTGTTAGGGCCTTATTGTTTTGATCTTTTTCTCGGCTCATGTTTCTCTCTTTTCTTCTTTTTCTCGGCTCATGTTTCTCTCTTTTCTCTATTTGCCTTGGGCAATCCTCTCTACTCTGGTGGAGAACAGGTTTATTATTTAGACAATCTCTGTTGGGATTTTTGGCTGTGTTAGATGGGCTCTCATGGGCTCTCATCTCGGCTCTAATATCTGATCTATTTAGATGGGTGTTTCTATGCACTTACATTTACATCTCCTGTTTATAATGTTTATAATGTACTGTTTTGAATATATCTATATATATAGATATATAAAGCAGCGTTTTTTTACTTCTGAAAAAAAAGGAGCTGCTCGGATGTAGAAGAGATTCGGCGACATTTCTTGATATTCGTATTGATAATTGTTTGATTGACATTGCTAGTAAAGACTGGGAAGAATGTGTTATGCTTTGCAAGGTGCATGACGTTATGTGTTATGATTAGCAAGATGCATGACGTCCTAACATACATGGCTATTTACATCGCTGAAGAAGAAGAAAGATGCCTCTTCAGAGCGTTTATGAATCCCAACAACCTTCCAATGCACCTGTTCGAGGGTCATAGAAAAATATCATTGGTAAGGAACAACATCATCTCCCTTCCTGAAAGATTTGAGTACTTAAACAGGTTCCAAATGAATTCCTAACAAACCTTCTGTGCTTGAAAATAGTTGATCTCAGCTGGACTGATTTACAATCATTGCTGGAATTTATAGGTTGCCTCAAAATCCTTGTGAGCTTGAAATTGTCACGAAGGAAGATCACAAGGCTTCAGATAATCGATGTGAAGAATCTCAGAAGGCTTCAGATAATCGATGTGAAGAATCTCAGAAGGCTTCAGATAATTGATCTCTCCATGTGTTGGAAGTTAGAGCACCTGCCTTCCGTGATGGGTAATCTCAAATGTATGGAGCACATGAACCTGAGCTGGTGTTGGAATTTAAGATATCTCCCACGTTAGCCTCTCTCATCTCACCTCTCTGATGATTCTCAATATGTATAGTTGCTCAAATATGATGTATAGTTGCTCAAATATGATGTATAGTCGCTCAAATATGACATATGAGGCTCAAATATGATGTATAGTCGCTCAAATATGACATAGGAGCATGAGAGATGTGCACGTGAAGCAAACTCGAGATCGGACAAGCATAAAAGGCGTTTATTCGATCCCTGCACCGTGTGAAATTTGAGACACTTGGACATTGGCTGTAGAGCATAAAAGGAGTTTATCCGATCCCTGCACCTTATGAAATTTGAGACACTTGGACATTGGCTGTAGAGCACAAAAGACGTTTATCCGAACCCTGCAGCATGTGAAATTTTAGGCACTTGGACATTGGCTGTAGGAAATTAGTCAACATTCTTGAGAAATTATATATTTTTCTTTCCTTTTGGACATGAAACTCACAACGCAAGGTCAAGAGCTTATAGTTTTGCAACTTCTCGTTTATGACTGGAGAGGACAGAGATGTGATGTGTTATTTGAGAGAGATGTGATGTGTTATGTGTTATTTCTTTCATGATTGGAGAAAGATGAGATGTGATGTCTTATTTCTTCCACGTTCGTCAGAGAGAGATGTGATTCGTTATTTTTCCCATGTTCAATTTCGAGTTGATAAACACTTTTTTTAAAATAACAATGTTGGCTATATTAAAAAAAATATTAATATTAATTGATAGTATTGTTGTAAAAAATTTTAGTAAGTTTTACATAAATAATAACAATAAAACATAATATCTCTCACACATAAACATAATATCTCACACACACATAATTTTAATCATTAAACAAAAAAATCAATCATTAAACAAAAAGAATCACATCACATTAAAATAATAATGATTCATGATTCATGTTATCATATTATTTCAAGGCAAAGGAATCAGCAACATCAGTCAGCTTTCACATGTCGGGTGCAGGGTCCACACACATAAATATAATATCTCTCACACACATAATTTTAATCATTAAACAAAAAAATCATATCACATTAAAATAATAATGATTCATATTATTTTAAGGCAAAGGAATCAGCAACATGAGTCAGCTTTCACAGGGTCCAATCCTCGTGGCTACCACTATAACCTTTCAGGGAACTGCCCAGCCTGCAAGAGCGATACCCGGATAAGACGAGACTTGAACTCGTGACTTGCTTAACAACACGAACGCCTTAACAGTGCATCCGTTGGCCATTAGACCAATACCCATCCGTTGGCCATTAGACCAATACCCTGCTGCCATATTCATAATCATTATATTTTAAAACTTTATATTTATCTTTATAACAAGAATATAAAAATTTAATGTTTATAATAAACTCAGTTTTTAACACATATATTTTAAGTACCATCCTTCAAGATTTTTGAGACACTTGATCTTGAGATACTGAAAGACTTATTCTTGGATTATTTAGAAATATTTATTATGAGAGCTTCATAAAATTAAAAATAAGAATAATAAATTCAGTTTCTAACACACATATATTTCAAGGACCATCCTTCAAGATTTTTGAGAGATTTTTGAGACTCATTCTTGGATTATTTAGAAATATTTATTATGAGAGTTTCATAAAATAAAAAATAAGAATAATTTTGTATAGAGATGTGAAATTTAAATAAATATAGATAATATTATTAAAAGTTGCTATAGATTCATCTTCAGTTTAAGTTTAAAGGAATTAAATAACGCTATTGACAATCTTTTCATACACTTAAAAATATGTTTGCATTCACTCATTCACTCAAAGTTAAGATGGATCTATAACGGTTCATATTACAAATTTATTGAAGAAGATGTGTAATTTCTTTCATGGTTAACATAATGTTGACATCTCGTATTTAAAAAATATATTAAAAATTTAAAAATATGTCACTCTCATCTTTAAATAAAATAGTTCAATATTCAGGTTGATAGGTGTGGCTATTTTAAAATGGGACTTCCATAATATAAATTATTTATCAATAATTACTAGGTGGATGGTCGGAATTCAACATCCATGGAATATCTTGGAATATTTTTAGTGGCATCTTAAATCAATGGTTAAGATATACTTCCAAAGTAGTTATGCTCTTTTTTCATTTTAATTAAATAAATTCTCTAAAATGAACTCCATATAAACCTATGTCATATGAATATGAGATATGGTTTTTTGAGCATGTGGTATAACTAAAGCATAGTATTGTAACAAAGCCTATTTACATATTAAAAGTATCCATGATAAATAGGGGTGAACCTCTATACTTAAGAATCTTGTTGAATATTTTTATAATTGTATATATGTTTGACTCATATATTTATTTTTTTAATAATAATAATAATAATTTATTTATTTATTTAATTTTTATGTTTTTTTTTTAATTTTAATAAAGTGAGAAGTATCATGAGATAAGTGTTTAGATGTCTATATTGTTTACCATTTAATTTATATGGTTTCTTTATTATAATTTTATATCAAATTTATAAAAAGATATAAAACAATTTAAGATAAAATACAAACTTTACATATTTCAGTGAAAGATTTAAAGTAAACTATTGCAATATCCTAGTTAACTAATATATTTAATATCAACTTTAAAATAAATCTAAAATTGTGAATAACTATATTTTTCTCAATTTTTAGTTCGAATTTTGAGTTTATTTATAATTATAGTTATAAGTATGTTTATTTTGAAATATGGTTTCCAATTTTTTTTAATTTAATTATCAAATAATTATTAGTATATTTATAATTTAAAGCTTATAAATTTTAATTTAGGTATGGATAGTTATTTTATGGATGATAAAGGTTTAATTTCCATATAATATTAAAGATTCATATTTATCTCAAAAGTAGTTATGTCATTTTTCTATTTCTAATTAAATTGATTACTTAAAAGAAATATCATGTAAACATGAAGTATGGTTTTTTGGGAATGTGCTATATGTTTAACTCATATAATAATTATTTTTATAATAAATAATCATAATAAGAATAATTTAAAATAAACAAATTATATATATATATATATATATATATATATATATATGAAATTTTAATTATATTGTGAGGAAAGTGTTTTTATGTGAGGAGACATTTATTAACCATTTAATTTATATGGATGTGTTTGTCTTATTAGTATTCACAAATCAAATGTTTAGTAGGTCCTTAATATTTTCTATTTATATAGTAGATACAAAAATTAGGCCTGAACCTACTTGAAGGAAACCAAGTCTATTGGCCATTGTACGCCATCTAAATCATGTAATTTATTAGATTTTTACGGAGAGTATTTAGGTAGCTAATATCAAATTTTACTAATACTAACATTTACATAATGCAAAAAGAAAGCTAACCGCTATCAAAAACTGAAAAAAATGTATCTGGCTGCTCTAGTCATCATCTGACTCCACTGGGGCTGGATCTTTAACACTTGAACCTGACATGTCAACTTGTTGCATGGCCTTAACATCCTTCTCCATTCTTCCAAGACGTGCATACTGATGAATTTGACGTAGGTTGATTTCCTTGATGCTTTTGTTAATCTCTGCCAGAGTGGAGACTGCCTTGGGATCCCCTCCTACTTCCTGAACTGAAGTAATGGCCTTAACTAGTAGGCATTTTACTAACCAGTAGGTTTTGATTGAGCGATGAAACAAGGTTATTCTCCCTTGGGTATGCCCCGGGTGTATAATCACTTGCTATAGTTCTTCCATTGCAATGCCATCCTCATCTTCAATTTTGTCTCTAGCTTCCATCTCCCATCCATGAATAAGATATTTTATAAAATAGGGCGTTTCCTCTGAGTAGACTTGAAATAAGGGCTCCATGAGCTCTCTGCTGGATTTCGTGCCTCTCTTGGCTGGCAAATTTTTCTACGCCATAATTTGATGTCGGGTTGAGAGGAGAATGATAACCCCTGGAGCAACAACATGATAGCAAATACCAAAATAGTTAATGAACAGAACATACAATTTACAATGGTTGAGGAAGGAAGCTGAGGGATAACAGTCGTGAGCCCCATGACTCTTCAATAGACTATAAGCATATTTCCTACCCCCCTTAACATTATTACCCATTTTGCTACCTACCCAAGTCCAGAGCAGAGGCAACGTGAGAGCGAAATTTAACTAGGGGGCATAGCAATACAAACAATTGCCAACATTGCCAAAAAAAATATTACTGCTAGCACGCCATCAATCTAAACACCATAAATCTAAACATTTATTTACCCTATATAGCAAAAGAGGATAATAAGAAAATAGATTCTTCCCGTAACCAGAGAGCGCTACATATTGAACTATACCCCCCCTCGAATATTAACATCATTAAATTGCATGCATGCAATTTCCCAATCCGACCCGAAGTAAGGATGCCTGAAAGCTTTTTCGTGGATTCTACTGCCTAGAAGAGGAGCTAGCAAAGCAATTACACTCAATAAATTATCTACCCAAGAAGAAATATTGTTGAAATTTGGTTACCAGAGGACAGGTGGCTCCTAAGGCTTTGGTCCTTGGCCTAGGGAAAAACGTCCAAAATAATTTATTTTTTCTCCTAAAGTGACTTTATAAAGTTATAAAGTCAAATCTAATTTAAAAGTGACTTTAAGTGATAAAGTTACCAAGTCTAATTTTAAAGTGACTTTAATAAAGTCAATGTGAAATTATAAAGTGAAAAGTGACTTTGGAAATAAATGACTAAGAGGGTCTTTATTAAAGTGGGGTGAATTAAAAAATAGAAAGTGAGATTTAAATGAGCATTTAATTTCAACCCTAGATTTAAAGCTATCTCACCCATTGGATTTAGGGATTCCCCAAAAGTCACTTAGGGTTAGGTTAAAGGAGGAAAAGGTGAGAAAAAATCATTCATTCTTTCATGAGTAGATTGAGAGAGGAGGAGAGAAAGCTAAAGAGAAATTTCTGAGCAGCGAGGAGAAGGAGGGTAGTAGCTAGAGACTTCAGAAAATCCGTACAGTGGCAAAGAGACACGGTTCCCAAGGCAAAAATCTGTATAGCAGGAGTGTGGCACATATTTCGAGGAAGGAGGCACAATTTTCAAGGAATATATACAGCAGCTTCAACACAGTTTTTTGGGCAGATTTTGGGCACGAAAATTGAGGAGAGATATTGTTGTTTGGTGGCACAAATTTCGAGGAAATTTATAGAGCAGCTTCAGCACTGTTTTCGAGGCAGGAGGAGGCACTAAAATTGAGGAGGCTTTGTTGTACATTTCGTATAGTTCATATAGCCGTACGACCATACAGTTGGGAAAAAATATCGAGAAAGACAGTCATCATTTAGAGTTGTAATAAATGTTGTAAAATTTTATGTTTTGATTTTTTGGTCAATATGACGATGGGAAAACCACCTACAACTCTTGGGGAAAACCAATTCGAAATCTTCTCTTTATTTCTGAATTTATTTTACAGTGAGTCAAAATTTACAGCAAAAATTCCAGCAACTTAATAAATGTACTTATCTCAATTTCCATGCTTATACCTCGCGTTGGAAAATGTGTTGAACAGTAAACAATCAAAACAAAAATTTTTACAGCATTTATTAAAACATTAAATGCTGACTGTCTTTCTCGATATTTGTGCCCATTTGTAAGGCCATATTGTTGTATGGGCTGTACAGAATGTACAGCAAAGCCTCCTCCTCGATTTTCGTGCCTCCTTTTTCCTCAAAAAAAGTGTTGAAGATGCTGTAAGGATTTCCTCGAAATTTGTGCCACCAAATAGCAATATCTCTCCTTGATTTTCATGCCAAGAATATGCCCAGAAAAATGTGCTGAAGCAGTTGTATGGATTCCTTGAAAACTATGCACCCTTTCTCAAAAAATGTGCCACACTCCTACTGTACGGATTTATGCCTTGGGAATCGTGCCTCTTTGCTGTTGTACAGATTTGTTGAAGTCTCTAGTTGTTGCCCTCCTTCTCCTCACTGCTCAGAAATTTCTCTTTAGCTTTCTCTCCTCCTCTCTCAATCTACTCATGAAAGAATGAATGATCTTTTCTCACATTTTCCTCCTTTAACCTAACCCTAAGTGAATTTTGGGGAATCCCTAAATCCAATGGCTGAGATAGCTTCAGATCTAGGGCTGAGATTAAATGCTCATTTAAATCACACTTTCTATTTTTTAATTCACCCCACTTTAATAAAGACCCTCTTAGTCATTTATTTCCAAAGTCACTTTTCACTTTCTAATTTCACATTGACTTTATTAAAGTCACTTTAAAGTTAGAATTAGTAACTTTATCACTTAAAGTCACTTCTAAATTAGATTTGACTTTATAACTTTATAAAGTCACTTTAGGAGAAAAATTAAATTCTTTTGGACACTTTTCCCTAGGCCAAATATCAAAGCCTTAGGGAGCCACATGTCTTTCGGTAACCAAATTTCAACACTCCGTCTTACCAAGGAAGGTGTTCCTCACCACGCCCATCTTGTCTCTGAAGTAGACATGCTTGCCCCGTGGTAAGGCTTTAGTAAGAATATCTGCAACCTGCTCATCACTGTGAATATACTCAAGCTTCACAACAACCTTCTGAACATAGTCTCTGATGAAATGATTTCTGATATCGATATGCTTTGACCTGTCATGAAATACTGGATTGTCCGTGAGTTTAATGCAACTCTGATTATCATAGTATATCACTGAAGGTCTCAATGGCTAACCAAATAAGCCAAACAACATATTGCGAAGCCAGATGGCCTCACTACTAGCTAGACTGGCTTCCATTTACTTTTCTTCTGCTGAAATCAATGCTACTGACTGATGCTTTCGCTTGAACCACGACACCACTGCCAAACCCAACCCAAAACAACACCCTGAAGTGCTCTTCCTATCATAACCACAAACTGCCCAATAAAAATCAGTGTAACCTTCCAATCTCACTCCACCCCCTGCCTATAATCCAGACCACAATCCACTGTCCCCTGCAAGTACCGCAAAATGTGTTTTGCAGCAACCCAATGCACCCTCCTAGGCTCACACATGAACTAGCTCATCATGTTGACTGCAAAACATATATCTGGTCTAGTGTTGACCAAATACATCAAGGAACCAATCAGATGTCTATACAATGTGGGATCCACCAAATCGGAATCTAAAGCGTGAAGCTTCTTCCAGTTGGTGATCATCGGTGTCGACATGGGTCTACAGTTCTCCATGTGGAATCTACCAAGGATGTCCAAAACATACTTCCCCTGCCCCAAGAATAAATTCCCCTCCTCCTGCCACACCTCCAGACCCAAAAAGTAATGCATTACGCCAATTTTCTTCATCTCAAAATCCAATGCAAGATCTCTCTTATAGCTCTCTATGAGTATCTCTACATTCGTAATTACAAAGTCATCCACATACAACATGAAAACGAGAAGCTCCTCACCTATCACAATAAACTATAGGTTCGGATATGCATCACTCTTTGTGAAAATCATCTCCTGCAAGTATGTATCTATCCGAGAGTACCAAGCTCTAGGAGATTGCTTCAAGACATAAAGGGCTTTCTTCAGTTCGCACACATGGGAATCCTTCCCATTCACCTCAAATCCCTATGGTTTCTCAATGTACACCACCTCCTGTATGAAGCCTTTGAGAAATGCGGTCTTCACATCCATTTGGTGGATCTTCCAACCCATCTTTGCTGCTATCAATATGATGGAGCGAATCGAAGTATATTGAGCCATGGGAGCAAAGGTCTCCTCATAATCTTCTCCCTCGACTTGGGAGAACCCTCTATCCAAAAAAATTTCCTTGAAATTCTCAATGCTGCCATCTGCAACATGCTTTACCTTGTAAATCCATCCTGAAGTAACCACGGATTCGCCCTCAGGCCTCGGCATCACCTCCCAAACATCATTCTTCATGATAGAAGAATACTCCTCCTGCATGGCCTCTCTCCAGACCTACTGGCTAGCTGCCTCCTCATAGCGAGAAGGCTCAGAGTCAATGATGTTGGAAACCATTGCCATATAGCTACAAAACCTCTCAAGCGGTCTACTCTCTCTGATTGGTCTCTTCGGCCTAGCAACAGATCTGACCTCTCTCAAGGTATCCTGAAGCCACTTGGGCTTCCTCTTCCCTGAGAACACTTCTCCCACTGGAGAATTAAACTCCTCCTCATCATCAGGAGCGTGAACTCCTGACTTTTTGTCTGTTGTCCTCCTACCTGAACCTAAACCTGTAGATGTTGAAGTACCATGTGAATTTTCCATCAGTGGACTCCCTAGTGAACTGCTTTGTGGACTGCTCTGCATGCTACCCAAAGAACCACCCCTCTAACTCTACGAGCAACTCCTCACTGATGGACCTAACACCATAATCGATGTACCTTCTGATCCTCCTCATCCCTGCCCACTTGATCCATGTGCCTGACTCAGCTGCTCCTGAGGGTCTAGCTGATCCAGATACTCTAACTCCCATGACCTCCTGAAAGCCTTGTCCTCCTTGAATTTCACATCCAGCCTAAAAACAACTCTCCTCTGTGCAGAACTATAAATCCGAAAGGCTTTCGAGGTCTCACTGTAGCCCACAAAGATACCCTTCTCTGCGGTGGGCTCTAGCTTGGTCCTCTTCTCCTTGGGCATGTAGGAGTATGAAATACACCCAAAGATACAAAAATGACCAACATCGGGCTTCTTCCCAGACATAGCCTCCTCATGAGTCACATTCCCCAAGGCACAATGCAGACTCCTGTTCTGAATATAAACAACAATGTTGCAGGCCTCTGCCCACAAAAAAAATGGTAACCCCTGATCATGTAGCATGGATTTTGTAGCCCCTTCGATGGATCTGTTCTTCCTCTTCGAAACCCAGATCTGCTAGGGGTTGTAAGGAACTGTGAACTCCCTCCAAATGCCTACCTCTGCACAATAATCAACAAACCAAGGGTGTACTCCCCTCCATTGTCCAACCTCAGGGAATTGTTCTTCTGACCTATCTAAGTCTACACAAGAGCTCTGAACTCCTAAAACCGCTTGAAAACCTCACTCTTGGTCTTCAAGAAATAAATCCAGGTCTTCCTGGAGTGATCATCAATGAATAAAACATAATACTCATATCCACTCAAGGAAACATGACACAACTGACCGCTGACATTGGTATGAATCAAATCAAGTATCCCAGTCGATCTGTTGTCATTGCTAGGAAAAGGGGATTTGGTAAAATTGCCCATTAAACATCCTCTGCATGTATCTAGGTGATCAGTACTGAAATGTGGCACACCTGTAGTGATCTCCTGCAATATCCTCAAGGCTCCATGATACATGTGCCCCATCCTATGGTGCCAAATCTCACACAGCTCTGAACTGCTAGCTCTGTTGCCGGTACTACTACTCAATGCCAAAAGGAGCTAAAACACAAAATTTTATACCTTTGCATAACGTACACCAATCACTTTAGCTAAATTAGTTGTAGCGCCCCTAGAATATATAAGAACTTGTCCTCTCCTGAACAATACCTCATACCTTTTGTCCTCCAATGCTAAGACAGATATAAGGTTCTTCCTCATTCTTAGAACATAGAGAACATCTGAAACTTTCAAGGGAGGTTTTGGTTCCCTATCAAATGTCAATGTCCCCACACCAACTGCTCTAACAATGTTGTCATCTCCGAGTACTACCTCTATATCAGTGCCACTCTTTGAAAGCTCTGAGAAGTACTCACGGAATCCTGTCATATGAAGTGAAGCCCCACTGTCAACATACCAGATACCTGAAGATGCTTCGCTAGTGGAGGGAGATGCACACTCCCTCTCAACCTCCATGGCAGGTGATCCTGCACTAGTGGACTCATAAGCAATGAACCCAAAATCCCAGTCAAATCTCTCTGAAAAGTCCTCTATCTTTTCTAATGCTACCATGGTCTTGTCCTTCCTCTTCTTCTTCTTCCCCAGACACATAACTGCATATTGTCCCATCCTCTGACAATTCCAAAAATTCACCTTAGAATAGTCCTTCTGTGTGTTCCCATGTTTACCTTTACCTTTGCCTTTGCCCCCACCACCACTTTTGGAAGCTTGCTTCTTTCCCTTGCCTTTCTTTCCTCCTACTAAAAGTGCTACACCCTCATCCTGCTCAAGTGGTTTGGCTGCCCCAAGCTACTTCTTTCTGATTTCATTCTGTATGCAATCATCCCAGAACCTCTCCCAAGTGGGAAGGGTATCACTTGCACAAATCCCATCAACAAAGTTCAGCCATGAACTAGGAAGGCCATTCACTACAATCCGCACCAACTCAGTGGGTGGAAATACCTCTACAAATTTTGCCAACTCATCTCTCACATTATTGACCTTTTTGAGATATCCAGTAGCACTATCAGTCTTCTCCATCTTAATGGTCTTCATCTTCTCCCTTAGAACCATTTTCCTGTTCACATTGGTACTCTGGTAGAAGTTGTTCAAGGTTGTCCACATCTCATAAGCAAGTCTCTTTCCTCTCACATGATGAATGACATGGTTTTTAATACCATCCAGAATCAGCTCTTTCCCTTGTTATTATTTTTATTAAAGTCTACCAGCTAAACAAGGTTAGCAGGCACATTAACAGGGTGTTGTTGGGTATTCACCATTATACCCCAGACTTCTACATCCTCAAAGATGCTCTGCATTCTTTCCTTCCATACACTGTAGTTACTATGCCCATCCAACCTATCCTCCACCCTCAAGTCCAAAGACATGCTTGCTATCCTAATAAACTGAAAATAACACTGTTGTAGTAAAGGTTTTGTTTTTTGTGTGAAAAATTAGCTTGCTGTAATTTTTCTCTTTACTATCTCAAACTGCATTTTTCAGCAAAATAGCTCTGATACCATGTATAAATTTCTGTTCCCAACCCCAATTTTCAATTTCTGCTTATTTCTCCCATAAATTTAGATGCCCATTCCCATAGCCATAGATTCAACAAGCTGGAAAAATAAATATTTTTTGAAAACAGAAATTCTGGAAATTTCAGAGTGCTGAAATGCAGAAATAAAAACTCAGAAAAATAAATCAGCCATACATAGACATTTAACACATTGATTTTTTGTCAATGTGACCCTGGAAAAACCCCCTACAACTCTTAGGGAAAACCAGTTCGAAAGCTTCTCTTTATTTCTGAATATTGGTTTTACAATGAAACATAATTTACAACAAAAATTCCAACAATTTAATAAATGTACTTATCTCGATTTTCATGCTTATACCTCGCCTTGGAAAATGTGTCGGCGCCAACATCTTGTAGGAGGTCCATGAATTCTGTTGTTTTAATCTTGGAAATTAAATAATACATGGATTACATATTTCAAATTAAAATGTGTCATAGCACTTTTAATCCCAAAATTTTTTGGTGGACCTTCACTGGGTAATAAATTAAATACATCTTAAATGAAATAATACATGGCAGAATACAAAATTTCATTGAGAAAGGTTAATAACATATTCATTGTCATTTCTCCAAACCCGTATTTAACATAGTAGACGCTGCTTAAATTCTCGAAACTCCTCATATTGCTGATATTTTTGGTGCAGACATGATACATCTGCATCAAAGAGTATGCTTGGGAATCCTTTACCACTGAGATTTGTAACACCTGCCACAATATGCATCAACCGATATGTCGTGAGAGTGCCGGTGCCAACATCTTGCACCAGGTCTGTTCTTGAATGGCTTGATCGCCAAGCATTGGCGCTGAAAGCAGTGTGTGGATCCGTGGCTGGCTTCCCACGCACATCTCAGAAACGTTTACTTTGCAGGTGACAATGTCGGTGTCGGCATATTGCACCAGGTCTACGGATTCTCGCTGTTTTAATCGTGGAAATTAAATAATACATCGATTAGATTTTCAGATTAAAATGTGTTATAACATTTTTAATCCCCAAATTTTTTTGGTGGACCTTCGCTGGGTAATAAATTAAATACATCTTAAAGGAAATAATACATGGAAGAATACAAAATTGCATTGAGGAAGGTCAATATATAAACATGTTCATTTTCATTTCTCCAAACCCGTATTTGACAGAGTAGACATTGCTTAAATTCTCGAAACTCTTCATATTGCTAATATTTCTAGGGCAAACATGATACATCTACATCAAAGAGTATGCTTGGGAATCCTTTACCACGAAAATTTGTAACATCTACCACAATATGCATCGACCGATATGCCGTGACAATGTCGGTGCCAACATCTTGCACTAGGTCTGTAGATTGTAACTGTGATAATATAACTGAAGTAGATTATTTCCAAAACAGTGTTTTTTAACAGATTAACAATAACATTATTTAATCCTAAGGTACACACTATTTCAATCGTCAAACATTAAAATCAATGCTTCATAATGATACACGTAACAGTTTAGGAAAATTGTTTTCAAATAAAAACGCTTTACAGCGTAATTACTTTGGCTTGAAATCTCAACCATTTATTTTATTGAAAATATGAATTCTTCAACCTAATATAAACCACATAAAATTCAAAAACTCATAATATTTATTTCATAAATTTTGTAGGTATAATTAGTTGAAATTGACATAAATTTATAATAAGTTTATCATTATTAAAAATGGAAAAAGATAAAGTTTATTAAGATATATTGTAAATTATATAATTAAATTTATAGCATTTTATTCTATGTAAATTTAAATTTAATAAATTTTATTACAATTATTTAATTAAAGTGAAATATCAAATATATAATTTTGCATGTTTAGAAATATTTATTGATATTCATAAAACATACCATATTATTATTTATTGTAAATATTATATATTATATTATATTACAATTTTTGGAAAAGTTATTTGTTGTAAATATTTAGGCCGATAGGCCTTTTCTTTTGAATCAAATATTTTTTTCGTTAACCAATTCATTTTTGTAATGAAACATGTCAGTAGTGACATTACACATTTCCCTAAATTTTTAGGAATTTTCCCTGATTTATGATTCTTTTGAAGATATCGAAATCTCAGCTTTGAAAGCTGGGCAATAGAATCAGGGATCTTTCCAGAAAGATTATTTTCCTTGATAGAAAGTAGCCCTAAACTTCTATGTTGCCCAATTTGAGATGGGAGGTTTCCATGTAAATGGTTACCTCCCATATGAAACCTATCCAACTTTTGAAGAATTTTCAGTGATGATGGGACTGTCCCTATAAAAAAATTGTGACCTAAACCAAGAGTTGTTAAACCGGTTAGGTTTCTAATCTGCAGAGGTATTTATCCTACTAACCCATTCTTCTCCAAGTTTGTGATTGTGATTCTTCTCAGTGTCTTAATTCTCACCTGCTTTGGCATTGACATCATACAGACATCATACAGAGTTCAGCGGAGCGAGTACCCAATTCAAACTTTCTTGCACACAACTGGAGGTGAGTGCTTTTATTTTCATGAATGTAAGAAGTTCTTGAACAACTATGTCTTTTGTAAGATTGATATGCTTTTCAAGTTTTCCTTCTTGTCAGGAATTAGTCTTAAGGTCTTTGGGAATTAATATTTATCATTCACTCAAATAAATTACATTTTCATGTCATTGTTGTTCGTTAACACTTTGAAAAGTTTTTTTTATCCATTTTTGCATCCGACTCCTGAATTAAAATGATTTTTATCTCGAGCATTCCTTATCTGCTTGCCAAATTTGCAGTATGCATTGAAGTCTAGCATGGAACTTTTTGAAATATGATAGTATCCATGGATAAAATTTCAACCCTCTGCCCAAGGAGAGAGAGAAGATATGTAATCAGCATAAAATCAAAACTCGAGACTAGCATAGAGTGTATGAGATGAACAATTCTTGAAACCCAACTTGAATTACAAGTTACAACTTAGGAAATTGGAAACTGAATTTTTTTTTTTGTCTTTTGCTACTTTTGTCTCTGGCTAATATGTTTCAATACCTTGCTATCTGCTCTAATAAGATGTAGAGTATAGATCCTGCAATCAGTATTTATTTTATTACAATATACCTTTGACAATCGTAATTAAGAAAGTTTAGAAGACCATAGTCATAAAATTCAAGATAAATTCAGGTTCCAGAGTCATTAAGGTCAAGGGAAATTAGGCTTAAAGCATACTCAGGATACAAAAGAACATCCTTAATATGGTAAAACAAGTTCCCATTAAGAATTGGTAAACATTTCTGATGCTGCACAGAAATTCTCAAATATGCAAGCAGAAGCACATTGCTTAAAATTAAAGATATTGTCATTTAAGACTATAAATGGATAGCATGCACCAGCACATTTAAAAGTCATGATGAAAAGGCTTAATGCCAAACCCACTTGGAATATAACCACTTAATTGATTCACAGAAATATCAATAGCTTGGAGCATAGTCATCTAGGTTATCTCCAAAGGTAGAGGCCCTTCTAATAAGTATTTTGAAATGTTAAAATAGAAAGCTAAATATGCAAGACCTCCAACCTCTAGAGGTATGTGGCTGCTGGCCTTGTTGTATGACATTACAGACTGTCACGTATAAATAAAAAGAATCCTACTGGACATTTGGGAAGATATGCATGACTAGATAGTTAAATTAATATTTTGTGTCAGATAAAAGAGGCGAAGCTTCAAATCCGTGATGTGAAATCCATACCATTTATTTTCAGTTAAATTCAATTAGAGTAACACTTGTACAATCATATTAGAACTCTTTAATTTAAAAACCTTTATCTCTACAGAAATCATGTTTTTTTATTTCGCATATTTTACATGATATATCATATTCCTGCAAAACCTGAGCAGTTAAAACACACACAAAAGACGAAAAAACAACAAACTTGGTTTTATATGATAACTCGGATAAAACCAATGTTGATTTAGTGACTGCTCCCGTTTGACTTATATTAGCATAGTTTCTTGATAGAATCCAGTCCAAACCTAGGGATTCAACAAAAATATAAATCAATGGAACCTAACCTTTGAATGTTTCAATTGTCTGAGTTGTAAGTTTGAATTACAAGTTACAACTTAGGAAATCAGAAACTAAATTCAACAAAAGTATAAATTTTTGAAGACATGGTGCATAGAATTTTGCATCATGGAATTGATTAGGGAAGCAACTTCATTTTGTAGGCCTCATCTGCTCTTGCATTTCATATTTTAAATCTGTACTTGAAAGGAATGATAATTGTTGGCCATTAAGCTTAAACCACAACCTCTCTGGTATACATTCCTTATCTGCTTGCCAAATTTGTAGTATGCATTGAAGTCTAGTATGGAAATTTTTGAAATACGATGGTACCCATGGATAAAATTTCAACCCTATACATAAGGAGAGAGAGAAGATATGTACTCAGCATAAAATCATAACTTGAGAGTAGCATAGAGTGTAAGAGATGAAAAATTCTTGAAACCCAACTTGAATTACAATTTATACCTTAGGCAATCGGAAACTAATTTTTTTTTCTGTCTTTTTCTACTTTTGTCTCTAGTTATTTTGTTTTAGTACCTTGATGTCTTCTCTAATGAGATCTGGAGTCTACATCCTGTAATCAGCATTTATTTGATTACAAGATACCTTTGAAGATCGTAATCAAGAAAGTTCAAAAGACCATAGTCATAAAATTCAAGATAAATTCAGGTTCCAGAGTCATTAAGGTCAAGGGAAATCAGGCTTAAAGAATTCTTAGGATATGCAAAATAAAATCATTAATATGGTAAAACAAGTTCCCATTAAAAATTGGTAAATATTTCTGATGCTACATAGAAATTCCCAAGTATGCAAGAAGAAGCACGCTGCTTCAAATTAAATATATAATCATTTAAGACTATAAATGGATAGCATGCACTAGCACGTTTTGAAAGTACCATGATGAAAAGGCTTAATGCCAAACCCACTTGGAATATAACCAGTTAATTGATTCAAAAAAATATCAATAGCTTGGAGCATAGTCATCTAGGTTATCTCCAAAGGTAGAGTCCCTTATAATAAGTTGTTTGAAATGTTAAAATAGAAAGCTAAATATGAAAGACCTCCAACCTCTATAGGTATGATGCAGGAGCATGAGGCTCAAGGAGAAAAATAATTCACTTTATTCCAAAAATACAAAAAAAAATTACAAGCAAAGGAGTGGGATCCTTTAGCCTGCGATTTACTGTTTTGATAGATAATATTTTACTAGTATTTAGGGATTTGGATAGTTATCTATTTTATTCAATATATTTTTTAGTTGAGGATTTTCAGACAAATATCATGGAATAGGATTTCATCTAAAATTGGGTAAATTGATCCATAGAATTTTATCAATTTGTTTGTATGAACAATATATTTAAAATGTAAGTTCGAAATGTATTAGGAGTGGAGGATTGGATGGAAAATTTATTAAATAAGAAGAATATTTAAAATCCTATGTATTTTAAGTGAAGGACGACATCATTTTTAAATGTCCGTTGTTCATTTGTTTCTCGAATTATTATTGAATTAATTGAATCCAGTTTGAGTTTTGGGGGTTGATCGATTTATTTATGCAATAATTTATTTTGAGTATATTATAAACTAGATTGGTAGGATTTCTTTAAAGGTGAGTGAATTGTGTGGCTATCGAAAACCATAAGCGTTCACAGAAATCGTTATTACCTTGGCACAATAAAATTTTGATACACCAGGTTTTTTTCGTTTTAGTAAGGGAATTCAAGAATATAACGGAATGTTAAATATGGTGGAATTAAAAAAAATGGTAATTTTTGTCCTGCATAGAGAGAAATAGAGAACATCATAAATCACAAAGAAAACTAACTGGAATCAATGGCTATCGCAGCATCGAACCAGATCCAATGAAGATCGCAATCTAACTTGCACGAAATTTAAGAGATCAGATGGACCCGATATTTTATAAATTCAAGTTAATTAATTAGTTTGGGTGTCTGAAAGCCTTTTAAATCTGATGGACATCGCATTCAGCTCGATTATCTAATGACTATCGCATAATTAGATGCATAGAGGTTAATTTTTTAATTGGACGCAATAAAATTATAGCCAGGGTTTTAATGAAGTTTCAAATCCATCACTAAATCAACGTTATGGTTGATTTTTATTATTGCTACTTTTTATATATTATGCAATAATGATTTTGACATTCAATTGAAGGCTAAGAAAATTGGGTTTTAATGTAATTCAAAATTTGTATAACAAATTTTTAATGCATTTGTTTTGGGTTATAAAATTGAAAGTTGATAACTGATTTTCGAAAGGAAAATCGTGAAGAAGTTCCACCAGAACTAGAGGAAATTGTGTCAAGATTTGAGAGCTTATCACTTACACCTACATCCAGACCACCATTAATGGTATCAAAGTAGCATTTAGACACTGAAAAAAAACTCAAAGTTCAGGAAAAGAAATCCAACATGGCTTATAGAGTTGGAAGAGGAGGTGGTGCTAGTCGAAGAAGAGGAAGACCAGTTGTAAATGCTGAAGTGATGGAGGTTATGCAACAGATGCAAGCCAGATTATAAGAAATGGAAATGGGAAATGAAAGAGATGCAGATGTCGGAGATGTCAGCAAGCCTAAAGTTGAATCTGTAGAAGAGGGAGAACCTACAGAAGTTACTCCTGAAATGAGATTTTTTAAATTAGTGTTGGGACCCACATCTAAACCCAGACTTGAGGTTTCGGTTTTTAGAGGAAGCTTAAATCAAAATGAATTTATAGATTGGGTTAATGACATAGATAAGTTCTTCGATTATTAAGAAATAAATGAAGGAAAAAGAGTGAAATTTGTTGTCACAAAATTGAAAAGACATGCAGCGCTTTGGTGGGATGGAGTGTAGGCAGAAAGAAGGAGACTTGGTAAGCATCCAATAAATAATTGGAACAGGATGGTGGAAAAGTTGAGAGGTAATTTTTTTCCAAGTGATTATCAGCTTTCATTATTTAGACAAATGTAGAATCTTAGATAGAGATCAATGATAGTCAAAGAATACACAGAGGAATTTTACAAGGTGAGCATAATAACAGGACAAATTCAAGATACAACATAGAAGATTGCAAGACATATTAATGGTCTCAGAATGGAGATACAAGATGAGATAAGTCTATTGTCTCCTAAAACAGTGGAATAGGCTTATCAGATGCCCCTGAAGGTTGAAGAAAAACTCATAAGGAAACAATCTGCCAGAAGTAGAGGTAATTTCCAAGGAAAAGGAAGTCAAGGTGGTAGAGGAAGATCTACAACACCGAGAGAAGGAGCTAGCAGTAGCTCAAGTCAGCATACACACACAAAAGGTGATGCAAGTGGCAGAAGGAGTTTTTCCAGAGGAAGAGGAGGTAGAGGCAGAGGAAGAGAAATAAATTGTTATAGATGTAATAAGCTTGGGCACAAAGCTTATGAATGTCCAGAGAATGTGGGGACAAATCAAAGAAATGTAATTGTTTCTTAGAATGAAGAGGAAGCAGCAAAGCCAGAAGCAACAAAAGTGCGAGAAGCAGAAAATACACCAGAGAAAGGAGATTCTTTGGTAGTTAATAAAGTTTTGTTAAAACCAACAAAGGAAGTTGTTGAACCAGCACAGAGAAAAAAATTGTTTATAAGTGTATGAAAAGTTCAAGGAAAATGATGTCAAATGGTAATTGATAGTGGCAACACTGATAATTTGGTTTCTACAGAAGTGGTAGAGAAATTGAAATTGAAGATAAAGAAACATCCAACACCCTACAAGGTATCATGGCTTCAGAAAGGACAACTACTATTAGTAAATGAACAGTGTGAACTGGAGTTGCAGTTGGGCAGCTACAAAGATAATATTATGTGTGATGCAATGCTTATAGACATATGTCACATATTTATGGGTAGACCTTGGCAGTATAATAGAGGAGCTATGCATGATGGGAAGAAGAACACATACAAGTTTTGTAAATATGGTGTCAATCATACATTTTTTCCGATAGAAGAAGAAGTTGCATCAAAAAGAAGATCTGATCCGAAATCTTTGTTACTGAGTGGAAAAGAATATCTGCAGCAGATTGAAGATGATGAGGTGAACTTTGCATTAATTTGAAAACCCAAGGTAGTAATTACTTCCACTAAAATTTTTGATTTACCAATTGAAATTCAAAAGATGCCAGAAAATTACTATGATATCATTGTAGATGATTTCCCGGATGAATTACCACCTATTAGAAAGATTAGCCATCGTATAGATTTGATTCCAGGAGAAAAGTTTCCAAATAAAGCAGCATACAGGATGACTCCTACAGAAAATGAAGAAATTAGGAAGAAAGTACAGTAGCTATTAGATAAAGAACTGATTAGAGAAAGTTTGAGTCCTTGTGTAGTGCCAACAGTGTTGAATCCAAAAAAAGATGGAGGCTAGAGAATGTGCATTGATTCAAGAGAAATGAATAAACTAACAATCATGCATAGATTTCCTTTACCAAAAATTGAAGATTTGATGGATTGTTTAAGTGGAGCAAGATATTTTATAAAGCTAGATTTAAAGAGTGGCTATCATCAAATGAGGATAAGGGAAGGAGATGAATAGAAACTAGATTTTAAAACAAATGAAGGATTGTATGAATGGATGGGAATGCCATTTCGATTATCAAATGCTCCTAGTACATTTATGAGGCTTATGAACGAAATGTTGAGGGAATTTATTGGTAAATTTGTAATAGTATATCTAGATGATATACTAATTTACAACAAGTCTAAAGAAGAACACTTCAGACATCTGAATTATGTCTTAAGGAAGTTGCAACAGGAAAAGTTGCTGGTAAATTTTAAAAAATGTTTATTCATGAAGGAAGAGTTGATATATTTAGGTTTTTTTGCTTTTGCTGATGGATTGAAGATGGATCCAGCGAAGATAAAGGCAATCATAGAATGGCCTTCACCTAAGAGTGTTTTTGAGGTAAGAAGGTTCCATGGTCTTTTTAGTTTTTATTGAAAATTCATAAGAAATTTTAGTAAGATCAATGCTCCTATTATTGAAACCATAAAGAATGACAAACAACCATTTAGATGGACTGATGAAGCGGAGAAAAATTTCCAGTTGTTGAAAATAAAGATAATATAAAAACCCATTTTAGTTTTTTCTGATTTTAACAAACATTTTCAAGTGAAATGTGATTGCAGTGGAGAAGATATTGGAGCTATGCTAAGTCAAAAAATAGCTTATTTCAGTGAGAATTTGAATGAGACAAGAAGTAAATATTATTCTTATGACAAATAATTTTATGCAGTTGTACAGGCATTAAAGTAGTGGAGAAATTACTTGATGTCTAAAGACTTTGTGCTTTATTCAGAAAATCATGCATTGTAGTACATTATGCAGCAGCCAAAATTAAATCAGAAACATGCAAAATGGGTAGAGTATCTTTAGAGTTTCAGTTTGTATTGAAACATATAACTGGCCAAGTAAACAAAGTAGCAGATGCCTTAAGTAGAAAAAGAATTTTAATTCAAGAAAGTCAAATTCAAGTGTTGGGTTTTGATTTTCTTAAGGAGTTATATAAAATAGATTTGGATTTTAAAGAGGCATTTGAAGCATGCAGTAATCATGTTTTGTTGGACAGAAGTAAGTGGCTAGATTGTAACATACCCCGATAACCTCGCAGGAAAAATGCATGGAGTTAGGACTTTTTTTCAACATTTACGAATGTGTAACCTTATAAATTTCTTTATATATTTCTGCATTAACCATTTAATTACCCATTATATTCACTTAGAGAAATATTTAGCAAAAATCATAGTGAGTTACACAACCATTAATTGTTCTTGTTGTAGCATATTAACTTAAATTTCCTGCTATAACTATGCATCGATCCCATGTTCATTTTAATTCAATTAGTAGATCACCTAATTGATAATATCAACGTCATATCATGAAAGAAATTAACATCATCAAAACGACACAATTAACAATCACATAAATAGACACCGATATACCCTGGAAACCCCGTAGGGTGAAAACCAGCAAACGTATAATTTTATTATTAAACGCTCGTGAGGGTTGTCACCCCTCACTCAATGGTTATAAGGGAGTCCATCCCTTGACCATTGTAATAAAATTTACATATAAAAATAATCTTAAACGAAACATAACTAGCTATAAGTTATTACAATGGTCAAGGGATGGACTCCCTTATAACCATTGAGTGAGGGGTGACAACCCTCACGAGCGTTTAATAATAAAATTAAACGTTTGCTGGTTTTCACCCTACGGGGTTTCCAGGGTATATCGGTGTCTATTTATGTGATTGTTAATTGTGTCGCTTTGATGATGTTAATTTCTTTCATGATATGACGTTGATATTATCAATTAGGTGATCTAATAATTGAATTAAAATGATCATGGGATCGATGCATAGTTATAGCAGGAAATTTAAGTTAATATGCTACAACAAGAACAATTAATGGTTGTGTAACTCACTATGATTTTTGCTAAATATTTCTCTAAGTGAATATAATGGGTAATTAAATGGTTAATGCAGAAATATATAAAGAAATTTATAAGGTTACACATTCGTAAATGTTGAAAAAAAGTCCTAACTCCATGCATTTTTCCTGCGAGGTTATCGGGGTATGTTACAAATGGTATCGGAGCACCAGTTACAACAGTTTGGGCTGTCAATTTTGTGCTCACTGATTATTACATATTTTGTTAGTTTTATAAACTTTTGCTAATCTGTGTTGTAAGTGTGTACAGTTGAAATGGCTGAAGGTGAAGGGATTTATGTGGATCTGCGGGATGAGTTTGCTACTCCAGATCCCAATGCCCCGGTAATGGCTATGTTGCACAGGCTGCAACGAGAATTGGCTGAACTGAGAAGCCAAAATGACATGTTGTCATCAGCCAGTAAGGAGCAGGAAAATCTCATCAGAGAACTAACTTCCCGGAACAGCCAGGAAGGCGAAGGTTCCGGAAAGAGAAATATGGATGAGTCTGATGATGATGCTGCTAGACAGCAGCATAAACAAAAAAGAGAATTGCAGGGAGAATTTAGAAAGATCAAACCTCCTTCCTATGATGGGGAGAAGGAGGAGGATGCTGAAGCTTGGTTGCTGAACATGATCAAGTATTTCCAAGTATATGAATATGAGAGCAATCTGAAGACTCATGAACAGAACTACAGTGCATATGATTTATAATTTGCAGCTATTATCCATGCTTTAAAATGTGGAGGCATTATCTCTTGGGGAAGAAGTTCACATTAATGACTGGTCATATCAGCCTCAAATATTTTTTCTCCCAAACTGACCTGAATGCAAGACAAGCCAGATGGCTGTCTTTTCTAAGTGAATTTGATATGGACATAAAACATATCAAGGGGAAGGAGAATAAGGTTGCTGATGCATTAAGTAGAAATTCTTGTCAAAATCTAAACAGCATGGGGAGTAGTGCCCATATGGAGGTAGAGGAATTGGTGGGAAAAGCAGCAACTCAAGATCCCAACTATGAAGCACTCTTGGTGAAATTACAGACAAGGGATAAAACAGATTACACTAAAAACCAACAAGGGCTGCTCTATTACAAAAACAGGTTGTATATTCCAAATATAGAGTCATTGAAAAGAGAAATTCTAGATGAATATCACAAACAACCCTATGCAGGACATCCAGGATATCAAAAGATGTTAACAGCCCTGAAGAAGAAGTTGTTCTGGCCAGGAATGAAGAGAGATGTGGCAGTTTCACATATGCAAGAGTGTTTGGGTGGGAAACGCGTTTTCTGAATGGGAAAGGAAGAAACGCCATCGTGCAGTCCGGACGAAGTTCAACCGAGCCAGAACTGTACCAATTTCAGTCGATCATCCTCACAGGCGGCGTAATCCTGTGAAAGTAAACTCCTCCTCCAGGCTCGCACGCAACCCTGTCCTGTATATAATCCAGTGCAAGGAGAACGATTAGAAAACAACCCAACGACTTCACAAGCCATAAAAACCCGAAACAGAAACACCATGTAAATTCACCCTACATAAAGTCTAGGGTTGGAAACCCATAGGTAAAGGGACGGAGCACTGTCAGGGTTTGAATTAACCGGAGGTGAGTGAACGAAAACCCTTACACTCTCGGAAAACCGGGGTGTAACCCAATAGGAATGAATTTTGGAGATCGTGAAACTGTTGTCACGATCGAAACCCGGTTTATAAAACAACTATAATGGTACTCGCAAGCCGCGTAGAGATCATATGTTGCGCTAATACATATATTATGAAGCCAACATAATTATTTTATTGATGTACAATAACCACAATAAATTGACCAATGGTTATATGGTGATGCCGGAAAGGTCAACCTACGCAGCACGATTTTGTACCAACACATAAGGTTGAATATACCTAACTTTGGAGGGCGGGGATATAATTATGCTCATGGGTAGTGTTGAATGTATATATATAGATCTTTTGATGTGAATGCAAAAGGTAAACGTTTCATCTATAACGATGTCACTTTTGTAAATCGTATACTTTAGCCTTTAGGTTGTGTGTATAAAGTGATGCGGAAACATATATAATGTAACATTTCATGTGTGATGAATTCATATTTCATCAATCGTATACTATACCATTGGAAGGGTTGGCTATAGTGAGTGGGATTCTCCTATAATGATATAGTGAGTGGGTTTTCCTATAATAGAAAAATGTTTCAAACATTAAGATAAATTATATCATTAGTCTTTCCATTTGAAAAGAAAAAGGGGTCATTGTTCTTGAAATATTCCATTAGAGAAAAAAGGAAAAAAAAAAACCTTAGAGGTTAATAACAATATAGAATTATCTATATGGAAAAAAAAAATAAAAAAATTTGGAGGTGTGACAAATGGTATCGGAGCACCAGTCAAATTCAAGTGTTGGGTTTTGATTTTCTTAAGGAATTATATAAAATAGATTTGGATTTTAAAGAGGCATTTGAAGCATGCAATAATCATGTTTTGTTGGACAGAAGTAAGTGGCTAGATTTTTTCATGCAAGAAGGTTTATTGTTTAAAAGAAATCAGTTGTGCATACCAAATTGTTCCATGAGAGAAAATTTAATTAAATAGAAACATAGTGGTGGACTTGGTGGACATTTTGGTGCAGATAAGACTTATGAACAACTTATTCATTTTTATTTTTGGCCAAAGATGAGAACTGAAGTGGAGAATTATGTGCGAAATTGTAAAGTTTGTCAGTATGCAAAAGGAAGAAGTCAGAACAGAGGTTTGTATGTTCCATTACCTATTCCAGATAGACCTTGGGATATGGTAAGTATGGATTTTGTTTTGGGTTTACCGAAAACACAGAGAGGGAATGATGCAATTTATGTTGTAGTTGACATATTTTCTAAAATGGCACATTTTATTCCATGTTATAAAACCAGTGATGCTACTCATGTTGCTAATTTTTTTTTTAAAGAGATTGTAAGGTTGCATGAGTTACCTAAAAGAATTTTCTTTGATAGAGACACCATATTTGTTGGTCATTTCTGGAGGACATTATGGAAAAATCTTGGAACTAAACTGAGTTTCAGCTCAGCTTATCACCCTCAGACTGATGGATAGACTAAGGTGGTGAACAGAAGCTTGGGTAATATTTTAAGAAGTCTTTCAGGTGAACATCCTAAATAGTGGGATTAGATTTTAGCACATGCTGAATATGCTTATAAAGACTCTCCTAACAGGAGTACAGGGCAGAGTCCACTCCATATTTTTTATGGAATGCACCCAAGAGGAGTGTATGAACTAAGAAATTTGGGAAAAGAAGAGATGAGAAGTGCTGATGGAGAAGAGTTTGCCTCATAAATAACATTGTTACTGATGAAACGGGAACTCTAGCCCAAAATGGCTCAAAAAACATGAAAAAATGCCCCAAAAACAAAAAGTGTGTATTCCAGAATGCATTTGGTTTTTTCTCATGGTCAAATTTCACCTTTTTATAAAATTATGCTACAAACGAAATTGTTTCTTAAAAAACGGATTGAAAAAACACCTTCAAAACAAAACGAGTTGATGCTGGAATAACAAAAAAAAAAAAAATTGTGTTACACTTTTGACACATTGTAACAATGGAATTAAAGACAACATATTAGGACATTGAAAAATCGTAAAATTCTAAATTTTTTGATATATGATGTTAAATATAAACAAAATCATGTCTGAAGGACTTATCATTTCGATCAATTTTTATCCATGTTGTTAAACATAAAATATCTTGACTCTAAATAACCCTAAAATTGTAATTATTTTCAACTATAACATTAAAGATAAAATTTCGTAGTGCATAAAAAGCTTAATGAGAAGTTGTAAATCTCAAGTTTTTAAATCTTAAGTTTTCAAGATACTTGAACCATGAAATTATGGAGAAACTATATGACTTAAACAATTTTTAAAAATGAACAAGTAAATGAAAAAAATTTATTCATATATTTGTTTGTTTATATATTAAAACATATCTTTTAATTTTTTTATTGTTTTTCTATATTTTAAATTATAATTGTTTTAGTTTTAAGAAAATAAAAATTAAAAATTAAAATCTTCTTATATATGTTTGTTTATATTTTAAAACATATTTTAATTTTTTTTTTTTTTTTAATTTCTTTTTTATATTTTAAATAATAATTGTTTTAATTTAAAAGAAATTAAAATTAAAAATTAAAAATTTTATATATTTGTTTGTTTATTTTTTAAAACATATTTTTTAATTTGTTTTTATTGTTTTTTTATATTTTAAAATTTTAATTGAATAATTTTCTTTTCTTTTTTTTTGTTTTTTTTCAACAATACATTTTTTTTATTATAATAGTATTTGTTTAAAAAAAAAAATTAATTTTTTATATAGTTTTTGTTTGAAAAAAATAAAATTAATTTGTCGCCCGCTAGGGGCCGGAGGTAGGTTGGGCAGCCCTCGACGACGCCGCTCGGCCAGCCTCCACCCAGCCAGGAGTTGGAGGCTGTCGACTGGCACCGTCGAGGGTTGCCCAGCCTGCCTTCGGCCCCCGACTGGGCGGAGGGCGATAGGCGATTCTAAGAATCGCCCTCCACCCAGCTGGGGGCTAGAGGCAGGTTGGGTGGCGATTCTCGGAATCACCCTTCGCCTGTCGGGGGTTGGAGACTGGTCGAGTGACACCGTCCAAGGTTGCCCAGCCTACCTCCGCCCCCGGGCTGGGCCGGAGGCAGGCTCAGGAGCCCTCGATGGAACCACCTAGCTTGCCTCTGGCCACCGGCTGGGTGGAGGGAAATTCTGAGAATGGGATGGAGGCAGGCTGGACAGCCCTCGACGGAACCGCCTGGCCTGCCTTCGGCCCTCGGCTGGGTGGAGGATGATTCCGAGAATCACCCTCAGTTGGCCGAAGGGCGATTCTAAGAATCACCCTCCACCCAGCCGAGGGAAATTCTCGGAATCGCCCTCCGCCCAGCCGAGGGCCGGAGGCAGGCTAGGCAACACCGTCGAGGACTGCCCAGCCTGCCTTCGGTGTCGAAGGAAGGCTAGGCAGCCCTCGACGGCGCCACTCAGTTGGCCTCCAGTCCCCAGCCTGGCGGTGGGTGATTTCGAGAATCTTCCTCTACCCAGCCGGGGGCCAGAAGCTAGCCAGGTGGCACCATCGAGAGCTGCCCAACCTGCCTTCAGAATCACCCTTCGCTCAGCTGGGGGTGATTATCGGAATCGCCCTCCACCCAGTCAGGGGCCGGAGGCAAGCCGGGCGATGCTGTCAAGGGTTTCCCAACTAGAATTTGACCCGCGGCTGGGTGGAGGGCGATTCTCATAATCACCCTCCGCCCAATTGGGGGTTGGATGTAGGTTAGGCAGCCCTTTACGACGCCACCGGTTGGCCTCCAGCCCTTGGCTGGGCAAAGGGAGATTCTCGGAATCACCCTTTGCCCAGCTAGGGGCCGGAAGATGGTCAGGCGGCGCTGTCGAGGGCTGCCCATACCAGCCAGGGGACAGACGTAGGCTAGGAAACCCTGGATGGCGCCGCCCAGCCTATCTCCAGACCTCAGCTGGGCAGAGGGCGATTCCGAGAATTGCCCTCGGCTGGGCAGAGGGCGATTCCAAGAATCACCCTCGGCTGGGTAGAGGGTGATTCCCATAATCGCCCTCCACCCAGCCAGGGGTGATTCTCGGAATCGCCCTCTACCCAGCCGGGGGTGATTCTCGAAAACACCCTCTGCCCAGCTAAGGTCTAGAGGCAGTCCGGGTGATGCCGTCGGGGGCTTCCCAGCCTGCGTCCGGCCCCCAGTTGGGTAGAGGGCAATTCAAAATCGCCCTCCGTCCAGCCAGGGGCCAGAGGCAGGCTTGGCAGCCCTCGACAGTGTCACCCGACTGACCTCTAGCCCCCGGCCGGGGGGAGGGTGATTTCGAGAATCTCCCTTTACCTAGCCGGAGGCTAGAGGCTGGCTAGGTGGTGCCATTGAGGGTTGCCCTGCCTACCTCCAGCCCCTGACTCAGCAGAGGGCGATTCTGAGAATCACCCCCTGGCTGGGCGGAGGGCGATTCAGAGAATCGCTCTCGGCTGGGCGGAGGGAAATTTCGAGAATCGCCCCCGACTGGGCGAAGGCCAGTAGGGTGGCGCCATCGAGGGGTGCTCAGCCTGCCTCTTACCCCCGGCTAGGCGGAGGGAGATTCTCGGAATCACCCTCCGCCCAGCCGGGGGCCGGAGGCAGGCTTGGTGGCATCGTCAAATGAAGGAGACTGGGTTTTGGATCTATTCTTAGGAAAAGGTAAGTTTTATTATACAAATTTAAATTTAAATATTTTATTTTTTACTTTTTGTGTCTTTAGACTAATTTTCTTACTTATTTTTTTTGTGCTTGATGATTAGGTACAACACTAGCATGTTGCCTACCAAAAGGAAGAAATTGCATTTCCATTGAGAAAGACCCAGTGCAATGCAAATTTATTCAACAAAGAATTAATGCTCTTGATTTCCTTCCAGATGTGAAGCAAGAAGTTGGCTTGAGGAAAGGGGATTTTAATGAATCATGTGTGGAAAAAAAAGCCGAGGGACCTCAACCACCATTATATGGAATGATTTGAAAGGGACACTTTTGAAGATTTAAAGACATGAAAGATATGTTAGAAGATGACAATGACCAAAATGAAGCAGAAAATGTAGTGGAAGAAGCCATCAACGATGTTCTAGATGATGTTGAACATGTATTAGTTGATATTGTTGATGATCTTTAAGTTATGCTTGCAAACAAAGCTCATTTTTGAGATCTATTAATCAGTTTTACTTGTAATGTTTAGACTTTGATATTTTATGAGAAGAATCCTTATTTTTTGCAGAAAACATGTGGTTACTATTATTTTTTGACATAAAATTCAATAAAAATGCTATTTTCTTAAGTTTTTTGTTAATATTTTCCCAAAAATTAGTTTATTCAACATGTTTTTTTCAACAAAAAGTCTCTAAAAGTGTATTTTTTGCATTCTATTTCTATTTAAATTTTGTATTTTTTTGTCATATCGTTCAAAATATTGGTTTTTTAGCGACAATTATTTGATGTGCATTGAAAAATTAATTAGCAATACATAAACTTGTAGAAAATATAAACTTTATAATATTGACCATTTTTTCATTTTTTATCTGTGTGAGAAAGTGAAGATATCATTACAAATTTTTATTTTAAAAAAAGGTATTTTTTTCTTTTTAAAACACAAGTACGTAAATCCACTTAAAAATAAACATCTCACGGAAGAAGAAGACATTAGAAAATGTATAGTGTCAAAATCAATCCTCTAAAAAAACATTGGTGATGATAAACCACCACTATTCAAAATCAACATAAAAAGCACCACAGAAAAAAAAATTAAAGTGCCAAAAACATGCTCAACTTTTTTTTTTTGCATCACCACTTTTCAAAATCGGGTGTTTTTATTGCTACATAAAAAATTAGGTACCAGTGCAATTACCTATTTCATCGGTAACAATGTTAAATTTGAGCAATACATGAATAGGTAAAACAACAATTATAGGACATCAACATCAAGTACAAGAGCAGAGCATATTTGAAGAAAAGGGAAGTTAATTTTGAGGTTGGAGATTTGGTTCTAGCACACCCGAGGAAGGAAATATTTCCAAAAAGGGCGTATAATAAATTGAAATTTAAGAAAATTGGGCCATGCAGAGTATTGAGAAAATTTTCTGCAAATGCATATGAAATTGAATTACCCCCTGACATTGGAATGTCTCCAATTTTCAATGTTGTTGATTTGTACAGGTATGAGGACGGAGACACAAGTGATAGAAATGAAGACAAAGAAGAGATTGATTGGTTGAAACAGTTACCCACAGCAAAAACATTTTAGCCAAAGAAGATTTTAGACAAAAGATTTTCTAAGAAAATGAGAAGACGGGAATACCTTGAGTATTTGATTAAGTGGAAAGATCAACCAGTTGTAGAAGCTACTTAGATGAAAGATACCATGCTACAGAAACTGGGTAGTTTTGTAGAGGAGGTCATGGATAGGAGCCCATGAAAAATTTTATCCTCAAGAGTCTAATGCAGGAACATGAGGCTCGAGGAGAAAAATACTTCATTTTATTCCAAAAATACAAAAAAAAAATTACAAGAAAAGGAGTGGGATCCTTTAGTCTTTGATTTACTGTTTTGATATATAAGATTTTACTAGTATTCAGGGATTTGGATAGTTTTGTATTTGATTCATTGACTTTAGTTTTCAGCTGAGGATTTTTAGGCAAATATCATGTAATAGGATTTCATCTAAAATTAGGCAAACTGATCCATAGAATTTGATCAATTTGTATGTCTGAAAAATATATTTAAAATGTAAGTTAGAAATGTATTAGGAGCGGAGGATTGCATGGAAAATTCATTGAATACAAATAATATTTCAAATCCTCTGTATTTTAAGTGGAGGGTATCATTTTTAAATGCGAGTTGTTCATTTGTTTCTGAATTATTATTGAATTAATTGAATCTAGTTTGAGTTTGGGGGTTGATCGATTTCTTTATGCATTAATTTATTTTGAGTATATTATAAACTAGATTGGTAGGATTTCTTTATATAAAATGTGATTGATTTGTGTGGCTATCAAAAACCATAAGCCTTCACAGAAATCGTTATTACCTTGGCACAATAAAATTCCGATACACCGGTTTTCTTTTCGTTTTAGTAATGGAATTCAACAATATAACGGAATGTTAAATATGGTGGAATTAAAAAAATGGTAATTGTTATAATGCATAGAGAGAAATAGAGAACAACATAAATCACAAAGAAAGCTAAGTGGAATCAACGGCTATCGCAACATCGACCCAGATCCAATCAATATTCCAATCTAACCTGCATGAAATTTAAGAGATCAGATGGACCTGATATTTTATAAATTCGGGTTAATTAATTAAGTTGGGCATCTGACAACCTTTTAAATCTTATGGCCATCACATTCAGCTTGAAGATCTAATGACTTTCACATAATTAGATTCTTAGAGTTTAATGTTTTAATTGGACACGATAAAATTATAGCCAGGGTTTTAATGAAGTTTGAAATCCGACACTAAATCAATGTTATGGTTGATTTTTATTATTGCTGCTTTTTATATATTATGCAATAATGATTTTTTCATTTAATTGAAGGCTAAGAAAATTGGGTTTTAATGTAATTCAAAATTTGTATAACAAATTTTTATTGCATTTGTTTTGGGTTATAAAAATGAAAGTTGATGACTAATTTTCGAAAGGAAGACCGTGAAGAAGTTCCACCAGAACTAGAAGAAATTCTGTCAAGATTTGAGAGCTTATCACTTACACCTACATCCATACCACCAAGGTATGTGGCCGTTGAGATTTTTGTATGACATTACATACTATCGTGTACAAATAAAAATAATCCTATTGAAATTTTGGGAAGATATGCATGACTAGATAGTTAAATTAGTAGTTCATGTCAGATAAATGAGGCAAAGCTTCAAATCCCTTATGTGAAATCCATACCAGTTATTTTCAGCTAAATTCAATTAGAGTAACACTTGTAAAATCATATTAGAACCCTTGAATTTACAAACCTTTATCTCTACAGAAATCATGATTTTTTTTTCACATATTTTACATGATATATGATATTCCTACAAAACCTGAGCAGGTAAAACACACACGAAAGACGAAAAACAAAAAACTTGGTTTTATATGATAACTCGGATAAAACCAATGTTGATTTATTGACCGCTCCCGTTTGAATTATATTAGCATAGTTGCTTGACAGAATCCAGTCCAAACCCAAGGATTCACTGAAAATATAAATCAATGGAACCTAACATTTGAATGTTTCAATTGTCTGAGTTGTAACTTTGAATTGCAAGTTACAACTCAGGCAATCGGAAACTAAATTCAACGAAAATATAATTTTTTTAAGACATGGGGCATATAATTTTGCATCGTGGAATTTATTAGGGAAGCAACTTCATTTCGTAGGCTTCATCTTCTCTTGCATTACATATTTTAAATCTGTACTTGAAAGGAATGATAATTTCTAGCCATTAAGCTTAAACTGCAACCTCTTTGGTATGGATTCCTAATCTTTTAGCTTCCTTAACATTTTCATATAGCCGGAACCATTGGACTGCATATCCAACTTCAATTTTGTATTTCCCTTTTTCTTGAGACCTTAACATTTTGATATTTTCAAAAGACATAGGTATTCCACCTGACAAATTGTTGGAGGAGAAATCCAAGACCTCAGGACTTTGAAATTCAGCTAATGACATCATAATTTGACCTCCAAGTGCAATGTAATCAATATTGATGTATACTAATTCTCTGCAACTTCCAAACCCACTTGGAATATAACCACTTAATTCATTCACATAAATATCAATAGCTTGGAGCATAGTCATCTTCGTTATCTCCAAAGGCAAAGGCCCTTCTAATAAGTTGTTTGAAATGTGAAAATAGAAAGCTAAATATGCAAGACCTCCAACCTCTAGAGGTATGTGGCCGCTGAGCTTATTGTATGTTAGATCTAGCAGTAATCAAAATTTTGTCCCTCGTTAATTTATTGTACCCTCTTCTAAAGCATTACTTGCAATTGGAAATCCAAGTATTCATTATGAAATTATATATTAAATAGAAATTAAAGAAGTGTTAATTCATGCTTCGCTTACATATTATTTTATGCATTAATATCTCTTCCAATGCATTAAAATGAAATGCAGGTATTTCCATTAGAAAAAATAAGGTTGTAATTTTCTACCATGATGGAGCCAACCTTGACTGAGAATGCCATCCCCATATTGTTGAATGGTTCAACTGGTATTAAACCTCTACTCCAAATAATAAACATTGGCTCTGTCTATTCATCAAAAACTATCTCTTCACACTACCACATCACTCTCTCTGATGGGACGTATTAGCACAAGACTTTGCTACCATTTTTTTATAGCACACAAGTTTCATCTGAAGACATCTAGATCGACTCAATCATTTTACTTAAAAAAGAATCTTTCACACTGTCTCCAAACTCTTCGTAAGATTAAATTCTGTATTAAACCCTTTCTTTTATCCTATTTGCATTCTTCTTGTATAACAATGAATTTTACATTCCTTTTTTTTTTTTTAATTCTTCATTCATTTCAGATCCATTCGAGTCCTAGAACTTGAATTTGTACGACGTAACACACCTTTGGTTAAGGAATCATGAACAATATTACACTTAAAGGAAGGAAAATCCCAATAAAGCTCTTCATCAGCACAGGAGATTATGCCAACTATTGTAACTCTGAAAAATACATCCACAACAACACTTGTATCATTCAAATCACTCAATCCCTACCGAAAATATTGGTCAATCCAAGGTATAGCATCAACAAAAATACCCTTGAAGAATTACAGCACCACACATGGCTCAGGAAAAGTCTTCGGCTTTGACCTCATCGATTGTGATAGAGATGAGATTCACCTTTCTGCATTTTTTGAATTAGTTGAATCCCTTTATAATCTCATTGAATATGAGCAACTATATATTGTTTCCAATGGAATAATTAAAAAAACAAACCCAAACTACAACCACCTAAACAGTAAAGGGGAGATTTACTTATTTGTTGTGTCGACTGTCAAACCATGTTTAGAATATGATCCAAGCTTCCCTTACCATAACTTTCATTTCAAAAAAATTGCTAAAATCAAGTCCACAAACCCAAATACCATTGTAGATGTTATTGGTGTGGTTAGCTCCACCTCTCCTGCTTCAACAATTCGAGGAAGAGATGGAACTGAAACACTAATAAAAAGACTCACATTGAAGGAAAAGTCAAGTTTTAGCATTGATTTAACAATATGGGGAGATCAATGTGTCTCTATAGGAAAGGACCTTGTTGAATTATGCTCTTCTAACAACCCGCCAATCCTTGGTGTCAAAGGAGGTCGGGTAACTGCATTTAATGGAATCACCATAGGGAAAATCTCCACTACCACTCTTATCGTAAATCCAAACATTGAAGAAACTCAAAAACTCCATACTTGGTTCCATGATACAGGCTACAACTCTTTGTCTCCATTTTTGAGTAGAAACTATAATGTCGCTTCCAATTGAGCTTTACCAAAGAAGACAATTCAAGAAATATCTTACATGGAAGTCTCTGAGAAGGAAATATGGGTTTGGGTTCATGCCATAGTGACTTCTCTACACATGATGACTTCTATTTTCTTGCTTGTCCATTAGATTTCAATGAAAAACAATGCATGAAAAAATTAATTCACCATTCTAACAATATTTGGCACTGTATAAAGTGTAATGGTGAATTCCCAGAATGTGACTATCGTTACAAACTTAAATTCGACTTACATGAACACACAAGACACCTTCAAAATGTAACTACCTTCAATGATGCGAGAAATGAGCTAATGGGAATCACAACAAAAGACTTGTTCCTCCTCTCTATTAAACCAGCTGATCTTCAAAATATCTGTAGGCGTACCTCAGGCTGCCACTTCTTGCTGTCACTTTCCATCAAAACAAAGTACTACAATGGTGTCGAGCATTTGCAACCTATACTGATAAGTTCAAAAGAAATTTAGTATGATGCCGCATGCAAAGAGGTCCTAAAATACATTGACGCATTGAGCATTTCACAACACTCTGTTATTCGTCAGCTTTGAGCTCTCTTATTATATGCAGAGCATGCTACTTTTCTTCACAGGAAATAACATCTCTGCATATATCCGTTTTCCATACCATTGTAAAATACAACCATGTTGGACTAAACACTTTCTTTTACAAGACTCTTTTTCAATAATTACAAATATGTATATTTACCCCTTTACATTTTACATAATATAGATACCGATGTCTGGCACTACAAAAGTGTTTTTTTTTACAATACTCTTTATCAACATGTATGGAAAAAGAAATTGAAACTCTTTCTATTGCTTACTAATAGTTAATTACAAAGTTGAGCTTGTTACAAAATGTCATACATTTCATATGCATTCATTACTCAATTTTGTTTCACTCTAAATCCCTCACATCTCATGCCTAACATAGAATTATTTGTAATTTCTTAGATATGTCATCAAACGATCAAGATGCGGATAAAAAAGCACAACAACGCCTTCTTTATGCTCAAAATAAAGAAACAATAAATGCACATCAAATACTTTTTTATAAAAATCGAAAAAACACTACTGCTTCCACTACACCACTTCCCTTTTCAAGTTCTCTCCCAAATATGCATACAATTTCACCCTACCTTCATCAAAACCTATAACCCCCCCCCTTAACGAAGAACATCATTGCTTTAGAGAAAGAATAGATAAACTCTCTACATTGCATGTTTGCACACTATGCAAAGAATCATATCAAGGTATGAAAACAAAACTTTTACATGGTACCCTCTTTTGCTCTCATTGTGCATCATATAAATCTACAAACCTTTTTACTCATGTGAACAACACGAACCCTGGTGAACAACCATATGTCCTTCAGAATTTAACAAAGGTTGAGGAAATGTTGAGCACATGTGTAAATCCCATTCTACAAGTAACACATGCTCGTGGTGGTCAATACAAATATAGCGCCCATATAATCAGATTCCCTCAAGACATCACTACCATTTCCAAATACCTACCTCACCTGGTTTCTGAGTTGGACACCCTAATTGTTAGAAGAAAAAATCCTTCTGAAACCTCTTATGAATTCATCATTTGTAAATCATGTGTTGTTAGGTCCCTATATTACTAGTTTAGTCTGTTATTATTATTAGTGTAGCCCCCTTATTGTTATTGTTGTGTCCTTGTAACCCTAATATTATTATTATTGTGCCCTTACATTGTTATTGTTAGGTCGGCTAGGATTATATTATGGGCCCATGGACTTTTATATATAGAAGGAGGTTTTTTCCATCTGTATCATCCAAGAATTGTTCATTTATGTAATGTATTGGAGGTTTCCCCCTAAAATTGGATATTTCTAAGGCGTTGATCTGTCTTTTCTTCTATTTTTGGAGCTGGTTTCATAAAATTTGGTATCAAAGATTTGGATTCTAGGGTTTCGCTGCTCCAAACAGGCCATCATAGAATTTTTTCTATAACGTTTTTTCTACAAAGTTTCAAAAGCTGAAAGGTTTAGCGAATGAAGCTGAAATCTTGAGGAACATCATCGCAAAATTTCAGAGCTTGGTTCACAATATTTTCGGAGATATGATCTGTGGCAGTTAGGGCATTTTCCAGGCTCCTGAATTTAACTTAAACAGGTCATCATGTAATTTTCGCTATAAAAATTTTTCTACGAGGGTTAAAAAGCTAAATTTTTCACAGAGCGAAGCCGAAATACTAAGGAAAATCTTGTAAAAATTTCAAATCTTGGTCCGCAATATTTTGTGAGATATGATCTGTGGAAGTTAGGATTGTTTCAGGCTCCCAAATTTTATCTCAAAGAGGTGACCGTGGGAAAAACTTCATAACTCTCTCTCTGAGCATCGGATTGGGATTGTGTAAAAAGTGGTTGCAAGCACATGGACTATAGCTTTCGACCTATCAATTTCAAAGCCGAAGGAGGAAACAATGACACGTGGAAATTCATACAAGTTCGCTCTACCAAATGAGTCCATAATTAGGTCATCGTGGGAGATTGGGCATAACTTTGTCTTCAAGAATCCAAATCAGGTCAGACCTATGGAATTCGAAAGAAGATTGAGAGGGCTAAATTAGGGCCTAGTTTCAGATATTGAAGATCCAAAATCATAGATATAATTCATTTTTAATATCAAGCTCCTCAAAATTAAGAAAAATGTGTGTATTTTTTTTTACATAAGTCTCATTTAAAAAAAAAAAATAGTTTGAATTTATTCCAAGGACATATTGAAGAATAGATATTAGTATTGGGTTCTAAAATCCCCCCTAAAAATAATTCTACACCCATTAAGCCTTCATAAGGCTCTACTATGACTCATGAATATGAAGAAACACAACATGAGATATCAAAATTACAAGAGAAAATGCACCAAATTTCGCTATCTCAAGGAGCAACCAAAAAATGAAATGGAAGTTTTGAAGAAAGGCATGGAAACTAAGATGGATGGTTTGAAGAAAGGTGTGGAAGCTAAGATGAATGGTTTAGAAGCTAAGATGGATGGCATGGAAGCTAAGATTGATGAAAAAATGAAAGACAACATGTAAAACATGAAGAATGATTTGGAAAAGTTGATACAAGAAATGTTTCCTAATGGCAAAAATATAGTAGAGGAAACTCATGATGAGAACAAAATAAATGTTAATCGTGATTTAATAAACTCTAATGTTGCATGGAATAACCACCATATTCCAAAGATGGATATGAGGAAGTTTGATGGAAAGGATCCCGTAACATGGATACTACAGATGGAGCAATATTTTGATCTCAATAATGTGCAAAACACACAAAAGGTACGCATTGCAACTTTACATTTAGAACAAAATACATTTGTATGGTATCGATGGCTTTTCTCCCATAAATTTTTTTTCACTTGGTTAATTTTTACGAAGGCAATGATAGCACATTATGAGGATACAAAAAACAACACCTTCTTTAGCCAACTGATAAATCTCAAACAAAAGGATTCAGTGGCAGAGCACATTGAGGACTTCCAAAAATTGAATATAAGGGTAACTGATATTCCAGAGGAACACAAGATTGATGTCTTCATAGGTACTTTAAAGGATAACATCCAACATGAAGTTCGCATTTGGGAACCTGATTCATTGGAAAAGGCATTTAGGTTGGAAAGAAAAATTGAATGTAAAATTATGAAAACAAGGAAGCCTACCACTCACATATATAAATATGGAAGTGTTGCTACTCCTAGACTTCCACAACCTACAAGGTTGACACCACAACAATTCAAAGAAAAAAGAGAAAAATGGCTTTGCTTCAAAAAAAGAAGATATACACCAGGAACCAACCCTAGAAGAGGAAGAAATGAGTCCGACCATATCGTGTAATGCATTGGTAGGAATTACCACTCATCAAACTCTCAAGATAGAAGGAAATATCAAGAATAAAAAGGTAATAGTGTTTATTGATTCGGGTAGTACCCATAATTTTATTCATTGTAAGGTAGCCAAGGAATTGAATTGATTCCCATACCCAGCACCAGAATTTCAAGTGATGGTTGCAAATGGAGGAACTATAAATTGCTCTCGACAATGCCATAATATCAAGTTAACCATGGGGGAATATGTATTGAATAATCCAATGCTTTCCATTCCTATGGGAGGTGTTGATGTTGTACTAGGAGTACAATGGTTACAATCTTTGGGGATGGTAACTTTTAATTTTCAAGAACGTTTCTTGAATTTTTTTTCAGAAGGAAAGGAAGTCAAATTACGAGGTATCACAGGGAAGCCAGGAAAGATAATAAGCTCTAATATCATGACAAAGCTTCTAAAGAAATAACAACAAGGCGTAATTGCACAATTATTCTCACTAGAAGTTTCAACATCAAAATCATCTATTTCTACAGATCTCCAAAAAGTCTTGGACAATAATTCCAAGGTGTTTGAAACTGCCAAAGGACTCCCACCTATTCGTGATCATGATCATGTTATTCATTTGATTCCACGAAGTTTTCCTCCAAACATCAGGCCTTATAGATATCCTTATGTCCAAAAGAGAGAAATTGAACGTATGATTATAGAAATGTTAGAGGCTGGTATAATTCAACCTAGTCAAAGTTCTCTCTCTTCTCCGGTAGTAGTGGTGCAAAAGAAGGATGGATCATGGCACATGTGTCCGGATTATAGGGAGCTCAATAATATCACCATTAAAGATAAATTTCCCATTCCTATGATTGATGAATTATTTGATGAATTACATGGAGCAATTTATTTTACCAAGTTGGATCTTTGTTCAGGATATCATCAAATAGGAATGAAGACTGAAGATATTCTGAAAACAACATTTCAAACTCATGAGGGTCATTATGAATTTTAGGTCATGCCTTTTGGCCATACCAATGCACCTTCTACATTTCAAGGGTTAATGAATTCCATTTTCAAACCCTTAGAAAATTTGTGCTAGTATTTTTTGATGATATACTAATCTACAACAGGTCTTGGAAGGATCATGTTCAACATGTTGAGAGTGTTCTCAAACTATTGCAGAAGAAACAATTATATGAAAAAACATCCAAATTGATGAGTATAGTGGGAGTTGAACCCCACATCTTCATTCCTGATAGACAACAAAGGTCAGAAAACCTACAAGCCTGCACATAACGATGATATATTGAAAATCCATAATGTCAATCTACTTTCCATATGGAAAATGTTGATTTCCAATCAGTACTTCCACGCAATGCCGTGTTAACCTATATTTCTAAATATGCAGCCAAAGAAAAAAAAAAATTAGAAAGCTATAGCCAAATCTTTTCACGCCTCTCGAACAACATCGCTCCAAAAGCACCTACTATCACTATTTTATGAAAACTCCTTATAGAAACCATAGCACAAAGATACATTGGGGCAAAGGAAATATGCCATATGTTATAGAAATTACCACTCACACTCTACAGTCGTACATTTGTTTCTCTAAATGTTAATAGAACTGTATTCAGATGTATTCTACATGCTTATGAAAATCCACCTCAGCACCACCATTTATTCTCGCATACATGAATAAACCTTTTTCATTAGAGCCATTTCCCCTCATTGAAGTTGCACGCTCTTAGTCATTTTCACCTCGTTGTAGAAAAAACCAATAGAAACACATTTCGCCTCTGATTATTGTCCATATCTTGCCACGATACACCACAATCCCTTCCCCTAATGATCCAAGTTATGCCACTTTCTATTGGGCTGAATTAATATTGTATTTCCCTTTCTGTACCCTCCCCAATGACATTGGATCCAACAATGAGGAAATCATTGCACATTGGGAACAAAAAAAATGAACATCTACAGCATGGGCATGTTCATTGCAAAAATGAAAACCCACAATCTCCACAATCTAAAGATGAATCTACTCTTGTATCTATCCCTCCTGACATCCCCCTTAACCCCGTTCAAATGAATGAATGGGAAATCCTCTCTCACCTTCATCGAGGAAACAACATAGAAATTGATAGCCTTGGATTCATTGGGCATTGTGACTTTGATGTTAATCATAATTGGTCTCATAATTCTCTACCTCTCCAATTGCAAGAAACTGCCATCAATTTCATTGAATACAACTGCTCAAATAGTCAAAACCAACATTGTCCTTTTTCAACCCTTCCCGAAAATCACATATTATCTCCCACCTAGCAAAAATCATTCACACATTTTATTTCTCACTTCAAAAACCCTCTACCGAAACCCCCAACCAGAAATACCATATAAGGGATAGCCAGGATAGGAAAATATGCTTTAATAAATTCTCTACAACATGTATTTATCGAAAAATTCTCAACAAGTAGAAGCCCATTGTTGCTACTTGCACCCACTGGCACTGCAGCTTTCAACATAAATGCCCTTACAATACACTCTGCCCTTCACATCCCTATCTAAACAATGCATCCTCTTGAAGGACAACCGCTCCTACACTTGCAAGAACAAATTTTCCATGTAGAATACATACTCATTGATGAAATGAATTTTATCAGACCGAAAATGCTTTCCTTTATTGATGATTTCCTACGAGAGGCATTTCCCCTTCATAGAAATACACCATTTAGCAATCGATCCATTATCCTTGTTGGGGATGTAGGCCAATTGACACCTGTGAAAGACATTCCTCTGTATGCTGGCACATCACGTGGCACAGAACTTTGGCGCAGCTTTGATACATTCATAACGCTTACAACTATTTTTCTCCAACAAGGTGCTGACCCTTCCCAAGCTTCCTTCCACCAGATTCTCACAAATATTAGGAATGGAACACCTACAATTGAAGATTGGAACCTCCTAATGTCGAGGACAGATTCCTCTATTACGCATGAAGATAAAAAAACATTTGAAGACTCCATGCACCTATATGCAACAGACAGTTCAATTGCCTTGCATAACAAAAGAATACTTAAAAAATTAAACATGCAGTAGCTGTGTGTTCCACGGAGATTCATCAGGAACAAACTTTTACTACATCTGAAGAAGAACAACTAGACGCAAAGGTTCTCTAATTCAATCAACAAAAATTTATGCTCACCTGCAATTTGTGGGTACATGCAGGGCTTGTAAATGGGGCACTTGGCACAGTGATTTCAATATTTTATGCACCTGACTCAAAGCCTCCAGAATTTTCGTCCTTTGTGGTAGTTGATTTTAAACGATATAGAGGAACACCATGGAAAATTTCACACCCAACATATATGCCCATTTCCCCTATCACAAGAGGTGCACGTCGGAAAATACCACTTCGAATGGCATGGTCTTTAACAATACACAAGTCACAAGGAATAACATTAGAGAAAGCAAAAATTGACATCGGCCCCAAAGAATGCCAAGGTCTAATATTCACCGCCATTTCAAGAGTAAGATCTCTATCAAACCTTTGAATCCATCCAACATTTCCATTCTCATGCATATAACGAATGAAAGAGAATCCATATCTACAACGCAGAAAGAAAGAAGAATCATTGCTCGCATCGAAATCTATATAGAAGAGTACACTCTATCCAACAATAAACTCTTCATTTCATCTTCACCGACGGTAAAAAAAACTTAACCTTTTCCAAGTTCCATACACAATTACTTGCTTTTACATTTGTTCTAATACTAGTTATGCTCTTAATGTTCAAAAGAAGTTTATGCTTACTTTAAGTATTTTTTAACTCTAGAATTAGTACAATTTTATCAACCGTTTACACTAACAATTACTATTTCTCTTCTTTCATGGCAAACAGATATGGATTCACACTATTTAATCATGCTCTATGAATGATGCCAAGAAATTCAACAACAGGAACTTACTTTACAGGATATACAACTGAGATTCCTGCCGCCAGAAAAATTGCCTTTTTACCATTTGCGTACAACTATTTCTTTGTTACAAAATATTCGAAAAATCCTAAAAAAACAATCCACATACGTGAGAGAGATACACACTGGAAAATGCATGTTGAATGGAAAGACCGACTTTCTGAACGTCGGGTCACAATAGACACCAATTGGTGTTGCCGATGTCGTGCATCATCATGTATATATGATTATATATTTACTATCATTTACATTTATATGACATCACAAACTTTTATTGTAAACATGTATATCTATTCACCTTCAATTTTGTATATCTATCTATATATAAATCATGTTCCGTTAAACTACCATACCATTCAATGTAATTTCAAAATTTTCTGTAACATTGCTTCTCTTCATTGTTGTGTCTCAAACCCATCTCGAAATACTCTTTCTCAATAGGAGCATTATATTATACCATAGATTTCTTGAGTTTCTTATTCCGTCTTAAGGTGATGATCTATTGTACGAGTGCTTGGATCTCAAAAATTCATGTATTGCTTCAATCTTGTTTTCTATTTTTACTTATTCCTTTAATTTTAACTACCTTCAGGGTGTTCAAATTTTAGTCATGCTATTATGTTTTATTCTATGTTAATACCTCTATATCTGTCAACAGCTTTCCTCTCTGCTTTATTGCCTTAACCGCATCTTTAGATATCAGTTCTCTCCATCTAGTAAGTGACGTTGGTACAACTGATTCAAAAATAGCACTAACATAAAATGTTATAATCATACATGAGTTCCAAGCAGCTACTCATTTTCTTTCTATAAGTATGTTGTATCTTCATACTTGAGTTTGGGAGTAGATTTACCTCTCTATAAAGGATGATGACCAAATTCCATCAAGGATTCTCTGTTATATGTAGTAGTATGTTTCAAAATGGAAACAATTAATCACATTCATCCCTATTGTTCACCTTTGAAAATATCCCTATTGGTACTGAGGTATAACTTAAATGTAACTGGCTTGCATGTTCCACCACAGATGGTTTTCTTCTTTTTCTGCACAAGTTTTTCTCTAACTGCATTTGGTTGTTTTGGGTTTTTTAAAAATGTTGAATTTCCAAAACCTTCTTCTAACCAGAGTCTAGGGGGTGTTGTAGATAAGATGGATGTACTAATGAAAATTATTGTAGAGCATCTAGAAATTTGTGCTGCTGAGGGTCGCCCGCCATAGGTGAAAATATTATTAATTTGGCCAAAATAAACTGTATTGTTGGTCAACTAATATTGTTGTTGTTTCAAAAAGATGCATAAATTCAACTTTTTTTCTTCTTAACATTTAAATTCTTCTATTGTTCTTGTTAATACGTCTATGATTCACTCAAATGAGAAATTTTCCCATAGGAATAATATAGAATCATATGCACCACAAAGTGTCTGAGCTTTCTACCTTTGTTCATTCTCTACAAATCTGTAAAGTCATTCACTAACTTCAAACATTGAATTACTGGTTTTCACCCTCTAAAAACGTTGGAATTGTTACAGAGAATGGTTATTTTTTGAGGTTTTTCAAATCTAACTTTATATGCTTACATTAGCAACAATGCAAGCCTTTTCCCACCTTTCAAATTTTTCTTTCAAATGGGCATTTATTTTCTATCATTTACTAAGTAACAAATTAACTTATCATTGACTTGCTTCATGATATTGCACATTATAAATTAAAAAAAAAAGGCAAATACACAAAACAATATATATTTAATATAATGTTTATTGTTCCAAATCAAACCACAATTACTTCAAGATGATACTCCTATTGCTTCATGATATTGCACATTATAAATTAAAAAAAAGGCAAATACACAAAAAAATATAGATTTAATATAATGTTTATTGTTCCAAATCAAACCACAATTACTTCAATTGAATATTTCAAGATGATACTTCTATCTGCCTCTCTTTGCACCTTCTGGGGCAAGTGCTAGTATATATTATAATATATTAAAATTTTTAGAAAAAACAAAACTATGTGAGAGATCTGGGTTGACACTCCACAGATGACCCAAAAAAATTTAGTAATAAGCTAAAATTCTCAACAATAAAAATATAAACTATATATTTACACAGAAGGTGTTATATTGGAAGAATTCCACCAAACCATCGTCAACATTTTCATTTTCTACCGTTCGTTCTGGGCACAGTTGTCATTGTTTTAAGCCGTTGATCTTCTGTTACCGTTGTCACGGATGCCGGATGGATGTTTCCATTTCGCTCTTTGTTAACCACGATTAGTATGTGCAACATTCCTCTTTTTCTAATAATTGCTCAATTCACGAGGACTATGAATTCAGCAGTAGTAGAAGTGTGGTTTCTGATGAGGATAAAATTAGTATATGTTTCCACAGGGCCACACGCATAGCTTTCTGCTGCAAATCCCTCAACAAGAATAACACTCCGCTCATGAATATCCTTAACGAAATAAACATCATGTGTAGGGTCTCTGATTACGAGGAGGGTATTGTGAGACTTCATGCGGTTTACGAGGATTCATAGAATATACATCTAGTTTTGGAGCTGTGCAGCCGAGGAGATTTGTGGAAAACGTTTGTGCAAAGAGGCAGTTACAAGGATGCAGAATTGGAAGCTGCCTTGATCTTCAAGCAGATAATGGAAAGCATTTTATATTGCCATGCAAAGGGTGTTGTTCATAGAGATATCAAATTGGAAAATATATTCTTGACAGCTGGCAGTGATGATCTCAGGCATCCAGTGGTCAAGCTAGGTGACTTCGGTCTTGCAGCTACGCTCTTTGAAAAAGGTAACTTTGGTATTTAATTAAATTATCAACTGGTTTTGTTTTGAACAATTCTATATATATATGGCAAAACTGTTTCAATTGTTCACAAAATAAATAAATAAGCGACAGAGGGAATTTTTATAATTTGGGGTAGTATCGTCCAGTATTTATTTCCTAACAAGAAGGGTTCCTTGACAGTAAGTATATGTATTAGTTGAATTCCTGTATCTGGCCTCCAGAGTATTGCTCATATCTTCTAATTTGGTTGTTTTGTGATAAAATTTGATGGAATTATTGTTCATATATGGGTGAATATTGATCAATATGAATGCTTTTCCTTTCACCTTTCTCTATCTTTGATTCTTTATGATTAGGAATTGATTCATTCAACTAAAATTGGTATTGTTGTTTTTGATGATACTTCTGTACTCCATCTTGATGATTGGGTGCTCTGCCGAATTTACAAGAAAAATGGTCATTCCCAGAGAGTCCAAGGGGGAGACAGAGGGAATGCTTGTTGTTATTTGGGGATATAGAGCCAGTTGAATGCCAGTGGGATTTGATCCGCGGACGTCAGAGAAGGGGAGAGTTGGAGAGATCTATCTGTTTTTCGGTTGTGAAAACAATGAAATGAAGTGGCACTGATAAGCAGTTTTGAACCCAATATATGAATCTCGAGGTAGCCATTTTTTCTTTGCTAATTGATTGACAGTCTTACTCATTTTATGTCTTCAAGCGTTGCTTTTCAATTGATAGCTATGTTCACTAAATCAAATAAATTACTTTAGGTAAGTTAACTTGCAATAGTTTATGGCATGAGCCATATGACGTCAACTTGATATCATGAAAATGATGGAAATTTTGTCTTAAACAATTTTCTATCTAGTTAGAGCATTCAACCAATTCACATTGATTTATTTTGCACTTGAAAAATATTAAGTTACCCTCAATCTATTTAAACTTATTCTTTCATTTTATGATACTACTTTCATCACACTTTTGTAATAAATGGAAGTACTTTTTCTTGTTCTAGATCAGGATTTAATGCAATTCAGTATGAAATATGTAACCAAAAATTTAGGGATATTATTAGAATCTTAACTAAGAAGCTTGTTTTCCATTATTTGGGATATTTCAATATATCGGTGATAACTGGCTATGGTGTTTCCAAGGTTGTTATTTCAAATCATCCAAACTTCAAAGAAGATGATTTGCTAATGGGTTATATTGGATGGGAAGAATACAACATAATACCTGGGGCCAAAAGCTTACAGAAGATTGAAGATACGGATCTACCTATCTCATATTATTTGGGAGTTTTAGGTAATTTCAGAATTGACAACCTCTATCTTTCAAAACATTTTTGTTTAAGAATATGTTCCAAAAATATTATATCAATATTATGGTCATTGCTTATTCTTTCATTACGTCTATTTACTTATTTTTTAAATTTATTTCCTAGGATTTTGCACTTTATTCATACCAGTGGATGCTACCTTATAATTCGATTACATCATAGCATAGTTATTACCACTTCTCATAGACTGGGAGATTGATTTTCTATGATTTTAAAAGTTATATTGAAGTAGACAATTCTCTCATGTTCTTTTTTTTTCATCGGATACATATTTCTAAAAAAATTGCACATGCGTTCATGTCATCAACCCTTTTAGGATCACGACAACCTTTGTTCAGAGGCATTGACTGAAGGAGTGAATATCCTACTTGAAAGCAACACATTTATGTTTTTCCCACTTTGATTTTATTCTGTTGTTTTAACGAAATCATTCTTGGGATGTTCAATATACTTGAATTTAAAAAATATATATCCCCAGAATGTTCAATATCCTTGGTGTGACACAAATATAATCTTTTATAGCTATACAAATATAGTGAAAACCATATTAAAATTTTGACTGGTACTCTGTAATGAAAACCAATTAAAATTTAGACTTTACTGTGTGAAAAGTGTAACTTCTAATGGAAATGAACAAATTTATACTTTATGGAATTAATTTTAAGAGTTTAAGAATTTCGAATTAGTCTTATAAATTCCATTAATGATGGTGATTGGTTTTTTGTAATGGTGTGCAATTTTGAGAAGCATGGAGTACCTTCGAAATAGTTTTAAAAATTCCATTAACGATGGTGATTGGTTTTTTCTAATGATGAGCTGGAGCTGGAGCTGATTCTTTGGAGTGACGGGCTTTTGAATTGTATGCTTTTGAATTGCATTTTATTTCGTGTGTCCAGATGGATTTGTTTTATCTCCACCTTTTTTGAATAGCCGAAGTTGTTCAGATTTGTGATGCATTTCATATGGATATATGAATATGTGTAACTCCCCACACAGAAGAAAATTATTTAATAGAGTTATCGAAAATATGTATTCACCAAACAAAATCCCTCATTACCTGGCTTAAATTCCACAATTACTTGCTCCTGTTTATCTAAACTCATAAACATATATTGGGGAGAGGATCTTTTCAGTTCTTCTATACCTTCGGTGTATTCTTTCACCTTTAGGGGCAACTTCTAGTATATATTTTTAAAAATTTATATGTAAACACTATTAATAACAATAATTATATATTTATCATAAAGTGTCATTTAAATACATTATATTTTTAATACAAATCTTAATAATATGTAATTTTATTTTTATTAATCTAATTTTATATCAATTCAATTAATTAAATTAAATTATAAACTTTTATAAATTTCATATTTAATTTATTTAATTGTTTTCAAAATATTTTACTTTGTTGTTTATTTAACTTATTATTATTATTATTTACTAAAAATGTAATATTTTAAAAAGATACATCATACCATGATTACAATATTTTAACATAAAATAATATTTTATATTTTTATTATAAAATAATATTTTAATATTAAAAATTATTATTAGAAAAATAATTAAAATATTAATTCGATTTATTTTCAATATTTAAAAACAAAATGTTGCTTTCTCACTTATATTTAATTCTCATACAAAACCTAATGACTTCAAAAACTATTATCATACTTATCTTAATTATAAATTCGATGCATAACACAATAAAGTAAAATCAACATTATCAAAATTTATAAACTATATAAGAGAAGGAAAAATACATCCAAACCAATAAAAAAAAAGTACATATACATCAAACCTTTATAAATCTGAATGTAAAGAAAAAAGAAAAATGCATCCAAACCAATAAAAAACATGCATACACATCAAACCTTTATATAATTCACATGCAAAGGATAATGACTTCAAACACTATTATCATATTTGTCTTAGTTATAGCTTTAATGCGTAACAACATAAAGTAAAATCACCATTATCAAAATCTATAAACTATATAATCTAAAGGAAAAATGCATCAAACGAATAAAAAACATACACAACATACATGTAAATTAAACCTTTATAAATCTGAAAGTAAAGCAGAAGAAAAATGCATCCAAAGTAATAAAAAATGTACACATACATTAAACCTTTATAAATGTGAAAATAAGGAGAATAAAAATAAAACTTTTTACACTGTTCCTAAGCAATTAAACAAAAATCAGTGATCAGTTTTGAAATAAACTTCAATTACCATCCACACAGACATATCCCTCCAAGGTAAAGATCCATATTTTTTAATTCCAATTACCACCAATAACAACATCACTGATACAATTTTTCCACTCATTCCATTCCTCAAAAACAAATTCAGTTCTGAAATGACCATCAAGAGATATTTCGATTACCACCAACATGGACATATTCCGATTACAACCCACATGGACATATTCCTTAGTGGAAAAGATCCATATTTATTAATTCCAATTACCACCAATAACAACATATTTCTCAGTTAATACATTTTGTTGTCTAGATGTCTAATTGGAAATACTAAATCTCACACCAAATTGGAATACTACCATACCACAGGGTAGACCAGTTTCTCATTCTAAATAGTGGTAGCTGAAACTTACAGATAAAACATAAAGCTGATTCACTATCACCAACTCGTATCAAAAGTGAAATTTGGTTACAAATTCACCCAATTCAGTTTATCAAATTCACCCAATTCAGGTTATGTGGGGCATAGATCTCATTCACTATCACCAACTTTGGTTACAAGTTCACCCAATTCAGTTTATCTAGTGCTGGAAGTGGTGATTTTATATAGATAGAAAATCCGAAATGATTTTTCATTATTATCTAAATTGCAGATTTAAAAAATATCAAGAAAAAATACTAGAATTAACAAATTAAAATACATTACTCTTTTTCTTGAATATAAATTCCACAGGCCCAATTCCAATATAGAAATTCAAAAACTCAGAATATTTATTTAATGAATTTTGTATGTAAAATTGGTTGAAATTTACATAGATTTATTATAAGCTTACCATTATTAAAGATGGAAAAGGATAAATTTATTAGTATATATTGTAGATCATATAATTGAATTTATAATGTAAATTTAAATTTAATAATTTTTATTAAAATTATTTATTAAAACGAAATATCAAACATATAATTTTGCATATTTAAAATTATTTATTTATATTCATAAAACATACTATATTATTCTTTATTGTAAATATTATATATAATATTATATTATATTACAAATTTTAGAAAAAACAAAACTATGGAGGAAATTTGGGTTGACACTCCATATATATGGCCCCAAAAAAAACAACTTAATGATAGGTGGAGCGTCCCGCGTCCCACTAAAATGAAAAGTTGAATGCATTAGAAATTCTTTACACATTTTTTTAAAGAAAATTCTCAACAATGAAAAGCTACATTATATATTATATGTTTTTTTAAATTTATATGTAAACATTATTAATAACATTAGCTACATATCTATCATAAAGGGTTGTTTAAATACATTATACAAATCTTAATAATATGTAAAGTTATTTCATTAATCTAATTTTATATTAATTAAATTAAATTATAAATTTTTATAAATTTCATATTTAATTTATTTAATTGTTTTCAAAATATTTTTTAATGTTTATTTCATTATTTATTTAACTTATTATTATTATTATTATTTATTACAAATATCATATTTTGAAAAGACATATCATACCATGGTTACAATATTTTTACCATAAAATAATATTTTATATTTTTATCATAAAATAATATTTTATATGTTTATCATAAAATAATATTTTAATATTAATAATTATTATTAGAAAAATAATTAAAATATTAATTAAATTTATTTTTAATATTTAAAAACAAAATACTATTTTTTCACTTAATTTAATTTCCATACAAAACCTAATGACTTCAAACACTATTATCATACTTATCTAAATTATAAATTTAATTTATAGCAAAATAAAGTAAAATCGACTATATCAAAATTTATAAACTATATAAAGTTGAGGAAAAATGCATCCAAACCAATAAAAAAGTACATGTAGATTAAACCTTTATAAATCTAAAAGTAAAGAGAGGAAAAATGCATCCGAACCAATTAAAAGCATACATGTGCATTAAACCTTTATATAATTCACATATAAAAAATAATGACTTCAAACACTATCATCATACTCATCTTAGTTATAAATTTAATGCATAACAACATTATCAAAATTTATAAACTATATAAACTAGAGAAAAAATGCATCCAAACCAATAAAAAACATAGATGTAAATTAAACCTTTATAAATCTAGAAGGAAAGGAGAGAAAAAATTCATCCAAACCAATAAAAAACATACATGTACATTAAACCTTTATAACACTAAAAGTAAAGGGAATAAAGATAAAACTTTTTACTCCATTCCTACTTAATTAAACAAAAATCAGTTATACACTTCTTCTCCTCATTCAGTTGTTTAAAAACAGATTCAGTTCTGAAATGACCATAAACAACAATTTCAATTACCACCCACATGGACATATTCCTCCATATTTATTAATTCCAATTACCACCAATAACAACATATCTGGACTTTTTCCACTCATTGCATTGCTAAATCCATATTTATTAATTCCAATTACCACCAATAACAAAATCTGGACTTTTTCCACTCGTTCCATTGCTAAAAACAAATTCAGTTCTGAAATGACCATCAACAGGAATTTCAATTACCACCCGCATAACCATCAACAACAATTTCAATTACCACCCACATGGACACATTCCTCAAGATAAAAATCCATATTTATTAATTCCAATTACCACCAATAACAACATATTTCTCAGTTTAATATATTTAGTTGTTTAGATGTCTAATTGGAGATACTAAATCTCACACCAAATTTGTATACAACCATACTACAGAGTAGACCAGTTTCTCATGCTAAATAGTGGCAGCCAAAAATATTGATCACCTTCCAAATTTACAGATAAAACATAGATCTGATTCACTATCACCAACTCATATCAAAAGTGAACTTGGGTTACAAATTCACCCAATTCAGTTTATCAGATGCAGGAAGTGGAAGTGGTGATGGTGCAGGAAATGGTGATTTTATATAGATAGAACATCCAAAATCAATTTTATGATAAATGATTTTTCATTTATCTAAATTGCAGATTTCAAAAATATTTCCAAATATCATGAAAAAAAATACTAGAATTAACAAATTAAAATACATTACTCTTCCTCTTGACGGTCCTAGGGGACTCGCTTATTGTCTCTAGCACAGGCTTCCAGCGTTTGCCCCTCGGGAATCTCATGCTTGATTCCCTTACCTCCCCAACAGCATCTGCATCTGCATCTGCATCACCCACTTGTAATTTCGGCATCAGAATACGCTTCGGTTCCGCTTTTTCTTTAGCACCAACAATCTTTTCTTTTAACTCATCTCCGCCGCTCATGGCGGCCGATCTTCTGTCTCCATGAAACTGGCACAAGTCACCCAACACGGGAAGAATTCTGGTCAGGCTCCTGGAATTCGAAGTTGACTTCTGAAGAGCCGAGTCGGCTTTAAAGGCCAGGGAAGCCATCTCGGAAGGCGAGATCGAGGAGTGGAGTTTATTCATAGGGAGAAGGAAATAGAGATGCCCTAATTCTAGCTCATCGTCTGCGGAAATCGCTAAGATCCGGCGCCCGGTTAGTAAAGAGTTGGAATGACAGACGAAATGGTGCGGATTGTCGAGCATCAGTTCTGCGGCTTTCACGGCCCTCTGGAATTCTTGGACGTTACCATTCAACGCTATGACCTTCACTACATTGGACGGAACTTGGGAAGAAAGACAGGAAACATAATTGCCCATATTCTAACAATATTTCTACAGCGCCTTATGATATCTTTCCTCGGAAGCTTTGTTAATTCTGATCTGATACTGAAATGGATTGTATTGTAAGCAGAAACATAAAGGCTGACAGATGATATATAGGTATGTCGAGCCATTAGATCCAGGAGCAGGAAGCTGCGAGGAAAGAGCAGTGCTCCTCTCACTGGCAATGGTATGAAAATCTATCTTTGAATATGATAAAGCGCGTTGTCAGAGTAACACGCGGTTATTGTCTTCACGAGGGTCGGTGAGGCATAGCTGAGCTGTGTGGTAGTCACAAGCAGGGTAGGAATTTCAAGTTTGAAACATCACTTTTTTTACAACTTTAGTCAGTTTCTACATCATTTTACTTTATACATCATTTTACTTTATTTTACTTTTTACCTGTATTGGAGATCAAATCACTTCATGACATGCAATTTACTTGTCAAATTCCATCCATTTACCTCTCAAATTCCATCTCTAGTCACAAGAAATTGTGTAAAAGTTCACCCAAGAAGTTAACATGGGAATCAATGTGTGCAAAATTCCACCGTGGAAAGTAGCATTGGAACTATATATATAACAGTTTTGACTTTTTCAAGATCCTTGGACAATGTGCAGTTTTTTTGGTTTTTCAAGGCTGTAAGCTTATATGATACAAATTTCATACATCTTTATCTTTTTTTTCTTTTTTCTTTCAAGGAAAAAAACACTCGATTTTATTATGTAAAAACGAGTATATATAACGAAGACATATATCCAAAATGGTTCAAAATAAACTGCATGTTAAGTATAGAGGTTTCCAACCCTTTATTTTATTTGATTACAACTATTGACCATTATGATTAATGACATACACGAAAATAAAAACTTAGCAAAAATATTGTCAAAATACATAATCAAATGTCTGCAAAAATACATAATTATAATTCTCCACCGAGTATAATTCCAAGTTTATTTGACAACCCCGTCATCAATGACCACATTACCCAGTTTCCGCTTGTAGTGGATGATGCGAGGAGGAACATTCAATACTTTTTCCGATAAGGAATCAACAAATTCATTCCAATTCCTGAAGATATATGTGAGAATGTGATCTCCTAGAAAGAATCAATCAAAATAGAGATGAGCTCTAAACCAGAGGTATTGGAGAGTACTACTCTATCATTAAGAGTCTCAATAATGAATTTAGAAACCCCATATATGGAAATGAGGCATATATGGATCTCTTGTGCAAATTGTAACAATCCCCAAAGTTCCAATACTTCGGCGCATCTATTGAAACCAACACGATTGTTCCAATGAAGAAGGTATATGGTATGAGGATTGATCCAGATCACCGCCCCGCATCGACAACTACCAAATTGGGTGGTTATGTCGAAGAAACCTGCAGGAAATGGAAATTGAAATGATAGCTCATGGAGTTTGGACAAAGATATAGTTTTGGATTTGGCCTACACGATGAATCTAACCAAACTATAATGTGAGAATTTTTTTATATAAAAGTGAGCATTATTGTCAAATATCAAATGATTGCTTGATTTCCAAATCTCCCAAATAGTAAAGAAGGGGAGAGTTTTGGTCTTTCCTTTTTGGGCAGCTCACCAGGAAAATCAAGATATGAGTGAGGAGAAGGATGGCAGAGAAAGGACCCAAAAATCAACAATAAGATAACTCTAGACAACTTGAGAGAAAGGATATTCGAGGAATAGGTGAATAACACTTTTAGGACCACATTTACAAAACAAGCACCAGCCCAGATTGATAAAACCATGTTTGGAGAGATTGTCCCATGTGAGGATATGATTGTGCCATACAAGCTAGGAAAATGTAATGATCTTGAGAGGTATATGCCAATGCCAACAAGAGGAGAACCAATTGCGACCATGACGAGAATCCAATAATCTAGAATAATATTTATAGGTATCAGCTACGATATCAAGCCCATCTTGCAATAGGCCACCCCAATTTATAGAGTCTCCACCCATTTTCCTCCATAAGCCGACCATTTGAAGTTGAAGTATATATGCATTCCACTTGACCTTGTCCTCCCCAATGAGAACTAGTATTGCAACCTCTTTCCAAATAGGATATATGGATGTATCTAATCTGAGCCAACAAACCTTATCTAGACAAAAATATCCTCTCGAATGTAAAGAATGTAAGTTGCATTCTGGAAACTCAAATTTATCTACCCCTTGTATGTCATCAATACCCAACAGAATCTTGGTTCCACAACCGAAAGACCATTTCAAATTTGTCAAGAAACATGTAATGAATTTTTTGAAGGTCAACAAGATGTATGATCCTATTTTTGTTCCAAGTTCACCTATCTAGAATAATTCCACGATCTCTTATTCCTTAAAGTATTTTTCCTTCATGATGTCCTGTGAGATACCAGCACCAAAAAAATCTCTCCATAGACACTTCATAAGAAGTAGTCAATCGAATAACTTGGTTTCCACTATATCCCAACCTCCTATATCCTTCCTCCTGTTCAGTTAATCAAATATTACGAAATGGAATTTGGATCCTCCCTGGACCGCGGACCCTAGAAAATGGGCCATAATTGTCATGATTTCCTGAGAAACCTTCACAAGAATATGAAATACGTGCATCTAGTTTACAACCAATTGTTTCAAAACCAATTGTAAAAGAGTAAGTCTTCCCCTAAAAAGAGCCATTGGTGTGTCCATTTTGAGAGTCTCTTCTGAAATTTCTCCAAAATCCAATTCCAATCACTATATCTGTAACTACAAGGTTTGAATTTAAAAGCAAGATATGTGAAGCCAATGTTCACATGCGAGATTGGTAAACCGAATAGATCAACAATGTTCTGAACAATCTCAAAATCACTATCACAATGGATATGGATTGATTTGTATCCATTAATAATTAATCCAGAAGGCACCACAAATCTAGAAAAAGTTAGATAAAGGCTTGACCATTGATCCCAATCAAGTTTTCCAAAGGTGAGTATATCATCCATGAAGAAGGAATGGGAAGTGGAAATTTCATGAGAGACCTGTATGCCATGGAAGCTACCAATATCGTGAGCTTGCATAATATTCCTACTCAAGCTATCCATAACCAGAACAAACAATAAAGGAGATAGTGAGCACCCCTAACACAAAACCCTTTCTCCCTTAATAAATCCCTAGGGGAGACCATTAATCAAGATAACGTAATCAACCAATTACACAGACGCCATGATCCATCTTCAATTATCTCTAGACACACCAATCTTAATGAGGATCATCCTCATAAAGGACCAATCCACACAGTTGTATGCTTTAGGAAGATCTAGTTTCATGACCAAAGCCCTAATTTTCCTAAAGTGAATAGAGTGTAAAAATTCTTATGCAATGGCAATAAAATCATGGATCTGATGCTTGGGTAAGAAACCAAATTGTTCAGTTGACATGTGAGAAGAAAAAATGCGGTGACTACGACCGACGATGATCTTGGAAATAAGTTTATACACGATGTTATAGATAGATATGAGCCTAAAGTCCTAGAAATAAGTGGGTGAAGTAGACTTAGATATTAGGGAAATGAAGGTGGAATTGATGGCACCTTAAACCATTCCCAATAAACGAGACTCCTCAACCATTTTCAGGAGATCAGGACTCATGATGTCAAAGAAATGTAGAAATAACTCCACTAAACAACCATCCAGGCAAAGAATTTTATCCTTAGAGAAGGATTCAAGTACATCCAGGATCTTAGCAGGAGTGACAAACAAAGATATCTACACATTCAAGTTTGGAGTGAACATGTTAGGGAGAGAATTAATTCCCCAAAGTAATTCTTTCGCATGTACATCAGACCTCATAGCAAAGAGTTTCTCAAAATAAATGACAACCTCCCTTTGTATGTCCTATGTGTTGTATACTCTCCCCCGTAGAGGTAGAACGTGTCTCCCAAATATAATTTTTATTCCTTCTCTGATTTGAAAAAATGTTCGAAAAAGTGGGTGTTGTGATCCCCCGCTTGTATCCAAATTTCCCAACTCTTTAACCTCCAAGTGGCATCCTGTATGCTAAGTATGCGACATTTATTTTTTTCCAATGTGTGGATCTTATAAATAAGAGAGGCCTCTGGGATGGTGGGATTCAAGGTGCGAATGATGGAGTCTAGCGATGCTTCAATCACAAACAAATTTGTATTCATCTGAGCCTTTTTATTTTGTTCCCAGTCCCGAACCAACTCTTTTAGTCTATGTAATTTGTAATGTAACAGGGTCATCACAGAAAAAGGATGTGACTCGTTAAATTCTACCCATGAGTGCCAATGAGGCAATTGAACTCTGCATATTCTAACCATGTCTAGTTGAATTTACATTGTAAGAACCTATGTCTGTCCTCCATTTTCCATCAAAGAAAAATGGGAAGGTGATCCGATAATGTTATGTAAAAAATAACATGGACATATATCCAAAAAAATTAAAATAAACTACATGTTAGGTACAACACATGCATCCAACCTTATTCATTATTTGATTACAACTATTTTTTATCATGATTACTCATATATAAGAAAATAAAAATTGTAGCAAAAATATTGTCAAAATACACAATCAAAATTCTCCAAAAATACACAATTATAATTCTCCACGGAGCATAATTCCAAGTCGATATCACTCAATATTGAAACCCCCTTCATCAATGATCACATTACCCTATTTCCACTTGTCACGAATGATGCCGGGAGAAAAATTCATTCCTTTTTCGATAAGGAATCAACAAAATCATTCCAGTGTGTGCAGATATATGTGAGAATGTGATCTCCATGAAACAACCAGTCAAAATAGAGATGTGCTCTAGCCAATTAGTCAGAGATGTACTAGAGAGGAAATATCTATTAATAAAAATCTTAATAATGAATTTAGAATCCCCATATATGACAATGCGACATATATGGATCTACTTTACAAACTGTATCAGTCCCCAAAGTGCCCATAGTTTGGCACGGATATTGAAACTAGCACCAACGTTCGAATTAAGAATGTATATTTAATGAGGATTGATCCAGATCATTGCCTCGCATCCACAACTACCAAATAATGCAGCTGTGTCGAAGAAACTTGCAGAAAATGGAAATTGAAATGATAGCTCATGGATTTTATATGGAGATGGAGTTGGAGTTGCCATACATGATGCATCTAACCAAACTATAATGTGAGATTTTTTTTTATATAATAATGGAGTAGTATTGTCAAATCTCAAACAATTCCTTGATTTCCAAATCTCCCAAATAGTAAAGAACGGGAGATTTTTGGTCTTTCCTTTGTAGGAGGCTCACTAGGAAAAGAAAGAGATGAGTGAGGAGAAGGATGGCAGAGCAAGGACCGGAAAATGAGAAATAAGGTAATTCTAGATGGCTTGAGAAAAAGGACATTCTAGGAATAGGTGAATAACACTTTCAGGAGCACATTTACAAAACGAGCACCAACCCAAATTGATAAAACCATGTTTGGGGAGATTATCACATGTGAGGATACTATTGTGCTAGGCAAGCCACCCAAATGTAATGATCGTGAGAGGTACCTACTGATGCCAGTAAGAGGAGAACGAGAAACGACGATGACCAGAATCCAATAATTTGGAAAAATGTTTATAGGTATTAGCTATGATAACAAACCCATTTCGCAATAGGCCACCCCAATTTATAGAGTCTCCACTGATTTCCCTCCATGAACCGTCCATTCGAAGTTGAAGTATATATGCATTCCAATTGACCTTGTCCTCCCCATTGAGGCCCAGTATTGCAGTCTCTTTTCAAATAGGATATATGGATGTATTTGAACTGAACCAACAAACCTTATCTAGATAAAAGTATCCTCTCGAATGTAAACAAAATAAGGTGTGTTATGATAACTCAAAATTATCTACCCCCTGTATGTCATCAATACCCACCAGAAAATTTGTTCCACAGCCAAAAGACCATTTAAATTTGTCAAGAAAAATGTATTGACCTTGTTGAAGCTCAGTGAGATGTACGATCATGTTTTGGTTCCAATTTCACCTAACTAGAAGCATTCCACAATATCTCTCTCCTTAAAGTATTTGTCCTTCGTGATGTCCTGTCAGATACAAGCACCAAAAAAATCTCTCCAAGGACTCTTCATAAGATTACACGACCAAATAACTTGATTTCCACTATAGCCCAACCTCCTATGTCATTTCTCATGGTCAGTGAATCAAATCTTACAAAATGGAATTTGGATCCTCCCTGGACCCTGGACCCTATAAAATGGGCCATAATTTCCATGATTTCCTTAGAAACCTTCACAAGAATATGAAATATGTGCATCCAGTATAAAACCAATTGTTGCAAAACCAATTGTATAAGAGTAATTTTTCCTCTAGAGAGAGCCATTGGTGTGTCCATTTTGAGAGTCTCTTCTGAAATTTCTCCAAAAGCCAAGTCCAATCAACATATCTATAACTATAAGGTTTGAGTTTAAAACCAAGATATGTGAAGCCAACGTTCACATATGAGATTGGTACCCCAAATAGATCAACAATGTTATGAAAAATGTTGAAATGACCATCAAAGTGAATATGGATTCATTTGGATCCATTAATTAATCAAGAAGCCGCCCCAAATCTAGAAAAAATTAGATAAGTCTTGACCATTGATCCCAATCAAGTTGTCGAAAGGTAAGTATATCATATACTACTAAAGGATATGAAGTGGAAATTGCATGAGAGACATGTATTAAATAGAAGTTACCAATATCCCGAGATTGTATAATATTCCTACTCAAGCTATCCATAACTAGAATAAACAGTAAAGGAGATAGTGAACACCACTAACGCAAATCCATTTCTTCCATAAAAAATTCAGAGGGGATACCATTAAAAAAGACCGCATAATTCACCAATTACAGACATGCCATGATCCAGTTGAGATTCTCCCTAGATAAACCAATATTTATGAGGATCATCCTAATAAATGACCAATCCACACAATCTTAAGCTTTATGAAGATATAGTTTCTTGACCAAAACCCTCATTTTCCTAGAGTGAAAAGAGTGTAAAAATTCTTATGAAATGGAAATAACATCATGGATCTAATGATTGGGTAAGAAACAAAATTGTTCAGTTGATATGTGAGAAGACAAAACACGATGAATATGATGGGTGACAATCTTGGAAATAATCTTATAGGTGATGTTACATATATATATGAGTTGAAAGTCTTGGAAATTAGTGGGTGAATAATAATTAGGAATGAGGTGAATGAAGGTGGAATTGATGGCACCTAAAAATATTCGCAATAAACAAGACTCGTCGACCATTTTTATGAGATCAAGACTCATGATGTGAAAGGAATGTAGAAATAATTCCACCATCCAACCATCTAGGCCAGGAAATTTATCCTTATATAAGGATTCAAGTACATATAGGATCTTTGTAGGAGTGATAGGTCGTGATATCTCCACATTCAACTCTAGAGTGAACATGTTAGGGAGAGAATTAATTCCCCAAATTAAGTCTTCCACAAGTACAACGGGCCTCCTTGCGAACATTCGCTCAAAATAAATGACAAACTCCCTTTGTATATCCTATGTGTTATATACTCTCCCCCCCATATGTAGAAGGAAACTCCCAAATATAATTTTTATTCCTTATATGATTTTCAAAATGTTGGAAAAAGCAGGTGTTATGATCCCTCACTTCTATCCAAATTTCCAACTCTTTAACCTCCAGTTGGCCTCTTGTATGTTAAGTATGTGATGCTTCTTCTATTCGAATGTGTGGATCTTATACATAAGTGAGGCATATGGAATGGTCATATTCAGGGTGTGACTAATGGAGTCTAGTTACGCTTCAATATCAGACAAATTCATGTTCATCTGAACCTTTTTATTGTGTTCCAAGTCCCGAAACGACTCTTGAGTCTATTTAATTTTCAATGTAACAATGTCATCATAGAAAAATGATTTGAATCATTCAATTCTACCCATGAGTGTCAAATAAGACCATTGAAATTTTCATATTCTAACCAGGTCTAGTTGAATTTAAATGGTAAGACCCTGCACCTGTCCTCCATTTTCCATCAAAGAAAAATGGGAAAGTGATATGATAAAATGGGAAGGTTATCTGATAACATTATATAGATATATCAAAAATTGTTTAAAATAAAATACATGCTATGTACATTACATGCATCCAACTTTATGCTTCATTTGATTACAACTATTGACCATCATGATTACTGATATATAAGAAAATGAAAATTGTAGAAAAAATATTGTCAAAATAAACAATCAAAAGTCTCCAAAAATACACAATTATAATTCACCACATAGTATAATTCCAAGTCCAAACCACTTGATATTGACAACCCCATCATCAATGATCACATTATCTTGTTTTCGGTTGTAGTGGTTGATGCGAGGAGAAACATTCAGTCATTTTTTGGATAAGGAATCAGTAGATTCATTCCAGTTCCTAAATATATATGTGTGAATTTGATATCCATGAAATAATCAGTCAAAATAGAGATGCACCCAGACAATTGGTCAGAGAGGTATTAAATATGACTTCTCTATCATTAACAAGCTCAATAATGACTTTAGAATTCCCATATATGGCAATGCAACATATATGGATCTGCTTTGTAAACTGTAACATTCCCCAAAGTGCCAATAGTTGGGCGTAGGTATTAAAACCAACACCACCTTTCCAATGAATAAGGTATATGGTATGAGGATTGATCCACATCATGTCCTCGTATCCACAACTGCCAAATTTGGTGACTTTGTCACAGAAACCTACTAGAAATGGAAATTGAAATGATAGCTCATGGAGTTTAGATAAAGATGGAGTTGAAGCTGCCCTAAATTATGAATATTAAAAAACTATAATGTGAGAACAAAATTTATATAAGAGTGGATCAGTATTTTCAAATACCAAATGATTCCTTGATTTCCAAATCTCCCAAATACTAAATAAGGGGAGAGATTTTGCGTTTCCTTTCTGGTCAGTTCACCAGGAAAAGCAAGAGATGAGTGAGGATAAGGATAGCGGAGAAAGGACCCAAAAATGAGTAATAAGATAATTATAGACGAATTTAGAGAAAGGAAATTATAGGAATAGATGAATAACCTTGTTTGGAGAGATTATCCCATGTGGGGATACAATTGTGCCACATAAGCTAGCAAAATGTAATGATTTTGAGAGGTACCTGCCAATGCTAGTATGAGGAGAGCCAACAATGACCATGATGAGAATCCTAAAATATGGAAAAATATTTATAGGTATCACCTACAATAACAAGCGAGTCTTGTAATAAGCCACCCCAATTTATAGATTCTCCACCCAATTTCCTCCATAAACTGACCATTCCAAGTTGACATATATATGGATTCCAATTGACCTTGTCCTCCCTAATGAGACCCAATACTGCAGCCTCTTTCCAAATAGGATATATGGATGTATCCAACTTGAACAACCAAACTTTATCCAAAAAAAGTATCCCCTGGAATGTAAAAGAAGTAAGTTGTGTTTCGGTAACGCAAATTTATATACCCCTTCTATGTCATAAATACCTTCCATAATCTTGGTTCCACAGCAGAAAGACCATTTCAAATTGGTCAAGAAAAATGTATTAACCTTGTTGAAGCTCGCCTAGGTGTACAATCCTATTTTGGTGCCAAGTTCATGTGTCTAGAAGCATTCTATGACATCTATGTGCTTAAATTATTTGTCCTTCATGATGTTGTGTCAAATACCAGCACAAAAAAAATCTCTCTATAGACTCTTCATAAGAAGTACATGACCGGATAACTTTATGTCCAGTATAGCCTGTTAGGTCCCTATAATACTAGTGTAAACCCTTATTTTTATCGTTAGTATATCCCGCTTATTTTTATTATTGTGCCCCATAGAATACCACTATTGTTATTATTGTTCCCTTACATTATTACTGTTATATAGGCTCTGCTTATATTGTAACCCCTTATACTCCTATATATAGAAAGGAGGTTTTGTCATTTGAATCATCCAATAATTTTTCATTTATGTAATGTAAATGAGGTTTTCTCCTCAAAGAGGATTTTTTAAGTTGCTGATCTATTATTTCTACTGTTTTGTGAGCTAGTTGCATAACACTTGGTATCAGACCTTCGGATTCTAGGGTTTCTCTTTTTCAAATAGGACATCTTGGAATTTTCTCTATAACTTTTTTTATATGTGGCTTAGGAAGCTAAAATTTCGACCACGTGCATCCAAAATCTTGGTGAACTTCATGTAAAAATTTCATATCTTGGTTCGCTATATTTTATGAGACATGATGTAAGGAAGTTAGGGTGTTTGAAGGCTCCAAAATTTAGTCTCAAACATGTGACTTAAGGACAATCATCATAAGGTTCATTTCAAACATCCAATTTGAATTCTGTAAAAAATAACTGAAAGTACACATACTAGATTTATTTGTGTAGTGATTTTAGGGCCGAAGGTAGAAACTGTGACATGAAATCAATACAAGTTCGCTCTACTAAACCAATCTATAATCAAGCCATTGTGGGAGATCAAGCATAAATACGTGTTGTGGACTCCAATATCGGTATGACTTATGTGGTTGGAAAATAGATTCATAGGGATACAAGAGGACTGAATTTGAGACCTTTGAGATCCAAAATTATAGATTTACAATCGTTTAAAGATTGATCTCCTAAAATCAAGAAAAACGTATGTATTTTTTTTTAATTGCATAAATTTTGTTTGAAAAATGAGTTTGAAGTGATTCCAAGGATATATATATATATATATATATATATATATATATATGTCAGTATTTTTTTATAAAATTCTTCCCAAAAAAACAATTTTCCACACCCATTAAGCCCTCACAAACCTATACTTTGACGCATGAAGGGGACGAATTGTAGCATGATATATCAATTTATGGGACTAAGTGCAACAAATTTTGCTTTCACAAATAGTAACCAAAGATGAACTAAAAAGGGACATCGATGGCTTAATAGCAGACATGGAGAGTTTGAAAACATTGCTACAAGAAATTATTCGTAATGTTGAAAAGGTAATAGATGAAAATCATGATGATAAAAAAAGAAATGTTAATCATGATTTCATAGGCTCTAATGTTAGATTGAAGATCCACAATATTCTAAATATTGATGTGAGGAATTTTTATGGAAAGGATCTGTTAACATGGAAACTACAGATGGAGAAATATTTTGATCTCCATAATATGAAAGACACACAAAAGGTACACATTGCAACTTTGTATTTAGAACCCAATCAGTTTGCATGGTATCGATGGCTTTGTTCTCTTAAACAACTTGTCAGTTCGTAAATTTTTACAGAGGAAATGATATCAAATTATGAGGATGCAAAGAGAAATACTTTCTTTAGCCAATCAATACATCTCAAACAGAAGTGATCAATTGCGGATCACATTGAGGACTTCCAAAAAATTAATAGAGGGGTAAATAATGTTCAGGAGGAGCATAGGATTAATGTATTCAAAGGGACTTTAAAGGATAACATCCAACATGAGGTTCACATTTTGGAACCTGATTCATTGGAGAAGACATTGAGATTTGCGAGAAATTGAAAGAAACATTATGGAAACAAGGAAACCTACCACTCACAACTATAAATATGGAAGTGTTGTTGCTCTTATCCTTCCATAACCTACAAGGTTGAAACCACAATAATTGGAAGATAAAATAGAAAAATGGCATTGCTACAGTTGTCATAGAAAATACACTAAAGGTCATAAGTGTGTTGACAAGAAATTATTTTACATAGATTGTGAAGAGGAGGAAGAAAAGGAACAAGAAACTTCAAAAGAAGAGGATATACACGAGGAACAAACCCTAGAGAAAGAAGAAATGAATCTGACCATATATTGTAATGCATTGGAGATAATTAACACTCCTCAAAATCTCAATATAGAAGGACATATCAAGAAGAAAAAGGTAATAGTGTTGATTGATTCACATAGCACCCATAATTTTATTCATTGTCAGATAGCCAAGGAATCGAATTTTTTCCTATACCCAACACCAGAGTGTCAAGTGATGGTTGTGAATGGAGGAACTATAAATTTCTCTAGAAAGTGCCATAATATCAATCTTACCATAGGGTAGTATGTATTGAATAGTGAAATTCTCTTGATTCCAATGGGTGGTATCGATGTTGTACTAGGAGTCCAATGGTTACAATATTTTTGTATGATAGATTTTAATTTTCAAGAACTTTTCTTGAAATTGTTTTGGGAAGGAAAGGAATTTTAATTAATGGGTATTGTAGGGAAACTAGGAAATATAATAAGATCTAATGGCATGAAAAAGCTTCTAAAGAAAGAAAAACGTGGTGTAATTCCACAATTATGATCACTATAGGTTCAAACATCAAAATCATATATTTATCTGAATCTCTAAAAAGTCTTGGAAAATCATTCTAAGGTATTTGAGACTCCCAAAATGCTCCCACATATTCATGATACTTATCATGCTATTCACTTGATTTCGAGAAGTGTTCCTGCAAACATAAGGCCTTGCAGATATCATTATGCCCAAAAGAGTGAAATTGAACATATGGTTGCATAGATGCTAGAAGTTGGTATAATTCAACCTAGTCAAAGTTCTTTTTTGGCTCCAGTAGTATTGGTGCAAAAGAAGGATGGATCAAGGCGCATGTGTCCATATTATAGGGAGTTCAACAAGCTCACTATTTAAGATAAATTTCCCATTCCTATCATTGACGAATTATTGGATGAATTACTTGGAGAGATTTACTTCACCAAGTTGTACCTTCTTTCAAGATATCAAAAAATTATAATGAATACTGAAGACATTCCAAAAACAACATTTAGAACTCATGAGGGTCATTATGAATTCTTGGTCATGTCTTTTGGCCTTACCAATGCACATTCTAAATTTCAAGGTTTGATGTATTCCATTTTCAAGAAATTCCTTAGAAAATTTATGTTAGTATTTTTTATGTTATACTAATCTACAACAAGTCTTGGAAGGATCATCTTCAACATGTTGACAGGGTGCTCAAACTATTGGAGGCGAAAAAATTATATGCAAAAACCTTGAAATGTTTCTTTGCAGTACAGGAGGTGGAAAATCTAGGCCATATTGTATCTCATGATGGTTCTAAGGTAGAACCTAACAAAATTAAAGCCATTAACGAATGGAAAGTTCCCACAAAGAAAAATAATATGTGAGGATTTCTTAGGTTGACAGGGTATTATCACAATTATTTTAAGAATTATGGGAGAATAAAAGCACCTCTAACAACCTTAATGAAGAAAGATGCATTTTCATGGACTTGAGAAGCAACTAGGGCCTTTGAACATCTTAAAGAGGTAATGTTTCAAGCACTAGTCTTAGCTAGGAAAGACTTGAAAAAAACCTTTATTGTGTATGTGATGCCTCAGGAAATGGAATTGGTGTTGTTTTAATGCAATAAGGAAGACCCATTTCTCTTGAAAGTCATCCAATCAAAGGAAAGTATTTACACAAACTTATTTATGAGAAGGAAATACTCGAAATAATACATGCACTAAAAAAATGACAACCTTACGTAATGGGAGAATACTACAAGGTAAAAGCAAGACATGAGAGTCTCAAATGTTTTTTGGAACAAATATTATCTTTAGAAGAGCAGCAAAAATGGGTCACAAATTTTTTTGGTTATGACTTTGAAATCATTTATAAAAAAGGGAAGCAAAATGTTGTTGCAAATGCACTCTCAACAAAGGATGAGGACGTGGAAGAATTTCTTTGTGCCATTTCTATTATCCAACCATATTGGATAACTGAAGCAAGCGATGAATGGTAGAATGACGAAGAAGTGTGGACACTCATTCAAAATTGGAGAAATATCCTAGTACATATGATACATTTAGCTGGAAAAATGATTCATTAAGGTACAAAGATCTCTTATATATTTGTAAGAATTACTAACTCAAACAAAAGATTCTTTTGTAATTTGACACCACTCCCTAAGGAGGGAACTCAAGATTTTTAAAAACCTACTAGAGGGTCAAGAAGGATTTCCTTTGGGATGGCATTAAATATGAGATTCTAAATTTTTAGCAGAATTTTTGGTTTGCCACCAAAATAAAGTTGAGAAAATTAAGTCCTTGAGTCTGTTACAAGCTTTATCCATTCCAATTCAACATTGGGAGGAGGTTTCAATTAATTTTATCATATGTTTACCCAAGTCTGAAGGAAAGAGTGTCATCATGGTGGTATTTGATAGAATTACCAAGTATGCACACTTTTGCGCATTATCACATCAATTTAAATCCAATAAAGTTGCTACTACATTTATGGAAACTATTTTGAAGCTACATGGAAACCCAAAGATTATTGTAAGCGACAAAGATCCCAATTTCACTGGAAATTTTTGGATGGAATTATTTTCCGTCTGGGTACTCAATTAGTTCATAGCTCATCTTATCATCCTCAATATGACAAGAAAACTGAGATAGTGAAAGAATGCGTGGAAGGATATCTTCGTTGATTTGTATTTGAATAGAAAACACAATGGTTGAAGTGGTTACCTTTGGTTAAATGGTGGTATAAAACTTCCTTCCATATTGCAGCAAAAATGACCCCATTTATGTCATTTTATGGATATCATCCACCTTCAATCATATTTAACATAAAATTATAAGGTTCAAGTAGTGGAATATCACATTGATCATCAACAAAAATTTCTCCAACTCTTAAAGGATAACCTCACTTTGGTGCAGAATTGAATGAAACAATAGACAAGTCAGCATCACAACGAAAGAAGTTTTGATGTAGGTGGCAGGGTATTTTTACGGCTACAACCATACAAAAAAGTGTCCCTCATTAAAGATAAGAAGGATAATAGATTATCACCTAAGTACTATGGTCCTTACAAGGTGTTGCAAAATATTAGTACTATGGCAAAAAAATTTGCGCTTACTGTATCTTCCCAAGTGCACCCCATTTTCCATGTTTCATGTTAAAATAGGGTTATAGGTGACAAGCTCCCAATTCAAAAAATATTGCCAGAACTTGACGAGGAAGGAAATATCATATTGGAACCTGAAGCAGTCACAGAAAAGAGAACTCGACAGCATGAAATCGATCAACTTCAATGTATCTCATCAAGTGGAACAATGTACCCGCTAAATATTCCACATGGGAGGATGATAATTTTATACATAAGCATCCAGAACTAATGAAGCATTGAGGACAACACTTTTCTGGATGAGAGGGACATGTTAGGTCCCTATAATACTAGTGTAGATACTTATTGTTATTGTTATTGTAGCCCCATTTTTGTTATTGTTGTGCCCATGTTGTCCCCATATTGTTATTATTAGGTTGCATATAATCCCACTATTGATATTGTTGTTCCCTTACATTATATTTTTTTATAGGCTCTGATTATATTGTGACACCTTAGAATCCTATATAAATAAAGGAGCTTTTTTCATTTGAATCATCGAAAAATGTTCATTTTTTTAATTTAAAGGAGGTTTCACCCTCAAAGAGGATATTTTTTAAGTCGTAGATCTATTATTTATAACGTATTATGAGTTTGTTGCATAACATACACTACAAGGAAAAGACCCTCTAGAAGAGGTTATAAAGGAGGTTTTTAGTGTTATAAAATTGGCCAAAATTGTCAAAAAAGCATATGCTACCACATCCGTTTTTGGATAAGGAGGTTTTCATGGAGATTTTAACGGAAATTCAACACAACTAAAAAAAAGTGGGAGTCAGAAGGTTATTACGGATGTTGTTTTCATCAGTGCACTAATCAGGCTTTAACGCACCGGTGCGTACTTGTAGCCAAAGCCTTGGGGGCGGTCGAAGGTGAATGCACCGGGTCGTAAAGGTATAACATAGCACTGGGCGTAGTGTTGGTGATACAATGCACAAGGTTGTTCTAATTGGTCTTGGGATTTGAGCAGTGCCCATAGGTCGTATCAAAACACCGGTGCATATACTTATAGAAATGCCTCGATGCATCGTATCACAAAAATGCATCGAGATTTATAATTGGTATCGGTATACGTGCGATGAAAATATGTCATACAAATGCACCGGTGCGTATAGACACATAAATGCCCCAGTGTGCAGTATCTCACAAATGCACCGAGATTTATAATTGGTATCGGTATTCGTGCAGTGCTTATGCGTCATTCAAATACACCGGTATGTATGGACACAAAAGTGCACTCGTGCATAGTATCACACATACGCACCGAGTTTTATAATTGATATCGGTATTCGTGTAGTGCTCATAGGCCGTAAAACGACACCGGTGCGTATAGAGACATAAATGCGCCGGAGCGTCGTACTGCACAAACGCCTCGATATTTTTAACTGGTTTTGGTATTTCTGTGGTGCCCATAGGTCATAAAAATGCACCAGTGCACTTGAGAATACAAGCGCACTGGTATAAGAATACATGCACCGGTTTTCATTTTGTATTTTTTAGAAACATCGACCTGTGACAGTGCAATTATTATGATTATTTTAAATTCATTATTCATCAAAAGTCGACACATCTTATAACAACATTCATATTAATTAAATTTTTATTAATGGATTTGAATGTGATGTTTGGATTAATTTGTTACATCATATCATAATTATTGTGGTTTTTTAAAATTCATTATTCACCAAAAGTCGACTTATATATATCTTATAACAATATTCATATGAATTAAATTTTTATTAGTGCATTTGAGAACGACAATGGAGAACACAATAGAGACAATAGAGAACGCAATAGAATTAATTAAAACATTTTTTGTTATATATATATATATATATATATATATATATAATACATTCTTTGTCATACAGAATGGGACAGTTATTGGTATCCCTTTATCTTTCAATTGGGACACTATGTCCATTACATTAAAGAAAATGTTTGATTTCACAAACATTTTTCAAAAAATACAACGCCTTGCTTTTATATCCAAACATAGTGATCATCATTCGTCGCTTGAACTACTGTCACTGCTAGAGCTACTTCCATGACTTGGGTTATTGGTGAGAATAATGATAATTACAATATTAAATAATATACATCAATGTAAATTGAAAAGAGATGACGTACCAATGCAACAATTGACTCATAAACTATACACATTCTTTCAAAACCATGTAACATGGCATCTTTCAAGATTTGATCTATTGGCGTAGTGCCATAATTTGTTTCCTGCAAGTTATATACCCCATAACAAATCATATATTTAATATAAAAGATTTATTTTTTCTATTAATTATAGACGGAGATAAGTAAAACAAGATCAATAGATGCTTACAAATTCCACAATTAAGTTCTCATATGCCAACATATACACCCAACCCATATTTAACCAATTTCAATCAATTCCTCTGATGGTTCTTCTTTGTATATTAGCACCTATTTGAAGACATTCAATGATGATTTTTGTAAAACAACCTAAAAAATACAAAAATGAAATCTATTTAAGTTGTTATAAGGGAGTAACAATTACTCACAAACTTAGATATCAATCCTTTTCTTCCTTGTCGTCCTATTTTATGTGCTGAATGGGTTCCATTTTCTTTTCTTTTCTGCAAGAAAATACTTGAAAAATAATATTTAATGCTAAATTGTTTATTTATTTTACCTAATGATCGAAAAAAATCAATGATTACATATTACATTTGAAGCAAGTTGTTATGGCACCTCCAGCGATGCATTTTTATCCATTCCTTCGACCATATCCTTGTACACCTTTTTGGACATTCCTACTGGCATATTTCTGATATCAGCTCGTTCATCTTTTGAGATTTTCATAATCTTCCTGAAAATGTAACATGACAATAAACTATTTAATTTTTATATTGATATATGAAAAGTAAGTATAACAAAATTGATATTTATAAATAATTCTAGAAAAACATCTAAAGGACTATTACCTTTTCATTCCTTCTTTTTTGTTGTTGTATGTTTTTGCTATTAAAATTCTGACATGTCTCATTGACCAATTCTCTGGAAACTCTTTCTGTAGTTTACATAAAATTTGGTTTTTGGAAACATTGGATTGGTTTTTGTATTGTAAGTGGAAAGAACATCTATACATTCATTCCACTAGATCCCTCAAAATTTTGTAAAAGTTTTTCCCCCTTTCGTTAACCTCCAACACCACTCCAGATGAGCTAAGGAACAATTCATTTTCATTTGCATGTTCTATTTGTTTTCTTTTCTTAGAACAACATTCCTTTTCTGAGTTGTTGGTCCCTGTAGAAAATTAAACGAATATGAATTAATAGAATTTTTCACACATGTTATCTAATAATTTTAATTATATTATTAATGAAAACTAAAAAAAGAAAGTCATATTGGATCGATAGTATTTTTTCATTTTGATTCATCCTTTTGCAATTTTTCCATCAATATTTTACGCTCTTCTAGTCCTAGATCAGAAATAATCTTATCGAGCTTCGTCATTTTGTGGCTCTGCATGATACACAGTAAACAATACATATTAGTTAAACTTACATATAGTTCAAAAACATTTTTTTGTAAAACATTTACAAAGAACTTTCCTTTTTTTCTTTTCTTGATGTGTTATCAGTATTTTTGTTACTTGATCTCTTGTCACTCATTTCTTTATCAATCTCAAACCTGTACCATATCATTCAATAATATATTTATAAATAAATTGTGAAATTTTCAAGTAAAAAAAAAAATCTCAAAAACCGGTGCGTCATTCATGGTTTACGCACCGACGCTGGTGCGTGTCTCTCTTCCAAATGCACATCCATAACAATATAATAGACCGTACGATGCTCTATGTCAACAAGGAGCACCGGTGTGATACATGTCAATGACCGCATCAGTTAACCATGATAAAATAGTAAACATTGTCCAGTGTTTGTTTTTTAGCTGAAATCAGTGCCATATTTTACATATGGCGCACCAATAAAAAAAAATATTTTTTTATCAAATTACATTGCGCAGTGCACTTGTAAAATAAAGAGCCCCAGTGCACTACGTACTCCAAGCGCACCAATAAAAAAATCTATTTTTTTATTAATTCATGCTAGGGCGCACATGGATTGGGATCCGATTATGCTAATCGTCTCCTCAGTTGGATTTCTTAGGTCTATATTTAGCAATACAAACCCTATAAATATAAATTTAAAAGCCCTAATTCTGAAATCACAGAAAGAGGAAGAAGAAAGGGGAGAAACAAAAAGAATGTAAGGTTTGTATCTTTTGAAAGTTTTTTTTTTTTTCGAAACAAAACGTTCGCGGTGTGCCATAATGAAATAGCGCACCAACTGCATATTTTAAAAATGGTGCACTAAAAAGATATTTTGTTTTTCTATTTTTTCATCATAGTACTTGTGCGGTGCACTAGGAGAACAGAGCGCACTGGTGCCGTATTCCGCACAGGGTGCACCGACAATTTTTTATTTTTATTTTTTTTACGCAAGGGCCGACATGGATTGGGATCAGACTATGCGGGTCCTCCCATTGGTTCGATGTCTTAGGCTTATATTTAGCAATACAAACCCTATAAATATAAATTGAAAAGTCCTAATTCTGAAATCATAGAAAGTGGGAGAAGAAAGGGTAGAAACAAAAAGAATGTAGGGTTTATTTCTAAAATAGTTTTTTTTTGCAAAACAACACGTTTGCAGTGCGCCATAATGAAATAGCACACCAGTGCTATATGTGACATATGGCGTATTGATAAAAAAATATTTTATTTTTTTATTTTTTATCACTGTAATTTCGCAGTGCCCTACTATAACCGAGCACACTGGTGCGCTATTTTACGCACGATGCACCGATGAAAAAAAAGTCTGTATTTTTTTAATATTGACACAAGGGCCAACATGGATTGGGATCTGACTATGAAGGTCTTCCTGTTAGTTGGATGTCTTAGGATTATATTTAGCAATACACATCCTATAAATATAAATTGAAAAGCCCTAATTCTAAAATCACAGAAAGTGGAAGAAGAAACGGCAAAAACAAAAAGAATGTAGGGTTTGTTTCTAAAATGGTTTTTTTTGCAAAACAACACGTTTGTGGTACGCCATAATGCAATAGTGCACCAGTGCCATATGTTACATATGGCACACTGATAAAAATATTTTTTTTTTGTATCTCTGTACTTTCGTGGTGTGTTGCTATAACAGAGCGCACCGGTGCACTCTATTATGCAAGGCGCACCGACTAAAAAAAATTGTATTTGTTTAAGATTGACGTAAGGGCCAACATGGATTTGGATCCGAATATGCAAGTCGTCCCGTGGGTTGGATGTCTTATGACTATACAAACCCTATAAATCTAAATTGAAAAGAAAGAGGGAGAAGAAAGGGCAGAAAAAAAAGAATCTAGGCTTTTGTTTGTAAAAATGGATTTATTTTTTATTTTTGTTTCCGAAAACTGCAGAAAAGGTAAAAAAAAAAACTACAATTTTTTTTTTATTATAAAAAAAACAAGCTTTGATTTTGTTATTTTACTTCATAAAAAAAACTACAGAAAAAAGTAAAAAAAAAAACAATAGACTTTGATTTCTTATTTTATTGCATAAAAAAAACTTCAGAAAAAAGGACAAAAAAACAATAAACTTACTCACATCGTTTGAAATTATATGGTACAGGGTTTGACTAACCATAGGTTTGGAATTCTGATTATTTGGATACTTCTGTTCGAACGTATTTCGCTGCTCCACAGTGCTCTAGTGCTCTGTTTGCTCCAGGTATGTATCCCGCAAATCTCTGGCTGAAATTTTTTGCAAAAATAGTGAAATAATGAAAAGTGTTTAGTATTTGAAGAAATGTTTTATGAAATTAGATTTTAAAATATATTTTTCCGCCCATTTTTCAATTTACCACTTTTTTTTTCACTTAAGGAAAATAGGGTTGCATTTTTTTTATTTGTGGTTATTCGTTTACCAATGCGTCATTTAACTTAACCACACAGTGCATCGTTTTATAAAACGGCACCGGTGTGCAAAATAAAAAACTCACTAGTGCTGTTATCTGTACATTACGCACCGGAATGACATTGAATTTTGTGCACCAAAATTTAATGTTGTTTTGCTCAAATGCAGGGAGAAAATATCATATATTATATGGAATGGAAAATTCTTCAAAATCCAACTCGTTCCATAATATTTCTCAAAGTCCATCACGGAGTTCTCCCTATCCACGTGGAGACATAATATTTACTTCAGATTTGTTTTATTTTTTCACTATCTAATTGAATTTATATATGTTTTTTATCCATGCAGTCAATCACACACAACTTAATTAAATTTGTAATGTATACAAATTTACAGGTTCATGCAGATTCAAAATCGAGTTCAGATGCACAAAATATTCAAATTGCTCCAAAATGTCAGAAGTTCTTAGCAGGAGCTGCATATCGCAAGGCACATTTAGTAGATGAAAATGGGCAGCTGCTTCACCCTGCCAATTGTAACAATATTGCATATTCTAGCGACAATCCTGGGACAATGATGGTAATTATAATTATAATTGTTTGGTATATATATTGATTAATATGTAATTATTTCAACGTCAAACCAATTTATAATCATGCAATATTGTCAATGTGGTTACTAATTGATGTCATATATTTTGTACTAATCATGTTCACTTTTTTTTTTAAATTATTAGGATTCTAGTGATGATGAACGACCTAGCTACCATATTCCGTTGCACCCCACGACAATGTCAAATCAAGATAAGACTGAATTAAGAGAAAAAATCGGAGAGGAACAATACCAAGAATGGTTGAATCAACCACCGATTCAATTTTAGCTACGTCCAGATTCACCAATTAGGAATGACTACAACAATAGTAGTTCTTCACAAGCTGGCAATGGAGGAAATAAAATAGAGGTTGGTATGGATGATTACTTAAGGGATACGACTTCCATGGAGACAATGTTGTTATATGCATTCCAAAATGATGATCAGTTAGGGGATGATGTTCATATCGCTGACACCTTTTTCAGAAGCATTCAATTTGCTTCCACCACCCCTCTCTTTGGACCTGGTGGTCAGTCAAAGTCTACCAGTTGGGGACAAAAATGTTACTGTACAACTTGAAAGCAAATTTTGGCTTTTTGAATGCATGTTTCTCGGAACTTTTGAGGTAACTTACAATAAATTACTCCCCTTATATAAATTTGAAATATAATCAGTACAAATGTTAAATTTTATGAACGTTAATAATTATATCGACATTAATGTACATTTAATATTAATATATTTTTCCATGATCACCAACTACAGGTTATTCAAAGATAAGGTTCTTCCGAGTGATAATGTCTTGCCCAGTAGTTGCAAAGAGGCAAAGAAATTGTTGAAAATGTTGGGTGTTGAGTACATATCATATCATGCATGTCCAAATGATTGTATTATATATAGAGGAGAATATGCAGAAAAAGAGATGTGTCCGAAATGTGGGCATGACAGGTATGATAAATAAAAAAAGAAGGGTAAATCACGTATTGGTCCTCGTTTTAAGATATTGAGGCACATGCCTATAATCCCAACGATTCAAAGGCTCTTTCGTTGCAAAGAATTAGCTATGTTGCAGGGATGGCATGCCTCACACAGAAGTGAGTTGGGAGTTATGCAAATCCCAACTGATTCAATAGCCATGAAGCATATAGAGGATACATGGCCCGAAAAATTAAAGAATGAAGTACGAAGTCTATGACTCAGCATAGGCATGGATGGTGTCAACCCATATTCCCTCCAGAACACCAACTATTCTGTTTGGCCTGCAGTAGTGATCAATAAAAATATCCCCCCATGGTTGTCTATGAAGAATGAACATCTTATGTTGGCTCTCATAGTCCCTGGTAGAAGACAAGTGAAGAATATGGATGTCTACTTAAAACCACTGGTAGATGAATTGAAGGAATTATGGGATGGAATAAATGTATACAATGTATCAAGACCCATCACAACAGAGAGGAGTTTTACGTTGTATGGCATATGTGCTTACATGACACATGATTATCCAGGCTTAGGATTTTTCTCTGGTAAATTACATGTTTAATTTATTTATTTGTTTATATATAATGTAACAATATTCTTTCACATATTAGTTATTTAATTCGTTGTAATAATATTTTTTCTGATCTTCATGATATTATTTAACATGCCATGCATATTAATTAATGTATAAAAATATAATCTTACAGGTCTTGTAACAAAAGGGTATATTGGATGTAAATTTTGTGGACCTTCTCTGAAAGCTAGATGGTCCAAGGACCTACGAAAGCTAGTGTATGATTGCTCCAGGATATTCCTACCAGAACAACACCCTTACAGAAGAGCAGCATCTGCTTTCAATGGTAAATGAGAGAGAACCCAAAGGCCTCCAATAATGACACCAGCTGAATGGCTTAGATAATATGAGAGAGAGAAGGAGAAGGAGTTCATAGAAATGTTCGATTCAAATGGGGAGCCTAAGTTCGATGACCCAGATTTCTTCAACACCTATGCTGAGAAATTGCCCATTGGAATGAAAAGGAAATCTATCTTTTATGACCTCCCGTATGTGAAGCATCTTAAGATTTCCCACTTATTAGATCCCATGCATATATTTAAAAATGTTTCATCTTCTTTATGGAGGCACATATCATCGAAACAAAGAAACACATTGGCCGTTAGGAAAGATCTTATTACTTCAAAAACTAAAAATAAATATTGGCCAAGATGATTACAAAGTACGGAATTAGAGGCAGGCGCTGGTCCCTCTAATTCATGGTTTTTCAAAGAAGGTAATGTCCCATGGCTTTTAAAGAAAGATGATATATCTTTGGAAAAGGGAGTTATAATGGATGTGAGGGTGCCAACTTCATACGGGTCATCACTACGGCGCTGCTTCACTATGGATGACCATTTGTCGGGTTTGAAATCGTATGACCATTTGAATCTTCCAAGAGTACGTATAATGTCAAAAGCATGATTTTATTATTTGTTATATTAATAAATTTTATTCCATGTGAGGATCATAAAATATAACTAATTTTGTATATTATTTCATGTGTTTGTAACTTTGCAGTGTCATTATCCTTTTTTTGTGCATGGGTGTGTGAAACATGAATTCCCTCAAGACCTAGGACATGCCATATCTAAATTATATGCATTTGTACATTGGATCACGTCAAAGGAGATTCATGTGGCTAGCATTCCATGGTGGCGTCAAGAGATAGTTGAGATTGTTTGTATGTTTGAGAAGGAACTACAGACGAGTTTCATGGACTTACAGGTTCATCTTATAATCCACCTGGTAGATGAGGTTGAATTAGTTGGGGTTGTTTCTTGTCGTTGGATGTTCTTCTTAGAGAGGTACATGAAGAAACTGAAAGGTTTTGTTCGACAAAGGGAAAAACCCAAGGGGTCTATGGAAGAGGGGTACATATCATATGAGTCTTTCTACTATAATAGTGAGTACATCAATTATATCGACAACATACCAAGTGCGGTGATTTGGGACGATCAAATGGATGAAGACAAAAGAGAAGGAGAGTTGCTCCGAACGAGTGGAAAAAAACGCTTGATAAAGAGTAAGCGACTTATAATTTTTCAAATTTACAAAAAGTAATTAATATTCATGTTGAACTATGATATAATGTATATTTTGATCTCGAAGTACTATATAATGTTGGTTTTATTTCATTAGAAAATGTAGAAATTGAAGAAATCAATAAATTCATTCTTTACAATTCTGAAGTGACACAACTGTGGGTCGCATTGTACGAACAAAACAGGATGAAATGGGATAGTGATAGGAAAGAATTCAGATGGTTGAATGGTGGAAGTGTGCCTTACCCTAATCATTTAAAAGAAAATATGCCAAAAATAGGCCCCAAAAGTTGGGTTGTTGACCAAGTCAGAGATAAATACAATGCTACCGGTCGTTACCCATGCGCTGAAGAGGATGCGCTAAACACAGGGATTGGGTGTAGCAACTCGGTAATAATATTTTTAATTTATATGTAAATTTGAAACTTATATTAAGACATCTACATTTAATATTTTAACTACTATTGGATTATTATTTATAAGACACATAACAATATGATTTTTTTAATTTTTTTATAATAGATGCATTTGTTCCCATCTATGTGGGCATATGGACACCATTTTCACACAGAAAATGTCGATGCTGGAAACATCACAGAAGACTGTGGAGTGAAAGTCTAGTTTGATCAATATAGTCGATCTAGCTACCATGATAAACAACTATTGAGATTGCAACAAGATGATGAGCTTAGTGGAAAGAAGTCGCCTTCACTAAGTGGGTCCGCAGGCTATTTTTGGTGCAAAGTCTATTTTTAGACTATGTCTATTTTTAGACATGTCAATCATATTCTATGAGTTGCAGGATGCTATTTGTGGATGGTTGGTCAAGTTGGAGAAATATATGGACTTATATATTGGGCGGAATCTATTTTTAGATTGCCAATCTAAAAATAGATATGTCGAATATTATTAGCTCTTAATAATATTTGGACTATAAACATTATCTTATTCTCTTGGAGCACTTCAGTTAAGTGCACATATGTGGCACAGGAGCTGACAGAAGGAATTATGCTATTCCCTAGGCTTAAGTGGAGCTATTTCATGGATACCTCTGTTAGAACTCATGTGAGAGAGTTTGGTGGAGTTGATTGAGGAATTTAATGGAGTTGTGTTCAGTTTAACTGAGTTATACATAGTTGAGCTAGTTGTATCTAGTTTAACTGATTGATACACTAGTGAGAGTGGTGTGAATTAATTATTAATTAATTCACTAATTTTAAACTCATTAATCAACTAAATAATACATCATTTAACTTCAATGCATGGACAGTTTCAATGGAGACTAGTGAAGAGGTAGGTGAAAGAGCAGTGTGACTATCAGTTGTGACTATATTGTTGCATGATTTTCAACAACCAGTGATTGGAGATGCCAATGAGGATTGTGTAGTATAGGCCAGGTGGGTCGAAGTTAATTAAGAGACATTCTTCAATAGTGATTGCGCAGTAGAGGCAAGCTATCAGGTGGCAGAGATTGGAGCATGTGATTTGATAGATCTAGCTTGATTAGTGTGTAACAATTGGAGATTGTACTGAGAGCCTGTGAGGAGCTTTGTATGATGATTGTTACATGATATGTATGAAATATAATATACAGATAGTTGGGGGTTTTCAGCTTTAATCTTTCCCATAAAATACTGTGTTCATATGTGTGATTGTTTATGGTTTTAATGTGCGCATGCGCTTGTTTTTATTTCCGCAATTAATGATAAATGGTAGAAGAGATTTTGTATTGTGCATGAAGTTAAAATAGTGTGTTATCAAGAGAATCTCGGTGCATAACATATCAATTATTCAAATTTATACATGGTATCAGAGTGATATTGATCATTGGAGAAATTACAAAGCATTGAAGCGGTTGAGTTTTTGAGCTGGTGGAATTCGAATTTGCAGTAGTGCTTTTTTGGTGTCGAAGTTGAGATGTCTTTCAACTGATTGCAATTGGAGTATGCCCTTGAGGGAAACTTGCATTATATTGCATGGAAGGACAGGATGGAGGCAGTGCTAGATGACAATGGGTTGAAGGAGTTCATAGATGCAGAAATTCCAAAACCTACTTCTAACGATGCTGCCATACTTGATGCATGGCAAAAGAAGACAACAAAGTGTCGAAGGATTCTATTGGAAGGTGTGAAGGATCACATAGTGTCTAGCTTTCATGGTAAAGCTTCTCCATTCTTTATGTGGAAAGCTTTGATAGATTTATTTCAAAGCAAGAGCGACTAGAGGAAGTTGGCACTCAAGGATAAACTAAGGAACATAAAAATGGAGAAAGGAGATAGTATGCCCAATTACCTCACGAAGTTCATCCAATGCAGGGATGAGCTGGGAAGTGTGGGGGTTATTGTTGATGATGATTACTTGGTGAGCTTGGCTCTCCTTGGACTTCCGAAGAGTTGGCATTCCTATCAGGACTCTGTCAATGGTCGAGAGAAATTTCCAGGATGGGAGCGACTTTGGTCAAATCTTATGCAAGAGGAGATAAGGAAAAGTACCAGGGATGGATCTTCATCAAAGAAATCAGATGAAGAAAATTGCGCTTTGTTTTCCAAAGCAAAGAAATGGAAGAGCAAGAAGAATGCTTCTCAATCTGGTGTGAAAGGTAAGAAGCAGGAAATGTCCAAGGTGAAGTGCTTTCACTATTACCAACACATACATTATGCCACTAATTGTCCACAGAAGAAGAAAAATAAGCAGGCTGCTGGATCTGCAGCTGGGGAGGCCTTAGCCTCTCAGTTTGAGCTGTATTTTTCGCTGATCACATGCTTGGTCTCAAGTGTGATGGGTTCAGTGTGGTTTCTTGATAGTGGTGCGTCTTTTCATATGACCGAAGACAAAGATTTGTTTACTGATCTGGATGAGAAAGATCTTGGAGTGCACATCGAGATGGGTGATGATGGTAGATACAGTGCGACCAATATCGGTACAATTTATTTTAAGAGGGATTCTGGTAAACCCTTCGTATTGAAGGAAGTGATGCATGTTCTAGGATTGAAGAAGAATTTGATCTCGGTGGCCATGTTAGAAGACAAGGGATATGATGTTGTCTTTAGCGAGGGAAAGGCTTTCCTGCGCAATCAGGCAATTGGTGAAACCCAGAAGATAGGGGTTCGAGTTAATAAACTTTATCAGTTGTAGGTAGATGGCTACGCAACAATGGTAGGCAAGGCAGAAGGAGTGGTGAGCCGAGATGATGGAGAGCTGTGGAACAGGAGATTGGGCCACGTTCACCAAGGAGCTTTGAAAATTTTGCAACAGATTTCTACCGAGCTTCCCAAAGGTACACTTGCACAGTCAGATCAGTGCAAGGGATGTAATTTGGGAAAATTTGTGAAAGCCACCTTTCACGAGAAGGATATTCGCACCACGATGATCCTTGAGAGAATTCACACATATGTGTGTGGACCTTTCTCAGTAGCTTCGATAGCAAAGAATAGGTACTATGTGATATTTTTTGATGATTTTTCTCATAAGTTTTGGATCTTCTTCATGTAGAAGAAGAGTGAGACATACTCAAAGTTCTGTGAGTTCAAGGCACTGGTTGAGAAAGAATCGGGGAAGCAGGTGAAGGCTCTTAGGAGTGACAATGGTGGTGAATTCATCTCTGGCGAGTTCAAGGACTTTTGCAACGCAAAAGGATTTCGAAGAGAGCTCATAGCACCTCATAACCCACAACAGAATGGGGTTGCGGAGCGAAAGAACAGAAAGATCGTGGGTGCTGCACGGATTATGTTGCATGATCAGGGCCTTCCCATACACTTGTGGGATGAGGCATGCAATACTGCGGTTTATGTGCAAAATCGTTGTCCTCACAGGATACTTGGCATGAGTACACCTAAGGAGTCATTTTCTAGTAAGAAGCCTGATATTTCCCATTTGATGATTTTTGGTTCAACCATTTACATTCATGTGACAAAGGATGCCAGGAAGAATCTGGAGCCGACTGCAGAGGTTGGGATATTTGTGGGGTACACTGATACACCCCACAACTATTGTGTGTATTTTCCAGATAGTCGCAAGACTATTGTGCGACGGGATATCAAATTTCATGAGGAGAAAGCCATGAAGTGTTCGCTTGAGAGGGAGCCACACTTGCATGCAGATGAGGAGCTATTAGTTCCTAAGGATGAGCCTCATGATGTGGATCAACCACAAGAGGAGGTTCATGGAGTGGAATAGGCCACTCATGTAGTGCCAACCATCAAAGGGCGGAAGCGCACTACAGAAGCTGAGTGACTGGCTCAAGATGCAAAGAGGATTGTAGGAGCACCTCCATCACAACGCAGACAGAGACAATCACCTGATTGGTATACTGGATACATGGCTCTTATGAGAAAGTGTATCGTGACGGAGCCATCCTCTTTTGAGGAAGCTGTGGAGGATCCCGCATGGGTAGATGCCATGGTGGAAGAGTATGATTCGATTGTCAGAAACAGTGCATGGGAGATTTTCCCAAGGCTGGAAGGGAAATCAATGGTGGGTTCGAGATGGATCTACAAAGTGAAGCAAGCAGCTGACGGGAGTGTGGAGAAGTACGAGGCAAGATTTGTTGCCCAAGGCTTCTCACAGATTGAGGGGATCGATTATGAGGAAACCTTTCCACCTGTCGCAAGGTATTCTTCCATATAGACGATTCTTGCTCTCTCAGTGCAGATGGGGTGGCACATTCATCAGATGGATGTGAAGACTATGTTCCTCAATAGGGTGATTGAGGAGGAGGTGTACATAGAGCAGCCTGAAGGTTTTGAGATCTTCAGCAACGAGTCGCATGTTTGCAAGCTCAAAAGAGCGCTTTATGGGTTGAAACAAGCACCTTGTGCTTGGTACACATGGATAGACAGTTATTTCACCACACTTGGATTCTCCAAGAGTGAGGTGGATCCAAACCTATACCAGATTGTGGTGGAGGGTAAGTTGCTGATCATTGTACTTTATGTAGATGATTTGATTTTTATGGGTGATGAATTGTTGATACACTCATGCAAGGCTGATCTTGCAAAGGATTTTGAGATGAAGGACCTAGGCCTCCTTCATTATTTCCTGGGATTGGAAATTTGGCAGTGCAGTGATGGACTGTTTGTTTCTCAAGGCAAGTATGCCCGGGAGATACTGGAGAAGTTCAACATGCATGGCTGCAAGCCTGTTGATACTCCTCTTCCTTGTGGATGGAGGAAGGAGGATGCTACTTCAACAGAGGTAGTGGATGCCACTGTTTATCGACAGTTGGTGGGGTCGCTTATGTATCTGGTTAATACACGACCTGACATATGCTATGCTGTTAACAAGCTTTCACAAGCTATGGTTAAGCCTACCAAGCTCTTTTGGAAGGCATGAAAGCATGTATTGGGATATCTCAGAGGCACATCGGGATATGAATTATGGTACAGACAATCGGATGAGGTGAGGCTATGTGGCTTCAAGGATGCAGATTGGGCAAGGTGCTCAATGGACAGAAAGAGCACATCTGGAGGGATTTTCAGTATCGGGTCCACAGCAGTTTCTTAGTACAACAGGAAGCAGATATCCATGAAACTCAGTTCAATAGAGGCAGAGTATATGGCAGTGAGTTTGGCTTCATGCGAGGCTATATGGATGAGGAAGATCCTGGTCGGGTTGTTCGGTTCACACTTAGATCCTACTGTGATATATTGTGATAATCAGAGTTGCATCAAACTCTCGGTTAATCCATTATTTCATGATAGATCTAAACACATTGACATCCGGTATCATCATATCAGATATTGTGTGCAGCGGAAGATCATGTTACTTTCATACATTCCCACGGAGGATCAGGATGCTGATATCTTGACGAAGGCGCTCACCAGGAGCAAATTCGAATACCACAGAGGCAGGATAGGGGTGGAAGATAATCCTTATCTTGTTGAGAGGGAGTGTTGAGATTGCAACAAGATGATGAGCTTAGTGGAAAGAAGTCGCCTTCACTAAGTGGGCCCGCAGGCTATTTTTGGCGCAAAGTCTATTTTTAGACTATGTCTATTTTTATACATGTCGATCATATTCTATGAGTTGCAGGATGCTATTTGTGGATGGTTGGTCAAGTTGGAAAAATAGATGGACTTCTATTTTTAGACATATTGGGCGGAATCTATTTTTAGATTGCCAGTCTAGAAATAGATATGTCGAATATTATTAGCTCTTAATAATATTTGGACTATAAACATTATCTTATTCTCTTGGAGCACTTCAGTTAAGTGCACAGATGTGGCACATGAGCTGACAGAAGGAATTACGCTATTCCCTAGGGTTAAGTGGAGCTATTGCATGGATACTTCAATTAGAACTCATGTGAGCGAGTTTGGTGGAGTTGATTGAGGAAGTTAATGGAGTTGTGTTCAGTTTAACTGAGTTAAACATAGTTGAGCTAGTTGTATCTAGTCTAACTGATTGATACACTAGTGAGAGTGGTATGAATTAATTACTAATTAATTCACTAATTATAAACTCATTAATCTACTAAAGAATACATCATTTAACTTCAGTGTATGGACAGTTTCAATGGAGACCAGTGAAGAGGTAGGTGAAAGAGCAGTGTGACTATCAGTTGTGACTATACTGTTGCATGATTTGCAACAAACAGTGATTAGAGTTTCCAATGGGGATTGCGCAGTATAGGACAAGTGGTTCGAAGTTAATTAAGAGCCATTCTTCAGCAGTGATTGCGCAGTAGAGGCAGGCTATCAGGTGGCAGAGATTGGAGAATGTGATTTTCTAGATCTAGCTTGATTAGTGTGTAAAAATTGGAGATTGTACTGAGAGCTTGTGAGGAGCTTTTTATGATGATTTTTTCATGATCTCTATGAAATATAATATAAAGATAGTTAGGGGTTTTTAGCTTTAAGCTTTTCCGTAAAATACTGTGTTCATATGTGTGATTGTTTATGGTTTTAATGTGCGCATGCGATTGTTTTTATTTCTGTAATTAATGATCAATGGTAGAAGAGATTCTATATTGTGCATGAAGTTAAAATAGTTTGTGATCAGGAGAATCTCGGTGGATAACATATCAGTTATTCAAATTTCTACAACAACTAGTACGATGGATGTTAGGTTACATCGGAAAGATACAAGAGATCATTGAAGTGGATTTTTCTTCTTTCCAATGTGTTATTTTTAGGTGCAAGTGGTGGGACAACTTTGATCGGAATAATGTAAAGGAAGATCGTGATAGTAGGCTGATATGTATCAACTCTAGAAATATGTGGAATGAATCTAAGGAGCCCTATGTTTTCGCTAAACACTGCAACCATGTGTTTTTTTACCTAGATGTGTTGGATAGGGATTGGTGGTTTGTATTGACACATGACCCTAGATCAAAACATATTTTTGAGAACAGTAGTGTTATCATGCCATGCGAGCTAGAAGATAATGAGGGTGATCATGAGAACCGAGAGTGATATGGTACATGTGTTATTTCATCAATATTTATACTTTTTAAGATGGGTTTTTCGAAATATTAATATAATATGTATTTTGAATTAATTGGTAATTTGCATTGTGATAATGTTAAAATCAATAATTCACTTGATAATTTGGTATTATGTTGATCTCGAAAACAATGCCGTATTGTATAAATTAATTTTTTTTTTTGTATCTAAGATCATAATAAAATAATTATAATTCTAAAGTACAGGAATTTATTTGCATTATTTTCTAAACTTTATTATGTTACAATAAATCATATTATTCTAGATTTATTATTTTACAATTATTTAAAATTTACAAATTTTAATAAATTCATCTCACATTAATACAATTAAATTTTACAAATATTTTACATACAATTAGAATTAGAATTACAATTACAATTACAATTACAATTTTACAGTTTCACGTACAATTACAATTTTAGAATTTTACATATATACAATTACAATTTTACAAATAAAAAAATTACAATTACAATTACAATTTTACTATTTTAAAATGTAAAATTACAATTACAATTTTAGAAATTTACATATATACCATTACAATTACAATTTTAGAATTTTAAATACAATTAGAAATATAAATATTACAAATTTACAATATCATGATCATTTGGTATTAAACCAATTACGTTCATGATAACCATCGTACAAACATCATAATTGACTAAAAAACACATTCAAAATCGCTAACTGCATCATCGTGATCATGATCATCTAACAAAATACAATTAAAATTATATATTAACATCATCAGTACAACACAAACATCAAATATACATCTCATGCTATCACATACACATCTATCTGCAAGCTGCAAATTAAATGAACATATCTAACATGACCTAACAAGATACACATCATGATGATCACCAACATGTAAATTAAGTACAATTACAACATGAACTTAAAATACATGGACCATATATATATATATATATATATATATATATATATATATATATATATATATATATATATATATATATATATATATATCTATAACTGAATAATGTTAAAAATATACAACTGTAATATTAATGTCATGGATCAGCTGATGGTAGTACAACATCAATATCAATACTAGTCGCTGATGATCCAGCCTCATCTCCATGATGACTGCTGGTAGATGCTAGTGGAGGCTCATCACTACTACATTTGGCGGAAATTTCCCCAGATTTTTTCCATCCTGCCCGAAATCGTCGCTATACCGACGTTTATACAAAAGTGTCGCAATACCGACACTTATAAAAGTGTCGCAACTGCGACATTTGGAGGAATACGTCGCAATTGCGACACTATGGCCAAAAGCGTCGCTATTGCGACGATAATGCAAACGTCGTAAGTGCGACACAATGTATAATTTTCGGAACTGCGACGTCTGGAGGCCTTCATCGCAATAGCGACACTTTTTCCGCTGTCAGTATAATAACACTTATATGCGTGCTAAATAAAAATACAAAAATTATATGCACGCTACATAAAAATGATTTTATTGTTTCGTATCTGTCGCAATAGCTACATTAACGTTTGATATCATGCGTGCATTCGCCCTCCCCTCTTGCAGAACAGCATTCGCACTCAGCATTCGCCCTCAGCTCTTGCAGAACAGCATTTGCCCTCAGCATTTGCCCTCAGCATTCGCCCTCGGCTCTTGCAGAACAGTATTCACCCTCAGCTCTTGCAGAACAGTATTCGCCCTCAGCTCTTGCAGAACAACATTCGCCCTCAGCTCTTGCAAAATGGTAAGTTCTTACTGCAGGCCCTTCCTCCTATAGTAGGGTTGACTCTATTTGAGTTTTTTTGGTCAATTCCGTTGGATTATGTTAGGCTATAGGGTTCTCTCTAGATGTCAAGAATCAAGATTCAATACCCTCTATTATCTTCAACACCCAATACAAGATTTAAATTTTTCCCAAAGAAACGCTTATTAATTTGGCAGCCATTATTTCTCCCTGCTTTAAAAACCCTACATTTAAATGAAAACAAGCATTGCATTTCAACTACAAAAATCTGTTAGTGTTCAAATGTACATGTGTGCTACATTAACGTCTGATATCACGCGTGCATTCACCCTCCGCTCTTGCAGAACAGCATTCACCCTCGGGTCTTGTCGCTTGATGTTCGCCCTCGGCGTTCGCCACAGGCTCTTGCGGAAGCAGAAAAACGTGTACAGGCTCTTACGAGAACAACATTTGCCACTGATCTCTTGCGGGCTTGACATTAGCTACTGCATTAGCCTCGGCTCTTACGAACAACATTCACCACACGTGCTTGTAAGCTCTTGCAAAATGGTAAGTTCTTACTGCAGGCCCTTCCTCATATAGTAGGGTTGACTCTATTTGGTTTTTTTTGGTCAATTCCATTGGATTGTGTTAGGCTGTAGGGTTCTCTCTAGATGTCAAGAATCAAGATTCAATACCCTCTATTATCTTCATCACCCAATACAAGATTTAAATTTTTCCCAAAGAAACGCTTATTAATTTGGCGGCCATTATTTCTCCCTGCTTTAAAAACCCTACATTTAAATGAAAACAAGCATTGCATTTCAACTACAAAAATCTATTAGTGTTCAAATGTACATGTGTGCATCACTTGTGTAGGGTATTCCTTTTCCACTTTCACATTATCCAAGAATGTGTGCAGTATAGTTCATATTTTTGTGATTTAGATTATCTTGAAAAAGGAAAGGTAAATTATTTCCCATGGAAAAAGAAGGTTTTCCCTTTTTATAGGTTGTTTGGACTTACGTGGAAAATTTTATGGTATTCATTTCATATTATGTAGTTTAAATGTGAATTAACAGATTATTCTACATGAAAATATAATTACCTATGTGATGTCCTTCATCACTAATTAAAATTATAGGGTTTCAATTTCCTAGACTCTAACTCATCTGATGCTAAATTCTAGGTTCTCATTGGTGGATCACTCTTCCATTGATTTCCTTTCCCTCTGGATCTTGTAAATAGGAACCAAATAAAGGCCATGTCCTCAGTGGACATCATTTGGCTTTGAAAATGGCCATTGCACCGTGTTGTTTCTTATATTACATCACGATAGTTTCTTAGGTCATTTCTTGTTTCTTGAGATGAAAAACAACCAAAGAAATTGTGAAGATCCTTTCAAGAAATAAATGACCATTTCTCGATCATATCTCAACTATTTTTTATTTTATTCACTGGTTGCTTACTTTGAGAGAAATTTGACACTTTTATAAGGAATATAACATAAAAACACAAAATGGGAAGGAATTGATGAGGTAGATGTCCTTTAGTTGTTGTCAATTAATAATTGATAATACACGATGCATGTTCTGTACTACAAACTAGATTCCTTCCTGGAGTTAGGACACAGAGTATTGAATCAAAGTTGTAGTTTCTAACTTCTTGTATTGGTTCATCAATCTCGAAATTTAGACATTGCATGTCTTCATTGCTTCATGTTTGAATAATTTGCATCATATCATACAATAGGAAATTAGGAATTATGATTATTATTACTTTATGGATCTGTTAAGTTACTTTTAAGTTTGCATGGTTTAGTGTGAAATTATTCTAGTGTGCCCCTAGGCCCAGGTGAAGGAATGCCAGGGACTGAGAACCCTAGTTTTTAAATGGTATTGTTTCTTATACCCAAAAACCCCTCAACGTCACTTCTTATTAGTTCTTAACAATAGTGTTGTAAACAATTTGAGAATTGATATAGCAAAATATCGCACTTCTCAAGATAAAGTCCTAAAGCTAAAGTGTGATACCATGTGTAATTCAATAGCCCCATTGTCACCTCACCAACCTCTTTTCACTTCGGGCTAGCTCTCCTCCAACTCAAGGGGGGTTCTCCCTAGTATATTTTAGGGATCTAATGGCCCAACCAAAACAAGTCAAGAGCCCCCTAACTCTCTATGTTTACTACTATCAATCAAAATATTGAACAATAGGGTCAGACATGCATCCTGAAGATAAAATTGCCAGGGTATTTTTGGGTAATTTCAAAGGGAAAGTCCCCAAACACATATAATCAAGGAATTATAATGTGATTTCAAACATTAAATATCAACAAAATCGTTTAAAGGATATTTAAAGGAAAAAGGTGATGGAAGATAGAAAGTGCCTTACTTAAATGCTCTAAGGATTTTTCAATAGTTGCTCCAAAAGTTTCACTTCAAGGCCCTTCAAGATCGTCTCCAACAATGCTATACCATAAGCTTCAACAATGTTGCTCCAAAAATATCCTCAAGGTCTTCACAACAAATTTACTAGAAGTTGCTCCAACAATATATTCAATAAGGTCTTCATTGTCAACTCATCTCTTGTTTGGGTGCCTTAATGTGCAATGACATGTTTCCAGGACTGAATTCAATGCAAGGCATATTTGAAACTCTAACTCTGTCTTTCGGTGTCTTATTAGAAATTATTTCAGTTTTCATTTTGTGTTTTCAAGTTAGATATTGTTTTCAAGTTTTTACATTTATAATTTTATTGCAATGTGGCAGACTGATCAGAGCAGTGCAGGAACAACCCCAAGACGGGATGATCGTGGAAAGAGGCCAGCGGAATAACATGTAAAGTGCCAGCATTGCTCTATCTTCAGGTATTTTAGTTATTTACATAATTGAAATAATATTAATTTTGTTCAAATATGCAGACACCTAGCCATGGTACGCCTGATGATTCCCTCTTTGAGGAAGAGCTTTCTTCATCCTTATCTCCAGTGTTCTTGTTGTGAAAAAAGGCACGAGATGCAAGGTTGGAATTTAATACTTTGATAGACGCGCCTCAAACACCTGAAATAGAAGAGAGGATAAAACATATTATGAGCCAGCTAGAAAGATATCAGGTAATAATAAAAAAATCAAAAGGATATTTTTTTTGTACTGCATGAGATGAATTGTGATAGTTTGATTTTTAATTTTTACATTGACTAAACTAACAAAAATTTCTTTTGTATGTAGCATTTTCTGGCACTTGTTGAACCCGGTGTTGGTGGTAGTGGGACACAAGGGAAAGATATTGCCCAACAACCCTCTCGTACACCTTCTCATCCTTTAGGTTCCAACCAAGAAACACACCCTGCCCAAGCAGACACCCAGCCAACCGCTGAACGTGTTGGCAATGATGAGGCTGATATGGCCAATTACATTATTGCGTTTCCTGGAGCTACACGTGTCAGCTCCACAAGGACCATTAATGGCACGTTGTTGGTGAACGATGAAGGTGTCCCTATAAAGCATGTACAACTCCCAGGTAAATTTTAATATTTTAACTATTTCATGTACTTTATCTAAAACATATTTATCATGATTTTTATTTTTAAATTAATGATAATATCTTCTTCTTCTTCTTATTTTTTTGTGTGTGTAGGAAACAATGAGTTCTACAGGTTTCTGGAGAGCCATGCGTTGGTAATTTTTGGCCCAACCATACGCACAGGGTGGAATTCCCAGAATTCCAACCTGAAAAAAAAACTTCTAGATTATCTAGAAACCCTTTTTGGGGTCGGCACATTTGACAGAACAACAGTGGCTCGGGTAGCTGGAAAATATTTGAAATATACCAAGGATACCTATAGGACGCAATTACAATTTAACCCTAGATATGATCATCCTCTCGCAGTTCCAGAGAGTGAGTGGAGAGCACTCATCCATGACAGAAAAGAGAAAAGGGCAAATAAAGAAGGAAAAATGCCAACTGGACCCGCAAGGTAAATTACAACTTTAATTCAATAGCTTTAATTTTCTCTATGTCTAAAATAAAAGTGTGCTACGTCATATCTGACTTCAATATTTTGATGCTAGGTTGCCTGACACCTCAAAGGCAACCAAAGATAGGATTGAAAAAAAGGGCCATAACAAGCTAGGCCAGGGCGGCTACTTGAAATTAGCTGCAAGAATTGTAATTAAGTAGCTAAACATCTTATAATTAATTGTATTGCCTTCCAACTTTTTTATAATCCTATCAAATATGATTAAAAATACATAATCATATGTAATGTAGGGTGATGACTTCGGAACAAAAACTACAGAGGAAGATAAAAATATTGCTTTCCATTTTGGCTATCAAGCTGTAGTTGAACGTCGCAGAAGCTTGGGGAAGGTCCCAAGATCCAGAATGCCTGATAAGGTAAAACATTAACCTTTCAATATGTTTGTTTTCGTCCATAAATTTAATGTCTAACAACTTTGTTTAAATCAAGGGAGCAGCACTACCGACGAGGCAAATAACCCAGTTTTAGAGCCAGATGTAGATGATCCTCACGTGCAACTTGATCATTGTAGTGGGGACCAGGCCGACAATGCTACTATCAGTGAGGGCCGTGACGGTAATTAATTTCCACTTATAATTTTTTCTAATTATACCTTGATGTTTGTCCTTATAACATTTTTTGTTTAAATGACAGAGAATTTTTCCCTTGAGGATCTTAACACCAGAGAGGAAGACAGGGCAACAGTCCCAATGGAAAAAACTGGTGCACCAGGTAAATAATCTCATTGCAATTTTTTTTATTAATATTACCAAACTAGTTCAATGATATTTAAAAACTGACAATTAAAATTTAATATTATCTGTTTTTGTAGGCGATGCCCCGTCACTGGATGAGACCAGACATCGTGACTAAGCAACTAGGTTAGCGGCGACAACTGGTGCACCAGGTAAATAATCTCATTGCAATTTTTTTATTAATATTACCAAAATAGTTCAATGATATTTAAAAACTGACAATTAAAATTTAATATTATCTGTTTTTGTAGGCGATGCCCCGTCACTGGATGAGACCAGACATCGTGACTACGCAACTAGGTCAGCGGCGACAACTGGTGCACCAGGTAAATAATCTCATTGCAATTTTTTTTATTAATATTACCGAACTAGTTCGATGATATTTAAAAACTGACAATTAAAATTTAATATTATCTGTTTTTGTAGGCGATGCCCCGTCACTGGATGAGACCAGACATCGTGACTACGCAACTAGGTCAGCCGTGCGGGTCGAAAGGCACGAAACAAGAGCAGAGCATGATGATATTGATGATGTAATTAGGAGATTTAAAAATAGGAAGAAGAAAAAGAAAATTCGATAATGTAAAATATTGTATTATTATAAGACAAACATTACCATACTTGGAACGTTTTTTGCGTTATATAAAAAACTCATTTATCATACTATTTTTATGTCAAGCATTAATTGCAATGTTTCCTTGCATACTTTTTGTTGAATTTTTTTTTATTAGTTATTGAATATTTTTTTTTATGCTCATGAAAGTAAAAAATGAAATATAGATTGAGTATTGGGGAATTGAGAGTGATGTGAGGGGGGGGGGGGAGCAGCCATAAGAGCTTCCACCTTCACGTGGTTGGCCCTGTTTAGTAGAGAATAATTTATTGGAGCGATTTAATCTTGGAGCAAACCTTCCTTGATCCAGCGTAGCAACAAAAAAGTCACTGTTGACTTAGTTGCTACTCTTTGAGATCGTGGGAGGCTTGTTCCAAGTTCATGCGACTCCAATAAATTGTTCTTGAAACGAAGAGGAGCTTATTTAGGTATGTTTTGACATTTTCAACATATGTTCTAACATTATCATAAGAATGCATCTTAGAGTAAAAAATACTACATCAATTACTTGTATTTATTGTATAGATAATGATGGATTTTGATTGACTTGGCAGTGCAAGTACAAATCCTCTTGCATCATGAGCAATACAACTTGTCAACCAGGGTCATATCCAGGATATTTTTGCTTGTGCGCTTGACCAGGTTTGTAATGTCACATTTTGTAAGTTCCTTTACAGTTCATAATTCAATATTAAGCTTGTTCATGATTATTATCTAGGTTTTTTGTATGTGTTTTTTCATCTATTTGATTGTAAGAAACTCTGCATGTTTCCTGTTGTTCACTATGATTTATCCCATTACCACTCCTAGGATGAATCTGAATTTATTGTTACATAGGTTACTTTATTGTTACTATGATTTCTCCATTTACGATTTCATAGGTTACATCATGTAAAGTTTTCAATCTCAGGTTGGTGATGAGCTTTAGTTCTCCAGATTTGGGGCTTTTCTGATATTTTCTCCCTCATGTCATTCATGCATCACCTCGTTGTTTGAGCATGCCAATTTTCTACCACTTGTACCAATTGGCACATGTCAATCTCTGAGTGGTGCCACATTTCACCTATTTTCGGTGAGAGTTTAGGGTTTCTCTAACATAGCTTCAGAAATCCGATTCAGTGCCTGCTTGAATATCGTCACATAATACTCATGGTTTGGATTGATGAGCATGTTTTGAATGGTTGGTTGATTCATAAGAACCACCCATATATTCATCTTGAGATATTTCAGAATTTTTCTTGGGTTTCCTTTTTCACCGTTTCTAGTGGGTGGGATGGTGTGGGGTGATCCATCAATACTGGTGCTCTTGTAGTAGGGAATTTGTTTTTGGGGATATAAAGGAGCATTTGATGTAGATATCCCATTGGAGGCATTCATAGATGGGCACGAGAGGTCAAGAATTTAAATTAAAAATATGCAACCTCTAGCATGGCAACCTGAAGGCCGCGAGAGACACTGGTTAAAGATTGTTTTGTGCTGGCCTTAATATAGTCATGATTTATTTCTATTATCTTAATGCAAATATATAGTCCGGTATCATTAAAATGAGGATTGTGGTTGTATTTCTCTTTGGTTGTTTCTCTCTTAATGCTCCAGAAGTTTCCAAAAGTTGCGATAGTTGTTTAGTTTGCCTGTTACAACTTAAAATTGGTTTTTAGCAATGGGAGTCATGTTTTTTAAGGTTCATACTAATATGAAGATCTTGTAATTCTATATTCAGGATAAGAGAAGATGGCCTCTGCTTTGGGCAGTATGACAACAATTGCCACATCTACCTCATTGGGTAACAATGGAAAGGGGAAGAAGTTGAGTGCAATGTTTGATAATTATGGCAGACAATTGTCTTCTCTTTCAGTTTTTTCACCCATTTCCTTTAATCGCTCAAGCAGAAGAGGGACTCTGAGATTACGCGACAGAGAGAAGGTGGTTAATACAAGAGCTATGGAAAAGGAGTTGTACTTCAACAAGGATGGCTCAGTGACAAAAAAATTGCAGGTCAGAGAAAAAATTATGTTTAAAGGAAGGTCACCTGCACGTGAAACTTCACTGCGGTGGATATTTCCTTGTCCACTTATATTCGATTTTAATGTGTTATTTTAATTTTTCATGGAGGGTTGTTTTGGCATATGGTCTAGCATTCAATTGCACACTTACTGAAATCATTGTCAATTTGTCTTGCAGGCGGTGTGAACAAAATTGTTGATCTTGTTGGAGTCACCCTTGGGGCGAAGGGAAAAATGCTGTCTTGGAGAGCAAGCATGGTTCTCCGAAAATAGTTAATGATGGTGTGACAGTAGCTAAGGAGGTAATTTGTAGATGTGTGCTCTGGTTTTCTTTTTAACATTGTATTAGTTCCCCCTCTTAAATGTCTTAGATTTGGTAGGCATAATTTGAAAACTCAAAGGTGAAAGGAAACATATTTGTTACCCAGTGGTCTACTTGGCCTATGGACTAGCCACATTCGAGTAATGCATAAAGCTTTTCACAACAATAAAAGGAAAGGGTTATGGCTGAGTCAAATTTTATTGTTATTGACAGTGTAATGAAATGTATCTCAATGCTATGGTTTTGGCCTTTTTATTGGTTGAATTAGAGGACCCAATTGAAAATATTGGGGCCAAGTTGGTAAGGCAAGCTGCGGCAAAGAAAAATGATTTAGTTGGGGATGGAACCACAACATCTGTTGTTCTTGCACATGTTGGAATATTGAAAAATTCCAGAACAATGAATGGAGAATAAATCTCCCTTCTTTTAACATAGAGAAAATAAAAATTTCTTTGACAGGAGATAGAGTTTCAATACTTTGAAAACAAACTTCTATTCCCTTCAATAACTCAAAAAAAAAACTATTACACTTCTTCCTCACTAAGAGGGATTACAAAATTATGACTGCTACAAAACGCAGTGCATAAAACCAACTCACTGTCTGTTCAAAAAAAACATACTCTGTCTCTAAAACACTCTGCTGTGTTTTTCACTTTCGCACTGTTGTGCATACACACTTAAAAAGTTACACTCGGTCTTTCACTTTTTACACACTGCTATGTAATAAAAAATTTACGTACTGTCTATAAAAAAAACTACCAAGTTTTTTTGTCCTTTTTATTTTTATATGTCGTAACATATAAAACATATTATAATAAACCCTCTTTTAAAAAAAATAAAATTAAAACTAAATTCTATGGCCCACCTTTCATTTCGCATATGATATATATATAACATATGTTTAAAACATATGTATATATTAAAGCATACATAAAATCAAATTATCAAAACATTAAAGAACCCTTTCCGTCGGACTTCAAAAGTCTGAATAGATTGAATTTCAAAAAAAATTCGCGTTCCAAAATGGGATGCTGACGTCTGCCTAATTTGTAACGCGAATTCTCAATCTAATGTGCCTTATAAAAAATTCAGGATCGGTTTTCAGGTTTTCAGATTCCCTTCAATTTCATGCGATCCAATATTAATGCTCCACGTGTCCTCCTTTTGAATTTACAAAACTGGGGGGTAAATTTCTGTTTGTTTAATTTCTGGTTGGTGAATTGCGTTAATGCTGGTTGTTGTGTTTAAATAAAATCCTGTACAGAAATATGGTTGCGGCCGTCTACAAAAAAAAACTTGCAGGAATTTTAAATGTTGAATTAAATTTCTGGATTATGTGGAAGTTCAAAGAGTGACATAATCCCTTCCCCGCAACTAATTTATAAGATAGTGGAAAGTATGGTGAGAGGAAAATGGTGGGATTTACAATCAACCATATTCACTTTGAAAACAATGGGGAATTAAGAGACCATTATACCTAACAAGTCCTTATAAATATTGAAGTCGGGGCACAAATACATGACAACAACCTTTATACGAGAATTATTTTATTTGAGTAAGGGAATAGTAGTTGTAACTTAAGGTTGCAACAATGGTTCCATAAAACAATTACTTGTATCCGACTGCAGTAACTATGGATTAAAGTTGCAACAACTGTGGCTTGAGGTTGCAGAAGTTGTGACTTGGGGATGCAACATTTGCGACTTAGAATAAAACACATTATATATATATATATATATTAAGAGATTATTATACCTGAAAAATACTTGTCAATATTGAAGTTGAGGCATCGATACATGGTAACAATCTTTATACGGGAATTATTTTATTTGAATAAGGGAACAATAATTGTAACTTAAGGTTGTAACAACGGTTCCATAGAACATTTGCTTGCATCTATTTGCAGTAACTATGCGTTAAAGTTGCGCCAACTATGGCTTGAGGTTGTAGGAGTTGTGGCTTGGGGATACGATATCCGCGACTTAGAATAAAAAATATTATATATGAAAGAAAGTATATATATTAAGAGATCATTATATGTAACAAGTCCTTGTAAATATTGAAGTTTACGCATAGAGACACGACAACAACCTTTATACGAGAATTATTTTATTTGAGTAATGGAACAACAACATTAACTTAAGGTTGCAACAATGGTTACATAAAACTATTGCTTGTATCTAGTTGTAGTAATTGGGTGTTAAAGTTACAGTAGCTATGCCTATGAATTAGAATAAAACAAATTATATATAAAATAATATATATATATATATATATATATATATATATATATATATATATATATATGTTGTGCCTCAATCTAGTCTCCTAAACTGAGTTCATTTAATTGTCAACCAGGATTTGTAAGCTGCTGAAGTGAAATGTACCATATGTACCTAGGTGCTTGTTTCCTAGTGCGTTGTATGTAGTGTTTTGTGATGTTTTGGTCTTTTATGTTGATTTATGATGTTTTTGGTCTTTTGAAGTTTTGTGTTTACAATGGAAATGTCTAGAAAACTAATGAAAAGAAATTGGTGGTCAAAAACACAGTTGAGCCTAATGTATGGAATGGCAAATGTAATCAAAAATACTGAAGCAACATCTAAACTATGACTGAATAGAAACAAGAGCTTAATGATGACTTCTTAAACAAATGACACAAACTAGACTTTGAGAAATGATCACTTAAATATGCAAGTTTTCTAACTAGACAATTTAGACACTAATCATGATGCAACATTCTATTCTAAACTCATCTATTCCATGACTAATTCCTAGTTCTATTCTGCAATTTCAATTGAAGGTCAGAGTCTATTCTCCAAGAGTTATTGGTTTCTTTTCAGGGTAGTTCTGTTGAGGAAGAGCTCTGTTTATAGTGAGGAATTTGCAGAGATATTTCAGACCTTGTAATGATGTTATCTTTTGTTCTTAAAGTTATGGATCACTGATGGTTTTCAGAACAAAAAGATATTTGTAAATAATGAAGGCTGTCTTAGGAATCCTATCAACTAAAGTGATCTACTGTGCAAAGGGTGACAGTGTGACTATGAGATATGAGTGCAATGAATTGATTTAAACATGAGCTTCTAAACTAGAACAATGTTAAACCATAAGCCATCATCAAACTTTGAAACGAAGTAGCTGGACATGAATTAAATGCAAAATGAAATTCCGGAGCATTCTAATTAACATGCACTATTCTATGAAGTTACACAATCGGTTTGTTCATCATGAGGGATATTTTGGAAGAGTTCCTTCTTGTGGAAGAGGTAGAACAATTTTGACTGTGGACTTGTATGCAATTGAAAGCAAATGAACTGAAAGCAATTGAAACTAATTTGTCACATCACAGTCATATCTTGAACTTCTTAAAGATGTCTTGGAAGAATTTCTTCTTGTGGAAGAGTGGTTAGGACAAGTGCAACTATGATAGTGAAGACTAAAAACTACAACTAATTCCTATGACACTATATCTATTCATCATTCATTGTTAAGATTTATTGGAAGAATGTCTTCTTGTGAAAGAACTATGATGAATATAACTACAGTTTCTAGTTAAAAACAAATACAACTCCTATCCTACAGTACCATAGTCATTAAACATTCATCGTTTTGATTTATTGGCAAAGTGTCTTCTTGTGGAAGAACTGGAACGAATTATGGCTACAGTAGCTAGTTAAAACAAATACAAATCTAACTGATATCCTACAATACCATAGTCATCAATCATTCATCATTTTAGTCTGTTGGAAGAGTGTCTTCTGATGGAAGAACTAGAATGAGTACGACCACGGTATATAAAACACAACAACTACTAATTCAATATGCAGAACGTAAAGACAGCTAGGAAAAACTTATCTAGTTTACGCTAAGGAAATCCGTTCAAGGGGCAGGGGCCCTCTACCACTTGACAGCATTCGACTTCACAATTAAATCACGCCTTCAAGATAATTTTGTCTGCTCCATTAACGATGCAATAGTTTGAACATAATGCTCTGTGTCTTAAAAGACGTAACACAGAGTTTACACCAAAATCTAGTAGCAAATCTACACAAAATTTCTAACTAAGCTCTCGGCCTACTCAAGAGTTTATAAAGTAAATGCAAGTAACAATATTTACAAAAATTTAGGAATGATGTCTTCCTAATCCAAATCATTTTAGGAGTCTTTGAGGTGGCTGCGTAAAAGAGAAAAGACACCTGGACTGTAACAGTCCTAGTAGGAGTCTTCTTTCACAAATGTGTTCCCACGTGCATAACCGTATCCAGAATTCATTTCCTATGCCATGACGAGCAACACACCATGTAGGCACGACGTGGATCATGCCCATATGCGTTTTTCCTCAAGAGGCCACCTGGAACATGCTCAAACATAAAGATAGCTGCAGAATCGCCGGTTAGCTACAGAATGCCTGCATTCTGCAGCTAATTCCGGTCAAAATGCTTAACAATGGCAACAATCACAAAATTCAACAAGTCAGTCATATAAACCATTCTAGAAGTAATTTTAACTATTTTTATTGATCAATTGGGTTTAAAATGGAAATGGACAAGGAAAAAATGAGGTAAAATGAGGTGAAGGAAAGCACAAATTTGAGGCTCAACATACCCCCACTGCTGTCTCTTTGCATGTCCTCATGCAAATTATCCTATGAATTCTGAGGCTTCTGCAAGGACATCTAATCCCCTTATTTTCCTTTGTCTGCATGCTAAAGGCCTTCTGGGTTTCCTGATCACAAGTTTGAACCTGAGGTTTGTGAGTGCTCTGATCAACTTTCTGTTCCTTGTCTTCATCTTCTCATTGGTTCTCTCCACTTTGTCTATATGCAGGGATAAGGTTGAGTTCATGTCAGTCTTGAGCTTGATTTGATCTTTGAAAATTTCATTCTCATTTCTGATGTGTCTATTCAACACTTCCAACTCATACCTATCCCTCCTCAATATATCAATTTCAGTTAGTGGAGGACTGGGGGTTCTCTCTTCTCTTTCTGAAGCTGTTCTCTCTAGAGTTTCCACATAATCATAGATTTCCTGTTGAGCGGGATCAATCTCAGGGGTGCCTTCATAAAAATCTTCATCATCATACTCTTCCATAGATGTTTCTTCATCTTCAATATTGATTACCCCTGTTTGTTTGATTGATGTTTTCTTCAGTTTTCCTTTTAATATGTGGCTTCTCCTAAGTTGAGAGGAACCCTCCCCTTTTTCCATAACAGATTCCTTGATTTCCTTCTCTGCCTTGAGTTGACTCTTGATTCTAGTCAACTTCTCCAGAATGACTTCTTCACTGCTTTCTTGAACCGGTTTGTCAATTTTACTTGTTGGAGTCCTCCATCTCCTACTTCTCTTTGTGGCTTGTGGTTCAGGTGATAGTTCTTTTGCTTCCTCAAAATGATTTCTTATTAAGAAATCATCCCATGTATCATTTGATTTAGATAGATGATGCTCAATTAAAATTTTTACTAACCCATGATGATACAGGGTTGTTTCCAAAAACTGAACTCTTCTCTGAACACAGGAAGCCATTTTCTTCAAAATTTGATACAAGAAATATGGTAAATTCAAATCTTCTCCTAGAAAATGCAACATTAGTCTCATATGGTAGACATAAAATGTCCCATATCTACCCTCACATGTAACAATTTTTTGTAAAAGAAGTAGTATATTCCTCCATTTGCTCTTCAATGCTTTACTGGGAATTCCCTTCTTGAACACACTAACATCCATGTTTGGTGATTTTAAGATTTGTTTCCATGAGTCATTATGGAATTCCCTATTTTTAAACCATCTTTCCCCAGCTCTGGATAATCCTGTAGCCTCTGCTATAAAAACTTCATTAACAGTAAACTTAACATCTCCTATTTCAACCTCAGTGCCTTGGAATGATCTAGCAAATGTTTTGGTAACTTCCTTATGGCAACCATTAAACTTTTCCAAGAATTGGAGCCATCCTATTTGTTGTAGCATCTCCTTGCATTGTGGATATCCTTCTAAATATTTTGATCCTATAGGCTCAATCCTTACGATGAAACCCATGATTTTTCACTATCAATTAACACTCTTCTCTATCCACAAAACAATGGCTTTTACTTTCGGATTAAAATGGCTTCAAGCTCTAAATAAAAATGGCTTCAATTTTGGAAGAAAATACCTTTGAAATAGCTACAGTCTTAAAAAAATCTCTGGTTTGTATGCCTCTGTTTGAAAAATGCCTTCGAATCCTCGGACTGATGTACTTCTGTTGAACTTTGGAATGATATGGAAGCAATTTCAATTTTCGAGCTAATGTGTCTCTGATAGACAGTGGTAGATGATTTCAAATTTCTTTTTGTGCAATACCTCCGTCTTTGGTAATAGAAGACTTCAAACTCAATCAATGAAAAACGCTTCTGTTTCTAGTAACACCAGACTTCAAACTCAACCTCTGTCTCTGATAGCAAATGGTATGCTTCAAATTCAACACTACAACCTCTCTGTCTCGGGTAACAACAACTTCAAAACCAGTCACTACCACACCTCTGTCTTTGGTAATAACAGACTTCAAACTTCAATTACTACCACACCTCTGTCTTCTGGTAGCAACAGGCTTTAAACTCTACACGGCCACAATTCTGTGTTGACAGTGCAAATGCTCCAAACTTTGTTCTCAGTGATATGCTCTCTGTTCAGTGAGTTCTCACACCGTTATGCTTCCAATGTACCTCTTCTGTTCTTCTCCTGATGATAATAATGCTTCTGCCTTCGGAATGGAATACTGGCTACGGAATGACGTTATGGCAAATGGTCACGGCATAGAGTGGTGGAGTGAGGTGGAGGATTGCATTAATTATTTGAGGAGACGGCGGAGGATTTACGACGGCAGGAAAAATATTCATCATTAAAGAACTTGGTTAAGAGTCGTGGGAATTTCAAATGATTTGGCCGTTTCACCGCTCAAATGCTATTGGATAGAAAATTTGAATTGGAAGATTTAATACAAAGTCTATAGAGGGTTTTGTTTGGTGTTTGATCAATAAAATAATTAAAACAACTCTTTTAATAATTTCACAACTAAACTATGCTAAATTTTCATGAATTTCCATCGTAATTGAAATTTGTTACCTCTGCCCTTGATGTTTTCGTAGCCTTTGTCTTCTTTGCTCATTTTTGGAGGAATCTTTCACTATTTTCTTGATGTCTTTGATTCATGAATTCACTGGATCAGTTTGTTGTAACTCTGATGTTTGCTGGTTGATGCCTTCAGGGTTTGTAGCTGCCAAAAAGAATGTCGGGCTGCAGAAAAGGTGATCAGCTGCAGAATGTCCACTGAGCTACAGAATGTTCCTGTAGAACACTTTAATCATGAAAAATGAAATGTTTTTGGAAGATGGGTGAAATGATTATGAAAATGGATGAAATGGATGATGGATTATGAAGTGGATAATGGAATAAGAATGGATTCAGTTCATGGAATGAAGGAACATAAGGGCTGTACTGCAATTCATGGCATATTTTTATTCACTTGCAGCAAGATATCAAATTCTATGTTTTGACATGAGAATGGAAGATGGAGTGAAATGAATGGAATGGAATGGAGTGAAATGAATGAAATGGAATGGAGTGAGATGTGAATGATGAATGAGATGAAGTATGGATGGATAGTGAATGGAGTGAGATGAAATGAATCATAAGTACTATGGCACTGAACTTATGATTTATAACAACTGCTTAGAAACAAAAATGGGAAAAGTTAGAGTGTCAGAGAGACTCTGATTTTCACCCTATCTTTTCTGTATAAACATGCCAATCAGTGATTGGTTTTCATGTTTATACCTTTATATATATATATATATATATATTTTTTTTTTTTTTTAATTTTTTTTTATTTTTTTTTCAAAAGAGAAATGCTTCAGAAAATTTAATCAAGTTGATGAATAAGAGAGACTCTTCTTCATTAACTTCACATCATTGTCTCCTTGGAACTTCTTGACAAACTCTTCCCTTGAGAGTGGCTTGTGGTATAGCTTCAGTCTGTGGCCATTCACAAGAAAAGTGACCTCCTCTTCATCTATAGTTCTGATTTTTACTGCCCCATTATCAAAAATTCGAACAATTTCATATGGCCCAAGCCAATGTGTCTGAAATTTTCCTTGAAAATCCTTGAATTTTGAATCAAACAAGAGAGCCCAATCACCCTCTTTAAATTTCTTCTCTTTGATATACTTGTCATGCCATCTAGCCCTTTGCTGTTGGACTAGACTTGTTTTCTGAACTGCATCTTGTCTGATCTCATCCAATTCATTAATTTGCTCCAGTCTATGCTTTTGTGCCTCCGTTAGATCAAGTCCTAGCTGAACTGCCATCTTGAATGTTTGGATTTGGAACTCTATAGGAAAAAAAACTTGCTTTTCATAAACAAGCTCATAAGGAGTATGGCCTGTTGTGTTTCTCCATGTAGTTCTATAGGCCCACAAGGCTTCAGGAAGCCTATCTACCCAATCTCTTCTATGTAGATGAACAGTCTTTGTTAGGATTCCTTCAATGACTTTGTTAGTGGATTCCACTTGACCATTTGCTTTTGGATGATAAGGAGTAGATGTTCTATGTCTGATTTTGTACTTCTCCATCATTTGCTCCACTAGCCTTGATGTAAATTGAGCTCCTTGATCTGTAACAATTTCCCTTAGGACACCAAAACGAGTAAAAATATCCTCAAAAAGAAAAGTAACTACAGATGATTCATTAGCAACAAGTAATGGTTTAGCTTCTACCCACTTAGTAACATAATCGGTGCAAACTAATATGTATTTCTTTTGTCTTGATGGAGGACTAATAGGTCCTACAAAATCCAAGGCCCATTTTTCAAAAGGTTCAATGTGTACCTGAGGTTGTAATGGCATCTCACTTGAAGGAGAAGGTTTCCCTACCCTTTGGCAACTGTCACACCTTTTGACATACTCCCTTACATCTTTAAACAAAGATGGCCAATAATATCCTAAGTTAAGGATCTTATAGGCTGTCCTCTTATCTGCAAAGTGTCCGCCACAAGGTTCATCATGACATGCCTTGAGAATTTCAGGCATCTCATCTTCACGAACACACCTTCTAATGATCAAATATGAACCTGTCTTGTACAACTCATTAGCGACCCATGAATATCTTGCACTATCATTAATGATTTTTCTTTTATCCCTTGCATTCATAATTGAAGGAAACTTTCCTGAAACTAAATAATTAGCAATATCGGCAAACCATGGAGTTTGAGTAGAAACTGCAAAAAGATATTCATCAGGAAATTGATCTTCAACTGGAGTGTCATCTTTGATATTTTGAATTCTAGACAGGAAGTCAGCCACAGTGTTTTGTTTTCCAGGCCTATCTAGAATAGTAATGTTGAATTCTTACAATAATAACAACCATCTTATAACTCTACCATTAGTGATTGATTTATTCATTAAATATCTAATGGCAGAATGATCAGTGTGAATAAAAGTTTCATAGCATGTTATATAGTGTCTAAATTTGTTAATGGCATGAACAACAGCTAAAAACTCTTTTTCAGTTACAGTATAGTTTAACTCTGCAGGAGTCAAATTTTTACTGATATAATAGATGGCATAGAGAATTAAATCTTTCTGTCCCAATACTGCTCCCAGAGCTGTATCGGAAGCATCTGTCGAGATATGAAAAGGTAACTTCCAGTTAGGTCCCCTTAATATAGGTGCTTCAGAAATTTTGGTTTTCAGGGTTTCAAAAGCTAACTGGCAATCAGAAATCCACTTAAATTCACAATCTTTGGTGAGTAATTTGAAGAGAGGAGATGCTATTTTGGTGAAGTTTTCTATAAATCTCCGATAGTACCCCGTAAATCCTAGAAAACTTCTTACATCTCTTTGACAACTAGGAATGGATAGGTTAGAAATAACTTCAACTTTTGCTTCATCAACTCTAATCCCATCCCCTGAAATGTGGTGCCCTAAAACAATACCTTCAGTGAACATCATAAAACATTTTTCATGACTAAGAGAAAGGTTTGCTTCTTGACATCTTTTTAAGACCTTTTCCAAGTTTTCTAAAGCCTCTTCAAATGTATCCCCATAAGCTGTAAAATCATCCATGTACACCTCTACACAGTCATGTATTAGATCAGAAAAAATTCCTAATACTGCCCTTTGGAATGTTGCAGGTGCATTGCACAATCCAAATGGCAATACTCGGTAGGCATAGGTACCCCAAGGACAAGTAAATGTGGTTTTATCTTGGTCTTTAAGTGCTACTTGGATTTGATTGTAACCACTAAATCCATCCAGGAATGAAAAGTACTTTTTACCTGCTAATGTATCTAATACTTGATCTATGAAAGGTAAAGGAAAATGGTCTTTAAGAGTAGCTTTATTCAGTTCTCGGTAGTCAACACACACCCTCCATTTTCCATTTTTCTTAGGTACAATTACTAAAGGGGAAACCCACTGACTATCTGAAATAGGATAGATGAAGTTAACATTTAACAATTTTTGTAATTCTTCCTTGACAATTTCCTAAGATTTGGATTCATCCGTCTTTGAGGTTGTCTGATTGGTTTGCAATTTGCCTCTATATAGATGTGATGAGTACAAGTCTTGGGACTTATCCCTTTCATGTCAGTGTATTCCCATGCATATGCAGAAGAATGTCTCTGTAATAATTTGACTAGTTCTTCTTGTTGAGATTTTTCCAGATTTTTGTTTATGTTCAAGGTTTTACCTGGAAAAATTTCACTTGTAGAACTGCCAAATTTGTCCATAGAATGAAGAGACATCTTTCTAGATGACAAGAACTCAATATTGGATTTCTCTTGAAATGATTCTTGTTTGTGCTCTGGAGAAGATTCAAAATTTTCTAGAGTATTCAGAATTTGATTATCTTCACTAATTTATGAAATTGTGAAGAGTGGTTGCAAATATTCTTCATCCTCTATCCATTGAGTGTCATCTAGATCTGTAATTGTCCTAGCTGGAGGATATAAAGTGAATTCCTTTGTTGAACTTCCATCAGAAATATACATATCACCGGACCTACAACTAATAAAAGCATCAGCTGTAGCCAACCAAGGTCTTCCTAGTATGACAGGATGGCCTCCTAGATTATTCTTGGGTGTCAGGATCATGAAATCCACGGGGTACTCCCAAGAGTCTAGGGACACTGGAATGTCTTCTATTACCCCATCTGGTCTGATCACAGATCTATCTGCTAGTTGTAATAGTGTGGGTGTAAAGAGAAGATTAGGAAGTTCCAGTTTGTCCATGATTTGTCTACTCATGATATTTATTGCTGCTCCTAAGTCAATGAGTGTGTTTTGAATTTCAATTCCATTGATGTGAATTTTGACAACTGGATTTCCTGGGTCAAGGTACTTTGGAATAGTAGTCTTACCCATCATAATGTCTGCTATTTGTCCTACCGGTTGAATTTTCTTGGTTTCTCTTATTCTTTTCTTTGTTGTCTTCATACTCAACTCCTTTATTGTTTTGGCTAAAATTGGGATTTCCTTGATGGCTTGCAATAATGGAATTTTAATGCAAACATTTCTCAATTCATCCGAGAAATCATAATTAGGCACCATTATTTGTTTTTCTACACCTTTGTCAATTTGTAATCTTTCCGGAAAGGGAGGTATAGAAGTAGATGTGGATGGTTGCTCTAATGCTGGAGTTGGGCTTATTGGATCTTTTTGTTTCAGTTTTTCAATGTTTTGGCCTTGAAAGGATGTTTCTTCCTCAAGACTTTTATTAACCCGTAGGGAGTCTTCCTCAGAATTATCTTGTTCTTGTATGATCACAGAAGGTTTCCTCTTCTCAAGTATCCTTCCGGACCTAAGTTGAACATCACTAAGGTCTAGAGGAGTAATTAAATAAGTTGGAAATTGTTGTCCTTCTATCATGTATGTATTCTGAGGGTTCTTATTATTGGGGTTTGGTATGGGCTGAGCTGGTAATTGATTGGATTTTTGAGGGAATGGTAATGGAAGTGGTTGATTTTGATGAGGTTGGTTCAGATGATGTTGTTGAGAATTTTGTTGAAGATTTTGAGGAAAATTTTGTGGATATGGTGGATAAGATGGTGGATACTGATAATATGGAGAGTATCTTCCATAGGGACCTTGTGATCCTTGTGCCCAAGCTTGAGATTGATTTTGAAATTGGGGCCAAGGTTGCTGCCAAGAATTCCCAGGTGGAGGTTGATTATACATTTGATCATGAAATCCCTGTGTCTGAGATCCCTGCCAAGGTCTTCTAGATACAAAGTTAAGAGATTCTGTGGAATCTGTAGGAGTTTCTTCTTGAAAAACAGCCTTGAGACCAGGAAGAGAAGGAAAATTCTTGGTCTCATGTTTCTCGGAACAAATAACACAGGTTTCTACAACTTTTACATCCAAAGGGCACTCTCTCAAGGCATGTTTCTTCCTACATTTGGGACAAAATATTGCCAAGGCATCAGATTCAGCCTTTTGCTTGTTTTATATCTTGAGGGTGTCTATTTGTTCACTAAGACTCCCTAAGATGTCAGATTTAAAATCATCAAGCATGTGTCCTATTTCTGATCTACTTACTGTCCCAGAAGCAGATTTACTTGCTCTTGCAAGAGCAGGATCTCTTGGACCTTTGACAGTTTTGGATTTCCCTCTGGAAAGGTTGATACATAACTCAGATATTTCAGGTAATGTGAGTTGTGATATATCCCCTTTTCCCATCATGTTAAGGATATCCAACCATTCATCCCTAATGGTTTTCAACAAAAGATATTTTAAAGTGTCTTGATCTAGGTTTTCCATTTGTGCCCTTTTTATGTTGTATTTAAATCTTTCCAACAAATCTTCTAAGTTTTAATCTTCTTTTTGTAACATCTTGAACACTTCTTCCTTATGATTAACCGGCATACAATAATCCAAGTATCTCTCTAGAAATGCTTGTTTCATGTCTTCCCATGTCCTAATGGAACTACTGCTTAAGCTCATAAACCACTTCAATGATGCTCCTTTCAGAGTTGAAGGAAATAATTTCAATTTTTGGGCATCTTGAAGGTAGTCATAAGTCCTACACAGTACTTCAAATTCGAATAAGAAAGTTTCAGGATCCTCGGTTTTAAGTCCATAGAAGTTCGGAAGGACAGAAGGTGAAATGTTTTTCATGGTTGTATTGGTTTCTCCATCAAGTATAGGGAACCCAAAAGAGCTTCCTATTCTACCTCTTCCTCCATCTGCACCTCTACCTCCTCTTCCTCCTTCTCCTCTACCTCTACCTCTACCTCCTCCAAATAATGTGTTTTCTCTATTAACAACTCCTCCTCCTCCTTCTTCTGCCATGGTTGACTCTCCTGTGGAAGTAGAAAGGTTTGTATCCTCAATAAAAGTTTTTGGATCCTCTTCTATGGTAGGTTCAATGGATGAAGTGGAAGGTTTCTCTAATGGAATAGGTGACCTTAGATCTTCTAGAAGTCCAGGATCAGTAAAGGATGGAAGATGGGTTTGAGTTGAAGGTGTACTAGTTCTGGATCTAGATGAAACAAGTGGTGTTCTAGATGTCAAACTTCTGCCTCTGCTGCTTATAAATCTTCCTCTTGAATCTCTCTCCCTACGCATAAAATTGTTTTTGGATGCTAAGAAACAAAGGTTACCTATTTTTCACTTCCCTGACAATGGCGCCAAAATGTTGTGCCTCAATCTAGTCTCCTAAACTGAGTTCATTTAATTGTCAACCAGGATTTGTAAACTGCTGAAGTGAAATGTACCATATGTACCTAGGTGCTTGTTTCCTAGTGCGTTGTGTGTAGTGTTTTGTGATGTTTTGGTCTTTTTATGTTGATTTATGATGTTTTTGGTCTTTTGAAGTTTTGTGTTTACAATGGAAATGTCTAGAAAGCTAATGAAAAGAAATTGGTGGTCAAGAACACAGTTGAGCCTAATGTATGGAATGGAAAATGTAATCAAAAATACTGAAGCAACATCTAAACTATGACTGAATAGAAACAAGAGCTTAATGATGACTTCTTAAACAAATGACACAAAATAGACTTTGAGAAATGATCACTTAAATATGCAAGTTTTCTAACTAGACAATTAGACACTAATCATGATGCAACATTCTATTCTAAACTCATCTATTCCATGACTAATTCCTAGTTCTATTCTGCAATTTTCAATTGAAGGTCAGAGTCTATTCTCAAAGAGTTATTGGTTTCTTTTCAGGGTAGTTCTGTTGAGGAAGAGCTCTGTTTATAGTGAGGAATTTGCAGAGATATTTCAGACCTTGTAATGATGTTATCTTCTGTTCTTAAAGTTATGGATCACTGATGGTTTTCAGAACAAAAAGATATTTGTAAATAATGAAGGCTGTCTTAGGAATCCTATCAGCTAAAGTGATCTACTGTGCAAAGGGTGACAGTGTGACTATGAGATATGAGTGCAATGAATTGATTTAAACATGAGCTTAAGATGCTTCTAAACTAGAACAATGTTAAACCATAAGCCATCATCAAACTTTGAAATGAAGTAGCTGGACATGAATTAAATGCAAAATGAAACTCCGGAGCATTCTAATTAACATGCACTATTCTAGGAAGTTACACAATCGATTTGTTCATCATGAGGGATATTTTGGAAGAGTTCCTTCTTGTGGAAGGGTAGAACAATTTTGATTGTGGACTTGTATGCAATTGAAAGCAAATGAACTGAAAGCAAATGAAACTAAGTTGTCACATCACAGTCATATCTTGAACTTCTTAAGGATGTCTTGGAAGAATTTCTTCTTGTGGAAGAGTGGTTAGGACAAGTGCAACTATGATAGTGAAGACTAAAACCTACAACTAATTCCTATGACACTATAGCTATTCATCATTCATTGTTAAGATTTATTGGAAGAATGTCTTCTTGTGAAAGAACTATGATGAATATAACTACAGTTTCTAGTTAAAAACAAATACAACTCCTATCCTACAGTACCATAGTCATTAAACATTCATCGTTTTGATTTATTGGCAAAGTGTCTTCTTGTGGAAGAACTGGAACGAATTATGGCTACGGTAGCTAGTTAAAACAAATACAAATCTAACTGATATCCTACAATACCATAGTCATCAATAATTCATCATTTTGGTCTGTTGGAAGAATGTCTTCTTATGGAAGAACTGGAATGAGTACGACCACAGTATATAAAACACAACAACTACTAATTCAATATGCAGAACGTAAAGACAGCTAGGAAGAACTTATCTAGTTTACGCTAAGGAAATCCGTTCAAGGGGCAGGGGCCCTCTACCACTTGACGGCATTCGACTTCACAATTAAATCACGCCTTCAAGATAATTTTGTCTACTCCATTAACGATGCAATAGTTTGAGCATAATGCTCTGTGTCTTAAAAGACGTAACACAGAGTTTACACCAAAATCTAGCAGCAAATCTACACAAAATTTCTAACTAAGCTCTCGGCCTACTCAAGAGTTTATAAAGTAAATGCAAGTAACAGTATTTACAAAAATTTAGGAATGATGTCTTCCTAATCCAAATCATTTTAGGAGTCTTTGAGGTGGCTGCGTAAAAGAGAAAAGACACCTGGACTGTAACAGTCCTAGTAGGAGTCTTCTTTCACAAATGTGTTCCCACGTGCATAACCGTATCCAGAAGTCATTTCCTCTGCCATGACGAGCAACACACCATGTAGGCACGACGTGGATCATGCCCATATGCGTTTTTCCTCAAGAGGCCACCTGGAACATGCTCAAACATAAAGGTAGGTGCAGAATCGCCGGTTAGCTACAGAATGCCGATACACGGCTAGTCGATCGAAATAACAACAATGGCAACAATCACAAAATTCAACAAGTCAGTCATATAAACCATTCTAGAAGTAATTTTAACTATTTTTATTGATCAATTGGGTTTAAAATGGAAATGGACAAGGGAAAAATGAGGTAAAATGAGGTGAAGGAAAGCACAAATTTGAGGCTCAACAATATCTATAGATATATCTATATATATATATATATATATATATATATATATATATATATATATATATATATATATATATATATATATATATATATATAGAGAGAGAGAGAGAGAGAGAGAGAGAGAGAGAGAGAGAGAGAGAGAGAGATTAGAAAATATATTACAAAAATATTTATTTAACTAGTATGTTAAAAAAATAAAATTTACCCGGTCGCAGGTGTGGGGGCATCTAGAAAGGTATGGATACCAATCCATTTAGAATATACATAGCATCAACACCCAAATCCTTGATTATTTTTTGAATATGGAAGATGAAAAACAAGAGATACATGCCTAAACAAATTAAGAAATGCTACTATTTTGATCACTCACACATTTACATATGCTATTGTCTACGCACCTTCTATTGGTGGACGATGTTATCCTATTTCTTGTAGGATATAGTAGATAGGACTAGTATGTGAAGACTCATTAGAGCTCTAAAATCATTTTGGGTTTCATTTGGAATATAAGTAAACCTACTCAAGTCTACCATCACTTTCAATGATTTGGAAGATATCTTAGAAAAAAAAATCAACCAAGTGCACCCATTTCAAATACTTGGGATTTATGTTAAGATTTAATGACTATAGGTATGGAGATTGGTTCTTTCCATATCAAAAAGTGGGAAAAATAATCACAATATGGTTATCCTTGGGTGGCACATTAACCTTAGTAGTGTCCATACTAGGATATTGGCATTCCCTAGCTTATATTCTTGTTGGTATCTTGGGAAATATTAGAAAAAAATGCTTTCATTTTATCTAGAAGGAAAGGAAAAGAAAAGGAGGCATCCCTATAGTAAAATGGAAATGGATTTCCAAGCCAAAAATCACATGATTCGTTGGATACTAAAGAATATTCATCATTTTTGGAAAGCATTATTTTCCAAGAGTCTTTGTAGAATCATAAAACATTTAGGCTTGTGGCAGGATGTAATAAAATCAAAGTAAATAGGCAAAATTTCATATAAGGATAAATTTTACAAAATTTCCAACAGTTCTTCCCACCATTTATCTTCTGGTATTCTGGTCCATTAAAGTTTTCTCAATGTTTCATCAGCCTCAGTATATCTGAAAAAGGTAGGCTGAATTGGAAACAAATGCTTTACTTCATGCTCAAGATAAAATAAATTTTCCAATATGTCATGAAGATTTTTTCCTGTTGGCAATGCTGCTTCTGATGTACTGGTTGAAGAATTGGCCTGATTGTCAGCATACTTGTCCAATTTTTCAACATAGCTTTCAAGGTCCATTAGTTTATCCTCTGAAACTATAGGACTGAGCAATCCTTTTTTCAACAAAATATCAAATCTTTCTCTGAAGGCAATGATTTCTTCTTGCATATATGAGCACCTTCGTTCTAGATTCTGCATAAGGGTTCTCTTAGTAAAAAATCTTTTTATTTCCAAAATTGTTCCGGTCCTGTCCTGAATACCAAGTTCTGCAAGTTGGTGTCTGGTTTGAGTGTTTAGAAACTGTATGAGTTGATTGGCTTCCTCAAGCCTATTTCCCAATTCTTCTCTTGTACTTTGAACTTCTTCTATAGCCAATTTGACTAAATCATTTTGTTCATACATAATCTGAATTGAAGACCAGGCATCCTTTATTGATTGGATAATGTTGTCCCAAAGAATTTCATTTATTTCCTTTAAAGGTTTCTCCAATGTGAGATCCTTTTCCAATGCTTTAACCAATTTTTCTAATCTTTTGACCTCTCTTGTTTTGTCAGCAACATTCATTTTTGAAAGATCATATATTTGTTCTAAATTAACAAGCTGTAACTTTGTGTGCTGGAGTTCTGTTACTTGAAGTTTCAATTCATTCATTGACTTTATTAATTCTTCAGAACTCAAATTGGAAGTATTTACCTGTGATAGCTCTGTTGGCTGACCTGTTGTGGATGTACCTGTACCTGTAATTGCCTCTGTTGTTGATGCTGGAATAGTAGATTTCTTGTTCTTTAATGCCTGTTCAAACTCTTTTTCTGTTTCATTTAGTTTCTCATTCAGTTTCAAAAGAAAGTCCATCATTTCTTCTTCAGAAATTTTCTTTATCATCTCTTCAGTTTGTGGATGTCTTGAAGCTGGCAATTTCAACTGCTTTCTCAAAGCTGCAATATCATCATCTTTTTTCTTGATTAGGGCCTCTATACCTTTGACATATTTAGGATTGTGACCCAATCCAATGATTATTTCCTCCAATGTCTTTATCCTGTTGTCTTTGGCCTGAGAAGAGGCTTTTTCAAGATGCAATTGTGCATTAGTGTTCTCCAAAGAATCCTGCAACTTCTGAGTTGCCATTGCTTTATCGGTCAGAGTAGAATAGATCATTTCACCAGTCTGATTATGTAACTCAATCTGATCTAAAGGATGAATATCCTTTTCTAAGACTTAAAAATTTGTTCTAATATAATCTGCAGCTGTTTGAGGCTGCTGCACTTTTGGTTTGAAGTGACTCATTATCATTTTGCCTTGCTGAATGTCATAAGATGACATCAATATTTCTTGATTCTTAGGAGCCATCTTCAAATACTTATTGTAAACCTGGAGTCTTAGTGGATCATTCCTGGCTTTTATATTGATAAAGGTTTTCTTTATATCTCCTGCATCTTTAACTGGTGGTTTGAAAGAAGATATTTCAACAGTCTGTTGCTTTTGCAGCTCTTTTCTCTATGAAGTAGTGGATGCCCCACTGACTGTACCTGTTTTTTGACTATCCAAATCTTCTCTCTAGCTATCAGGATTTTCTTGAACAAAATCTACTTCTGAAAGAAGACTTAATTTTTGTCTTTTAGCATGAGGATGTTTTGAAGATCCACCAAGAGGGATAGCAACTTCAACATCTCTCTTCTTGCCTTTTTCTATATTGATAGGAGTTTGTAAAATCAAAATTTCTGGCTCATTGATCTGAATAGGAGGAATTTGTACTTGACCCTATTCTTTAGAAGTCTTAGGTTGCTTTGTCATTACGAATTTTTTAAATACTTGTATGTCAGGCTCCTTTTCTTTTCCTTTAGATTGTACTGTGGCCAATGTACTGATCTCCTATAAATTTTGCTGAGAAGTCCCTGCAGAAGAAGGACCAATACCTGGTATCTGCACCTGTCCAAAAGAGTCTAGGTCAAGTATTTTATCAAGGTCTTTCATTACATTTTCAACATTGACCTGCTCACTATCCTGTTCTACCAATGTTCCTTCCATCCATTCATCCATATTGGCATATTGTTCAATTTCTGGAATTTTGTGATGAATGTATGGTGATAGTTTATTTTTCATTCTTATATCACAGATAAAGCTATTTGGGTCATAATGCACCCAGTAAAAACTTTTTTGTAATCTGAGATATTCTTCTAAGATTCTTTCTGCTTCCTTTCCAGCATCTCTAGAGTTACAAACAAAGGGACCTAATTGACTTTTGATCTTGAGTTGAGCCTTTTTCTTTGCATTGCAGAAATGAACTATATTTGAGTTAATCATCTTCCTGAAATACTCTAGTCCAAAGAGTCTCATGGGGACATATTTGGGCAAATTGAATGGGCACAATTCACATCCATATATTCTGATCTCAGTGTGATTTTGATACAAGTACCAGTCACCTACCCTATATTGTTTTGAGAGCTGTAGAATTTTCTTGATTTCATTATTGACTCTAGGAGGGGAAACTCCTGTTAACAAAGTGGTTGCAGGGTGTACAAATAGGTCAATAAACTCATTATAGGAGTAAGGAGAATCAGAGGAATTATGGGTGATGGCAGACCAAAATATCACAGACCGAGGATTTCCTTTGGCATCAAGTTTCTGAACATGGAAAGGGAAACTTTCTGATTGGTAATAAATCATGAGATGATATATAACAGAAGAATATTTGAACATTTTTCATTCTCAAATCTCAAGAACTGATCATGGATTTTATCAGCAATGTAGGATGAAAAATCATACTTGACAACAGGGGACTGTCCAGGGGTAAATATAGACAACAATTCTAGGGTTAATTGATCAACATATTCAATAGTATTGAAACCCATGATAAATGATATAATATTCAGAATAAGCCTACCCACATCAGTGAAAAAAGTATAACCATAGGGGGGAGGGCCTTTGGGTTGATGCTCTGGTAACATGATGGTTTGAAAAATGCGATTTAACTCTTCATGGGACAAATTGGAAGACTTTTCAAGTAATTCTCCCATGGACAGGGGAGTGAGGGCTTGACCAGGTTGAAATTGCAACATTTCATTTATTGACTGAGTAGTGATTGGGAAAAGGATGTTCTGACTTAGGGACAAAACTGCTCTTTGATTGGGGTCATAGTTTGCATGGAAGTAATGAATTAACTCAGGAAAAATATGGACTGAGGGGAGAAGATACATGGGGAGATTGGATTCCCATAATCCAATAATATCAGAACCGTTTATAAAGTTATCTCTGCAGCGGCAAAAGGTTCGAAGAGGATTATCACTAAGAACGAGGTCTTTAATTTGAAAATCTCTATCTGCTAGGGGCAGATAGTCTAAATATCTGTGAGGGGCATTCAAAGGTGCGACATTCAGAGCCACTGGAACCTCCATTTCTGGTTCTTGTGGATTCAGAAATGAATTTTGGGTTTTTGTGAAGAACAAACACAATTACAAGTTTTGGGAATGAAATTTACAATTCTGGGGATTGAACAAGACCAAATTGAACTCTGTTTCTGTCTTTCGTGCGGAATTTAAAACAAAAGCTAGGATTTCACAGAGTTTTAACGGGAATTGGGGTAAATACCTATTTTTTGGGAGATGAACAGTGATTAAATAGGTACAGGCTATGGCGTATGAACTCTGGATTACTGGTATGCAATTGTCTTTAGCAAAATACAGTTGATGGCGCTTGACAGTTTGTTTTTGAAATTCTCTGCATGAGACTTTGGTCATTCACAGAATAATGAAAATGACGTGGGAATTTTTTTTTTATTCACAAAGTCCAAAGGGTGACGGGGTTTTATTTATTTATTTAATGGATGATGTCAACAGGTACAGAGGATGAGTCACATGAGGCAAGCGGTAAGAGGTTTCCATCGCACCGATTTTTTGGAAAAGTGGTTTTGGGGGGAGGGCAAGTGATTCCATAGAATGATTGACGCGTGGCATGGCACTGTTTGAAAACCGCCGGGCCATCACACGTTATTGTTCAGACGTGGATGGCTAGCGATATCATTAATAACCGTTGATCTCAGATGGGTTGATCGAACGACGATGGGGACGTGGAAGTGACGGAGATTTAATATGGAGGGTCCGACGCAATTAAACGGTAATTAATCTCATCGGGGGGAATATGATTGGCAGAGTTAATTAATCATGAGGATTAATCAATTTGTTTATAAAAATGCAGGAAAGTGTTCGGGAAATGATTTAACCAAGGTTAGCGGTTAAGGGAGGTATTGGGGATTTTACAAAGGGTTTATAGTTTTAACCTTGGGAAATGGATTTGGGGGATTAAAATACATAGGGGAAGAATTATTTTTGTATTAAAACACGTAATAAAACATGTTTTAATTATTTTTTCAATATACTTTTATTATATGATAATTAAATCAGATTAATATAATTACCATAGGGGGCGGAATTTAATATTACGATATATTTAGCCAAAGGGGGCATAAAGTGGGTTTTTTATTTAAACATGTGGGAATAAATAACTTTGGCTAAAATTTATTAATGGGTTTTTGAGGATATTATATAAAAATGAGTTATATATAATAGGAGAAGGTTATTTTTGTAAGGATTTAATACATAAAATCAATGTTAATATGACAAGGGGACAATGTAAACTCAAAATACATTAATATAACTAAGAAAGTGAAGATTTAAAAGCAAATTTCATTATAATCACTTCATCACTTAGAATTGGAATAAAATGTGATTTTGAGGGTTTTTTATGAAATAATGCATAATTTTCCTAAGTAAAATGGGATTTTACTTAGGAAAAGATGTTTAGAAATGAGTGAATGTTATGAAGAATGACTTCAAGTACTTAGGCTTTTCCAATTATTGGGCTGAGGGTCCGGTCCCTCCAAAATTCAAGGAAATGCCTTGAGCCCCTCTTATTTTCAAATACCTTAGTACTTGGGGAAATTAGTGAAATATTTAGGGGAAGATGAGAAGGGAAGTTAATAACTTTGACTTTGCTTTGCTTTGAATTTCTTCCAGTATAGTGTCTTCCTTTGCACTTTGTGATGAAGGTAAATATTAACACATTTAGAGTCATTGTCCATCACATGCAATTCTGCAACATCATCTACCTACCCGACCTACTTTACCATTTTTTCTTCTTTATTAGGGTGCACTTAGACTGGCAAACCCTTATCACACTTTCTTTTCTTTTACATGTAGAAATATATTTAAGTCTAACCTTATTACATCCAAGGGCTCAGATTAAGCTATTGAGCTCCTTTTATTTACTCTACCTATCTACTTATCTGCCAAGATTAAACAGTTTGGTCAGATTTTATTCTCTATCTCTAAAACATGAAATTGAAAGATGAAATAGCCAAGCTTAAACTGTTTGAATATTCATAAATTGTGGCATAGGATACAAGTTGCACACAATTTTATTTATTACATAAGAGAAAAAAGTAGTGGCATTTAGACTTGCACACTTTCCTTGGCCTTTCTTTTGGTGGCGTTCATTTTCTTTTACTTTTTTGGCCATTTTTATTCTTTTTACCCTTTGATTTTTCTTTTAGGGTATACCCTCTTTACATTTTTTAAATTTTTTTGAATTTTTGATAATATGGAAAACCTTTGCAACAAGAAAAGGTATGAACATATTACATAGCCCATCAAGTCAATCATGAAATAGGACACCTATTGGTATAGGAGTCTAACACTGGCTCTACTTGGGGATGGCTTTTCCTGGTGAAAAGTCAAGAACAACAGGTCAGTTGTCCTCATCCATTGACCTTGGTGAACCTGTAAATGTCTTCTGTCTTCTGCAAACTGAAATTTGATCTGAAACTAAAACAACACACAAAAGTTTTCAAACCAACTTAATGAAAAACTAGCTGAAAATTGAAAACTAAAAAAAAAATTCTCAAAATTCTGAGCTTATTGGCACTCATCTACCTACTCAATCTACTAAAAATCTTATTGAGTCAGGTAATACAAAAATTCCAATGAAGCCAATCAAGTAGCTGTAACAATAAATGGATAACTTGATTGCTTGTGATCAAAATTGGAAGTATATTATAATCATGTGCCTTTATAATAAATGATATGATGTGTAAAGGCCACTTTTGATGTATTTGATTCTTATAGAGAAAACATGTTTGCAGATTTGGGCTAAAAATATTCTCCATATAATCTGATATAGGATCAATAAAAGTATGATGTATGTTATTTACTTCTAGGCCTTCAATGACTGGTTGCTCAGTTGTATTCTGAATATTAAGCCTTGAAACTATTTCTTCTATCTTTTGTTTGAAAGAATAATTATCCTCAATATGCAAGTCAAATGATAATACAATTTCCTCTTGCTTAGGAGAAGGAAGATTTTCAAAGAATTCTTTAGGATTTCGGAAATTGTATGACTGAATTTGAAAATGAAAAAGTTTAATTTCATTTTCATAATTTTCAGAAATTATCTCAAGAACACATATTTTCAGTTTGGGAGAATATTTTCTTGATTTCAAAAGAAGAAATAAAGCTCTTAAAAAATCCTCATCAAGCTGAAGTTCTAATATCTCATCCCTAAAAATAGCTAGTGATTGTTTTGTGAAATTATCATAATTATCATCATACTGATCATGTAAGTCTAAAAAATCTTCTAAGAACCTTGATTTTCTTAGGAATAGGTCATTTTGTAATATCGTGCATCTTTTGAGGCTCCAACTTCACTCCTTCCTTTAAAAAAATATGAACCAAATACTCGAATTATTAATTTTCAAAAGCACATTTTGGATTTTTTTGCTAAAAATGATTGTTCTCGTCAATTTATATAACTTTTCCACATGTTTACTAGTGTGGTATTCTGTATGATTTATTATAAATATGTGTATTATCAAAGAAAACCAACACAAATTTTATAAGATGGGATCAAACAAAATTGTTTCAAGCTCTGAGTTCGGGCCGACTTCAAACGACGATAAACAAAAAATTAACACTCCCGTTCCAAAACAGCCGACGTTTCGCCAATTTTCGTGACGTCGAAAACCAAATGAATTCCCCGCCTCTCTAATATTTTTCGTCCGAAGTTGGGCTAGCGTATGGAGGGGAGAGTTGTGACGCGCGACTTCTTATCAAATTCACCCTAATAATTTCGGGTTCAGATTTCCATTGCGCGAGCGGCCCAAACAAAGATCAAAAAACAATCAATTTAACACGTGTCATCAATGAACTTTCCTGCTCCGTGCTGCAAGGTCATTGATAGCATTTAAAGCGATGGGTCTTGGATGTGGCGATTGGTGCAAGTCGGTATCTGAGCGACTTTATGTGTGGGTGTGACGACAAACGTCAGACCACATTTCGTCAGAATTGCGACAATTTACAAACGTCGGAAGAGTGACGTTCAAAACATCAGACCACATTTTGTCAGAATTGCGACAATTTACAAACGTCGGAAGAGTGACGTTCAAAACGTCGGACCACATTTTGTCGGAATTGCGACAGTTTACAAACGTCGGAAGAGCGACGTTCAAAACGTCGGACCACATTTCGTCGGAATTGCGACAGTTTACAAACATCGGAAGAGCAACGTTAAAAACGTCGGACCACATTCCATCGGAAGTGCGACAGTTTACAAATTTCGGAAGCGCGACGGTTTGGGAAATGTCGGAAGAGCGACACTTGTTTGGAAGCGACGGAAAAAGTGTCGGTAGTGCGACACTTTGTAAATGCGTCAGAATTGCGACCGCATGGCAAACCACGCTTTGCCCGTCCTCGAACTGTCACTCTTCAGATGACTATGTGTCGGAATAGCGACGATTTGGCCGTCGGAAATTGCGCCAAATTTTCTAGTGTCATGTTCTTTAAAGAGTTATTGTGTGCATTATATCTCTTCTTTATTTTGAATTTGTGCTCCACACTCACATTGGTGTTTATTTCTAGATTCTTATGATACTGTTGAGTATTTAATTCATAAAAAAATTATTTGTCCTTTAAAATTTAAATGGCATGTACTAATATAAAAAAAAACGTGGATAGAACATTAACATGTGGAAGTTACACTATTGTACCTAAAGAAGTGAAAATATTAACAAAAATCTAAGAAGTGTTCTTCTGACATCTTGAATATAATTACAAACAACAAAAATGCTATATATAGTCAAAAAGGGGATTTGTGATGCAATAAAATTGATACTAGCTATTGTACCCTCCTCTCTTTTTCTTGATTCTTCATATAAAAAGGAGGCTAAGGTGCAAATAATAACTAAGTTGGTTCCATTTTCAGAGCAAAAAATGAGCTCAAAAACCACATCAAACCCACTCAACGATAAATTTCTCTGGAAGAGTTTTCCAACGGTATAAAGAAGTATGAAAATGGCCTCCTGGATCAAAAGATAGGGGCAATATAAGTTGGGCCCATAAAATTCAAAATCCTAGAGACCACATGACACTAGAATCTCGTAACTCATGAGAAAATAAATTTTAAAAGGATTCCGGGGACAAGGGAGCTAGGGGATCGTAGATCTGTCAACCGTTGGAGTTGGGGCCATCTAGTAACGAAACCCCATAACATAAATTGGAGGCATAAATCCTGGAATCCTGGGAGATCGTAACTTTTTGTTAAATCAATTTTCGAAGGCGTTGAGATTGAACGATTTAAAGAGAAATTTCTTGTCGAAAAAAGGATTTGGGGCCTTTCTCTCTCTCCTCTAATTATATAGGTGGAAACATGACATTGGGATAAGGAGAATCCAACAACCACCCATTGGGAGGTGGAAATGTGGTAGGAAATTTTGATATTTTTTGGTACCTTAAGGACCCATATATGGATGAAACATGGACCAATCACAGGTTGAAACATGGCATGGTTGCCATCAACATGATGTCATTCCAACAACATACCCCAGCGGGTCAGAACCCTATAAAAGTTCCCAATTACATTTAAATGGGAGCCGATATTCCGGGGATTAGGGAACCAGGGCACTAAGGCATCCTGGTTCTAGCTTAGCAGTGAGGAAGTCATAAGAAGCACCATTTTCAAGAACGCAGTAGCCACCAAGCGGCAGTGGGCCTTCCCCCACTTTCCAAATATAATGACTAAGTAAAAAACACCTATGGGGCGAATCCCCAATCGATCTTGTAGTGGGCTCACTTGGGAGAAGCTCCGACGAGTAAATAAGCACGAATGTTAAGCTGGCGCTTTCCCCTGAAATATCAGAGCCATTAAATTGGAAAACAAAAATCGACGTTTTTATGAATTCCAAGGCATCGAGCCTGTTGAGAATTTGAAGGGCTGGAGATTAATACAAATTCTCTTCGTGATAATTAATTGTGACCTTATTTGTAGTACTTATATCTTCTCTTCTTTTAGATTAGTTAATATTTCATCAAGTCAATTATCAAAGGGAACGAGACACAAAAACCTCTCCCTCTTGGAGAGGAAAACCCACAAAGAATTCTTCTTATAGATCTTCAAATGGAAAGTACCATGTACCATGACTGAGACTCAAACCCTTGACCTAGATATGCTTCCAAGATCTTGTCACTGCTTCTTTTGCTGCCTTTAATGTTGATCCTTCTTTTCTGGGCTAACTTGCACTGAGTTTATCTTTAAATACTACTTCTCACTGATTCAAATATTGGATACTAGATCATTCAAGATCTTATTCTTTACTTGGTATATTCTTGAATCTTCTTTCCTTGAGGAGTAGCACTTTTATAGTGGGAAGGTAAATCACAGATTTACCTTCCTTACTTTACACTTCAGAATTCATCATAAACCTTACGCTTATATCTTAGTCCCGATGATGTCACATTCTATTACATAATATATATATATTTCTTCCATACTTTGGACTGGATGTAGTTTGACCGCAATCTTTCTAGAATTGACCGCAATTTTTCTTCTTATCAATTCACATCCTTTTTCTATTCTGGAGCCCTTGTATTCATATATACTTCTGTATTATACCCATATATAATTCTGCATTTGTCATTGCAGTATGATCGCAATCCTTCCTGAATAAAAATCTGCTTACCAACGCTATGTTACATTAGGGATATCTACATTTTCTGTTCCCAAGAAAGATCCACATTTTCTTCCTTTTAAACTCACCTATATATGGATCTTTATTTTTTGTTATCTCAGAACCATCCACAACTAGATGACCACTGTAATCCGTAGAGGAATCTACACTTTCTTACAATTACTTCTTCAGAGCTGTCCGAAAATATTTTTGCGTTGAATGGACTACAACAAGGAGTATATATAGTGGCACATGCTTGGTTATTAGGATGACCATTGAGCTGTCATGTAGGCCGACCACTTAACTGTCATATAGGCCAACTTTAATATAAAATTAAAACTATATTTTCCAACATTAAGGATGATAGTCATGAGGGCTGTTATGAGCCATTCTTCCACAAGATCTTGGAGGTTATTCTTCATACTAGGTAGTTCATTATGACTCTTAATTATATTTTTAGCTAGAAGATAAAACCCTAGATAGACATCAAGAAGAAGTCTATTTAACCTATAATAAAATCTTGCTCATGAAACCCATGAAGCAAGTACAAAATATGTTTTATTATATTTGTCTTCTTCTTTACATAATTACATAGGGGCGAAAACGCGAAGTTGGGAAACACTTTTTGGCATGAGATAGAATTCGAGAGAGTTTTTTAATTTCTCGGTCGAGAAAAAAAGTCAACAAAATTTCTCGGCCGAGAGTTTTGAAAACTCTCGGCCGAGAGTTGTATGAAAAATTTCTCGGCCGCAAACTCTCGGCCGAGAGTTAGAAAAACTCTCGGCCGAGAGTTTTTTACATTCAAAAACTCTCGGCCGAGAGTTTTTCTAACTCTCGGCTGAGAGTTTTATTGTGCAAACTCTCGGCCGCAAACTCTCGGCCGAGAGTTTTTAAAACTTTTGCCCGGGAGTTTTCCCGCACATAAATTGGTTTAAAACTCTCGGCCGAGAGTTTTAAAAATTTCTCAGCCGAGAGTTTTTCTCGGCCGAGAGTTTCTGGTCAACAAAAAACTCAGAAAACTCTACAGTTTTGAGAAACCTGCAACTTTGGAGGGACAAAACACCTACAAAAACAAAATGTTATATGTTGGACCAAGTACCATTAGATTCGTCTCTAAATCTAGTTTTTGATGATGTGAGATTTATGGAGTTTCATTAAAAAATTCAATTTTTTATTAATTTTTTACTAAACTATGTCACTATGGAATTTCATTGTTAGAAAAATTGCACTGAATGAAAATTCAATAACTTTCAAACGAGGACACCAAAAAATTTAAAAAAATCATAGTGCACTTCCTCTCCCTGTCTACTTCAAAAGGGTACTCTCATTTTTCTTATTGACGATCACATTGAAAAGAAAATCAAAGGATAATAAAATGTACTGAAACATCACTGTTTTTTTGTCTTAGTCCATTTCAAAAAATAATAAAAAATAGTGATTTGATCCGAAAATTACCAAAAAATAGTCTGTGCACTAGTGCAATATATGCAGATTATGATGCTATGGTTTTTTTCCAAAAAATGAATAACCTTCCCTAAAAAAATAAAGGATAATAAAGTGACTATTTATGTTTGCCTGAAAATTTCAAGTATATGCAGTTAGTAAACAACAAATTTACCCCTCTATATGTCAATATTTAAAAAAAAAAAAAAATATCGGTATGGAGGTAAGACAATTCTCTACAATTCTTGTTTTTATGTCAAAGCATAATTTGCGATAAAAATATGAGTTTAGTGGAGTTGAAGTTGAAAAACATAGAAAATTACAATTTTCAACGTCAAAAAAGCGCAAAAAGTGTTTCCCAACTTCACATTTTCACCCATAGTCAATATGAAGGCTGACCTAGTTACATTTTTCAACACCTCCTAGTCTACCTAGGCACCCCTAAAATGGGCCTGCCCTTCATCAGGCTAACACGGTTACCACTTCAGCGGCTGAGACCACTATACTACAAGGAAAAGACCCTCTAACAGAGGTTATAAAGGAGGTTTTTAGTGTTATAAAATTGGCCAAAATTGTCAAAAAATATTTGATACAACATCTATTTTCGGTAACAAATGTTTTGGCAGAGCTTCTAATAGAATTTCAACACAACTAAAAAACACTAGGTGGCTGGAGGTTGTTACGGATGATTTTCTCATCAGTGCGCACATCATGTGTCAACGCACCAGTGCATTGTACTGTGAATGCACTAGTACTGTAAACCTACCAAGCACTGAGATAACAAATGTTTTGGCAGAGCTTCTAATAGAATTTCAACACAACTAAAAAACACTAGGTGGCTGGAGGTTGTTACGGATGATTTTCTCATCAGTGCGCACATCATGTGTCAACGCACCAGTGCATTGTACTGTGAATGCACTAGTACTGTAAACCTACCAAGCACTGAGATGCGTTGTACTGTGAATGCACCAGTACTGTAAACCTACCAAGCACCGAGATGGAAAACAAATTTCAGACGCCCTGGGGCGTTTAGAATTGGCCCGGTTTGTGTCAGCCAACCAGTCGCACTGGGCCAATGGAAGGTGCATGCACTAAGACGTTAAGTTGTAAAAACACACTAGGCCCTGTAGGTGATAAAACAAACTGAGCCGTTAAGTTATAAAAACACATCGGCGCGTTAAAGACAAACTGCAAAGGTGCATGCAAAGCCTATTGGACCGCCTGGGTGGTAGTTGTTGATAAAGCGCACCGGGCATTCTAATTGGTATTGGTAATTGTGCAGTGCCCATAGGTCATAGAAACACACCGATGCGCATTATCATACAAACACACCAGTCCGCAGTAACTAACACACACCAATGTTCATTTTGTATTTTTTAGAAACATTGACTTGTGACAACGCAATTATTGTGATTTTTAAAAATTCATTATTCATCAAAAGTCGACACATATCTTATAACAGTATTCATATCAATTAAATTTTTATTAGTGCATTTGAATGTGATGTTTGGAATAATTTTTATATCATATTATCAGATTTCTCATCTCTTCATTATAATATTTAATCATCCATATATTTAATAAGTGGTGTAACATTTCACAGTGAAAATGAAGAACACAATAGAATAAATTAAAATGTATTTTATTATATATATATATATATATAAATGAATATGAAACTCTTTTTCATACAAAATGGGATAGTTATTGGTATCCCTCTGTCTTTCAATTGGGACACTATGTCCATTACATTAAAAAAAATGTCTGATTTCATAGACAAATATTTCAAAAAATACAACGTCTTGCTTTGATATCTGAACATATTGATCATCATTCTTTACTGGAACTGCTGTCACTGCTCGAGATACTTCCATGACTTGGGGTTATTTTGAGGAATGTTTTGTTCACTATGTTTATTATTTTCTTCTTCTTCAAGTTCCATCTACAAACATAAAAGTAAATTGTAATGAGTGTATATACATTGGTGAGAATAATGAAAATTGAAATATTAAATAATATACATCAATGTAAATCGAAAAGAAATGTACCATAGCAATAATTGACTCATGAACTATACACATTCTTTCAAAACCAAATTTCATGCCATATTTCAACAATTCATTTGTTGGCGCAGTTCCATACTTTGTTTCTTGCAAGTTTTATACCCCATAAAAAATCATATATTTAATATAAAATATTTGTTTTTCTATTAATTATAGACGGAGCTAAGTAAAACAAGATAGATGCTTACAAATTCCACAATTAATTTCTGATATGAAAACATATACTGACAACCCATATTTAACCTAATGTTAATCAATTCATCTTATGGTTCTTCTTTGTATGTTAGCACTTGTTTGAAGACATTCAATGATGATTTATGTAAAACAAATTCAAATATACAGAAATGAAATCTAGTTAAGTTGTTATAAGGAAGTAACAATTACTCACAAACATAGATATCAACCCTTTTCTTCCTTGTCGTCCTGTTTTATGTGCTGAATGGGTTCCATTTTCTTTTATTGTCTGCAAGAAAATACTTGAAAATTAATATTTAATGCTAAATTGTTTATTTATTGTACATAATCAAAAAATTAATTGATTACATATTACATTTGAAGCACATTGTTTTTGAAAGGCTCCTCGTGTGATGAAATTATGCCAATTTCTTTGACCATCTCCTTGTACACCTTTTTGGACATTCCTATTGGCATATTTCTGATATCAGCTCATTCATCCTTTGAGATTTTCATAATCAACCTGAAAATGTAACATGAAAATAAAATATTTAATTTTTGTATTGATATATGAAAAGTAAATATAAAAAAAGTGATATTTATAAATGCTTTCTTTCTAGTAATATATACATATAATTCTAGAAAAACATTTAAAGGAATATCACTTTTTCATTCCTTTTTTTTTGTATGTTTTTGCTATTAAAAGTCTGACATGTCTCATTGAACAATTCTCTGGAAACTCATCCTGTAGTTTAAATAAAATTTGGTTCTTGGAATCATTGGATTGTTTTTTGTATTGCAAGTGGAAAGAACGTCTATACATTCGTTCCACTATATCCCTCAAAGTTTTGTAAAAGTTTTTCCCCTTTTCATTAACCTCCAGCAACACTCTAGATGAGCTAAGGAGCAATTCATTTTCATTTGCATGTTCTATTTTTTTTCTTTTCTTATAACAAAATTCCTTTTCTTCACAGTTGGTCCCTATATAACATTAAAAATATGTGAATTAATAGATTAGTTGAAACATGTTATCAAATACTTTGAAGTATATTATTAATGAAAATTAAAAAAATAAACTCATATTGGATCGATATATTTTTTCATTCACTTGATTCATCCTTCTGCAATTTTTCCATCAAGTTTTTATGCTCTTCTAGTCTTAGATCATAAATAATCTTATCGAGCTTCATCATTTTGTGTCTCTACATGATACACAGTAAACAATAAATATTATTTAAACTTACATGTAGTTCAAAAATAATAATTTTTGTAAAGAATTTACAAAGAACATGCCATTTTTTCTTTTCTCGATGTGCTATAATTATTTTTGTTACTTGATCTCTTGTCAACCATTTATTTATCAATATGTAACCTACACCATACAATTCATTAATACATTTTACAAATAAATCACAAAATTTTCAGGTAAAAAATAAATAAATAAATCAAGAAAATGGTGTGCCTTTCAAATAGTACACACCAAAGGCGGTGCGACATGTTCTTATAAATGCACTGCAAAAATAGCAGAAACACTGTACTGTGCTCTTTTTCAACAAGGATACCCAGCGCGTTATATGTTAACTGATGCACTGATTAACACAAACATAAATTAATAAAAAACTATTTTTATCAAACAATACGCGCCCGGTGCACTATACTAAAATAGCGCATCGAGATCTATTTAAAAAAAATCATGCAAGGGTCGACATCAAAAGAATGATTTTATTATTTTTTATATTAATAAATTTTATCCCATGCAGGGATCATAAAACATAACTAATTTTGTATATTATTGCATGTGTTTATAACTTTGCAGTGTCATTATCCTTTGTTCGTGCGTGGGTGTGTGAAACATGAATTCCCCCAAGACCTAGGATGTGCCATATCCAAATTATCTACATTTATACGTTGGAGCATGTCAAAGGAGATTCATGTGGCTAGAATTCCACGATGGTGTCAAAAGATAGATGAGATTATTTTTATGTTTGAGAAGGAACTGCCGACGAGTTTCATGGACTTGCAAGTTCATCTTCTAATCGACCTACTAGATGAGGTTGAATTAGTTGGGGTGGTTTATTTTTGTTGGATGTTCTTCTTAGAGAGGTACATGAAGAACTTGAAAGGTTTTGTTCGACAAAGGGAAAAACCTAAGGGGTCTATGGCAGAGGGGTACATATCGTCTGAGTCTTTCTATTATGCCAGTGAGTACATCAAGAAGATAAACAATAGACAAGGTGTGATTATTTGGGATAATGAAAGGGATGAAGACAAAAGAGAAGGGGAGCTGCTCCAAACGAATGCAAAAAGGAGATTGATAAAGAGTAAGAGACTTATAATTTTTCAAATTTACACAAAGTAAATATTCATGTTGAACTTAAATATAATGTATATTTTGATCTCATATGTACTATATGTCAGTTTGATTTCATCAACGAATGCATAAATTGAAGCAATCAATAAATTCGTTCTTTACAATTCCGAAGTGACACAACCATGGGTCGCATTGTACAAACAAAAGAGGATGAAATGGGATAGTGACAAGAAATAAATCAAAAGGTTGAATGGTGGAAGTGCGCCTTATCTCGATCTTTTAAAAGAAAATATGCCAATTATATGCCCCAACAGTTGGGTTAATGACCAAGTCAGAGAGAAATACGGTGCAACCAGTCGTTACCCGTGTGGTGAAGAGGATGCACTAAACATAGGGATTGGGTGCACCCACTCAGTAATAATATATCCATGTACATTTTAAACTTAATAATACACCTTTAAAATGTGATTGCATCTATATTTCATATTTTAACAGTTGGGTTATTACAAGACACATGACACTATGATTTTTTAACTTTCTTATAGGTGAATTTGTTCCCATCTATGTGGGCATATGAACACCATTTTTGCACAGAAAATGCTGATGATGGACACATGACACAAGACTGTGGAGTGGAAGACAATTTCTATCAATCTAGTCGAGCTAACCACCATGATCAAAACCTAGTACGAGGGACGTTAGGTTACATCGGAAATATACAAGAGATCATTGAAGTGGATTTGTCTTCTTTCCAACATGTTATTTTTAGCTGCAAGTGGTGGGACACCTTTGATCGGAATAATGAAAAGGAAGATCGCAATATTAGGCTGATATGTATCAACTCTAGATATATATAGGATGAAGCTAAGGAGCCTTATGTTTTCCCCAAACAATGCAACGAGGTGTTTTTTACCCAGATGTGTTGGATAGGGATTGGTGGTTCGTATTGAGGCATGAACCTTGATCAAAATATAATTTTGAGAAAAATAGTGTTATCATGCCAAGCAAGCTCGAAGATAATGAGGGCGATCATGAGAACTGAGAGCAATATGGTACATGTGTTATTCAAGCATTTATACTTTTTAAGATGGGTTTTTATAAAGAAGACAACTTAATTAGCTTATAACTAAGACTCTTTTGTTCGAAACATTATAATATGTATTTTCAATTAATTGGTTTTCATTTTGTCAATGTTAAAGTCATTTCACTTGATAATTTGCAATTATGTTGATCTCGAAAACAATGGTGTACTGTATCAAGTTTTTTTATTTTTTTATTTTTTTATAATGTCAATTCCTAAAATAATACAACTACTTGATTGCTTTAAATGCATGTGAATGACATATTCAAAATGTATACTATTATTTTTGGCATGTAAGATGATAATAAAATAATGATAATTATAAACATGAATTTATTTGCATTATTTTATAAACTTTATTATGTTACAAAAATTCATATTATTCTAGTTTTATTATTTTACAATTATTTATATTCATACAAGTTTTCAAATTTACAGTTATGGTAATTAACAATATTTACCGTATACATTTTACTTACAGTAGTAATTATGGTTAAAAATTGACAATTAATTTACAATTTTACAAATTTACAAATTTAAAAATTTTAATAAAATTGAATGATGACAAGACATACAATTACAATTACAATTTTACAATTTCACAATACAATTACAATTACAATTACAATTTTACAAATATTTTACATACAATTACAATTAAAATTAAAATTACAATTACAATTTTACAATTTTACATACAATTACAATTACAATTACAATTTTACAATTTTACTTACAATTACAATTAAAATATAATTACATTCATTTCACAATACTATTACAATTACAATTACAGTTTTACATATATTTTACATACAATTACAATTAGAGTTAGAATTATAATTAGAATTACAATTTTACAATTTCACATGTAGTTTCGATTAAAATTACAATTACAATTTTACAATTTTACATACAATTACAATTAAAATTACAATTACAATCATGATGCATACAATTACAAATGTTTTTTTTGAATTTTACAAATTTTACAATTTTAATAAAATTGAATCATGACATGAATACATACAATTACAATTACAATTTTATAATTTCACAATACAATTACGTACAATTACAATTACAATTTTACAATTTTACATACAATTAAAATTAAAATATCAATTACAATCACGGCATAATATTTAATAAATATCATGATTTAATATTAAAAATAAACATCACGATCATGATAACCATCGTACAAACATCAAATTCGACTAAAATACACATTCAAATTTGCTAACATCATCTAATCATCGTGATCATGATCATCTAACAAAACATAAGCTTTGTATAACATCATCACAATACAAACATAAAATATATGTCTCGTGTCAAATAACTGCTATGACATACACATCTATCTGCAAGCACATTAAATGAACATATCTAACATGGACTAACAATATACACATCATGATGAACACCAACATGTAAATTAAGTACATCAACATGAACATAAAATACATGGACCATATATATATATAATATCAAAAATATACAAATTTAATATAAATGCATATAAATGTCAAATATCTAGTGGTACATCAATACTAGTACTAGTCGAGGTTTGCTCAGTCGATGGTGCAACCTCATGCTCAGACAAACGACATGCTTGCTGATCAATCGATGGTCGAGTCTACTCAGGAACTGCCTGCTGATGAATCATTGATGGAGCAATCTACTCAGTGGATGGTGTGGCCTAATCAGATGGGTTTGCCTCCTCAGATGGACCCACCTGCTCAGGACTAGGTGTCTGCTGAGATGGTGCAGACTTCTCAGACGATGCCTTCTGATTGGGACTGGATGCTAACTGCTCATAATGATCTCTGCTATGAGGTGAAGGAGGAGGAGGTGGAGTACTATAATTATGATCACTACCCTCATGATCATGATCATCAGATGAGGCATTGTTATGTTGTTCATCTCCACGACGCCTACCCCTCCTAGCCCGCGCCAGTGCTCTGGAAGCTCCAACAATATTACGCATGAGGGTCAACATGTTGCGGGGCATGCCTCTCTAGAGCTGTGTGAGCCTAAAATCAGCCTGAATATTTGTTATCGTAGCTGGGTGGATTGCCTCATCAACTAGCAGTCGATAGAGTTGGTCACCCAAATCCATCCTAAATTAGGTTTTCGCCCTACGCCTCACCCCCGCATGTATATGCACCTAATCAGGATTAGGTATGTCACCTTGATCCTCCGCCTCTGCCGTCTCCTTGTCAACATCTACACTTGGATCGTTCGGTGGGGGTCCAATCTCATCCCCAATGAATGTCCCAATATCTACAAAATATATAATACACAACAATAATTAGACATTTTCATTAAACAATTTAATAAAACAAGTTAAAGAACGTGTTAGAATAAATTTAATAATTCTAATTAATTAATTAAGACAATAAAATGAAACTATATTAATTTAAAGAAAACAATAATATTACCTCTCGCATTTGGCGGCTCATCCTGTGTGAAGAGGATGTTGTTACACCCTCGCCAATCCAAACCGGCATACGGACATGGCACCAGAATGAAGGAGTGATCATCAAAACTAGATAAAAACTCTAGTGAATCAAGAGATATCCTGGCGGGAAAGTTAGACTGGCCCCTCTTGGGCATCATCTAGCCCAACATTTGCATCTGTACATGCAACATTAGTCTACGAGGTTGCCGAAAAAAATTAGGCCTTGTCTCTGGAAACCTCTCAAAAAGTAAACAAAATAAATCTAAAGAAAAAGGGAAGGTAAACCTCACACGTGCTTGAGAGCGACATCTATCTAATGTTGTACAAAACTGCCACAAAAAAATCACAGACCATCTCATAAGTCGTGGCGCCTGGAATAAAGAACCAACATAAAATAAAAGTGGGAAACTAATGCGTTTCTCATCACTTGTATGGTGTGAAATGGTCGTCAGTAGTAGTGAGATGCACCTCACCTCCTCTACACCAAACGAAGCAATATGTAACTGACCCCCAGACACCTGAAAATTTGCAGGAGAAACTATATTGTCCCTAATGTATCTCAGGGAGTACACCAAATGACTCCCCGCTGCATAGCCGACGGGGACATATGGGAATTGGGGAAAATCTTGCTCTCTCCTAGATAGTCCAGTAATAAAATATATTTCCTCCTCAGTGGGTGCATACCACTGGCTAGGATCGACTTGGAAAGCTTGTCGGTGGGCATCCCACTTGAAGATGAGCTGTCCCAATAACCCACTATGGCCCTTCAGGGATGTAACCTCCTCATATCACTTGAGGAGGCCTGCCTCCCTTAGGAGAAATTGGGTGGCTGCCGTAATAGGGCGAGGATACATAAGTCTCTCCCTCTCTCGTGCCCCCCACAGGTGAATCACGTTATACTTGTCCTCCATATGTTCTTGTTGTTCCCTTTGTTCTCTCTGTTGACATCGCTGAATGATTCACATATTAAATGATGCATGTATATATATATATATATATATATATATATATATATTTTTTTTTTTTTTGGAAAAAAAATAGTCGGTGCACTAAAAAAAAAGTCACGCACTGGTACCAGTGTGTATGTTTTTATTGTGAACCTCTCTTGGTGTGCATGGAAATTTTTCACACACCGCAAAACATAAAATGTTATTTTTCTACGGTGCATTGATGAAACTATCTACCTTGGGGTGAATAGTTAGGTCAACACACCGCCCAACAATAATACATGGTCAATGGTGCGGTCCTCGAAATGACCACACCGTTGACCATGTATTGCTATTGGGCGGGTAGTGTGCTGACCAAAATATCTACCCCGAGGTAGATCTTTTGATCAACGCACTGCCCAACAACATTACATGGTCAATGGTGCGGTCCTGTAAATGACCGCACCATTGACTATGTAATGATGTCAGGCGGGCGGTGCGCTGACCTAACTATCCACCTCATGGTGGATAGTTGGGTCAACACACCGTCCTCTCGACACTAGTACACAGTCAACGGTGCAGTTGTTTAAATGACCGCACCACCATGTTAGTTTTAAAATTAAGCATGGTGCGCGTTTTTTCGGTACCGCACCAGAACTTAGTATGGATTCCAATAGCACCATTTGTGGTGTGGCCTGTAAATTTATAGGCAGCACCGAGAACGATGCGAGCCGAATGGCTCGAACGCACCACCATTTTTTTTTTTAAACGGTTAATTTTAAGGTTTTTTAGAAATATAATCTGATAAAATGTTTAGTTATTCAGAAACAAGTAAAATACCTGTACATTTGCACATCGAGGAGGCATATTCGTTGAGGATTTAGAGAAACCAAAATTTCCCACTATTTTCGATAATTCAAACTCCACAAGGTGGAAAATGGACGATAGCAGTGCATCCAATGGGAGCACCTAGAGTAGGGCCCCTCACACAAGAGAAATTTACGTCGGTGCTTGAGAGGTTTGGAGCACTGAAGAAGTAAAAATGACATTTTTACAACGGATAATTTTTTTTTATTTAACCCTGTTTAGGTGTGCTGGTTTTTGAGACACACCGGGCGGTATTATCGATGGCACATCACACGTCGTTATGGTGCATTGGATTACTGAGATGCATTGGGCCTGTTTATGTGTAGATCACCAGTGCACTATAGTACTTAGACGCATCGGGCAGGTTTGTATGGAGAGCACGGTGTCTTGGTGTGCCAATTTTTAGTACGCACCAATGCGTTGTAAGTAAAACACACTGGTGCGGTTTATGATGAGAAACACAGTTGACAAAAAACATCCACAAAAACCTGCACCTGCCAACCTCCTCTAGAGACTTCCACTACAAATGGATATCTGGGCTGATTTTATAAGGGGTTCCTCAAAAACATATGTTAGAGGGTCTTTTCCTTGTAGTGCTGCAGGCAAGCATGGAAAGCGAGCATAAGACCGTTTGATCCATCTCCCTCCTCCCTCACCCTCCACCTAATCTAATTCCACCACGTGTCTCCCCCACACCATATCTTCCTTTTCATTCCTAGAAATCCTTGCGAACTGAATCTTTCAACCCGACATACTGATCGTTGCAATTTAAACTTTCTTATTCTAAATTGTTCTATGTCTAAGCCTCTCCATCTATTTGTAGCTACCTCTGATCGACTGCCAGCCAGTGCAGGGACCTCCATACACCCTCAACATCCATTTTCCTTTACTTACTGGGTAATTCATAGTCTCCATGTTCTTGAAAAATTATAACCATGCTCAGATTAAAAATGGGATCATCAAAAACCGCGAAGAAACAACAACTAAAATCCTCATTCCACACTAAACCCTTCATGGACACCTGGGGGTGGGAATTCACAACTCCTTTTTCCCTCTAAACCTATCTGACCTTCTTTTCAAATTTTATGTTAGCTACCTGGACAAGGAAGACACCTTCCGAGTCATCGAGTCAGGACTATATCATTTAGTCACCCTGACAGTATACCCTTTCCAAGAATTCATATACTGGCTCATGGCCACCTTCATTAAACAGAAAAAGTGTTGTTAGGGAGAAAATTCTGGAGGTCACACCTGAACTGATACACAACACCTTCCTTTTTCTGAAACATCCAAATTTGGAGGAGCTTACAGAGGCCACAATCTTATATTATTACGTTGGGATATCCGCTAAAGAGAAACATGTATATCTCCAATTAATCCTGGCCCCAAATGCATAATTCCATGCCTATTTGAAAACCCTTCCCAATTCCTTGTTTTTCAGATTCTATGCAACCCATCATGTCTATTATCCTATGGATATATGGTGAGGATGAGACAAAAAATGTATCCAATGAATTGTTAGGGATTTTACATAAGATGATGAAGCCATACATTATCCTTGACATTCCCTCTTTCCTGGTTGAAGCCATCAAGTTCCAGTGTGATCAATACTACCTGGCCTCCTCCTTTTGTTATTACTTCATATTTTTTTATTGGTTCCTTTACAGTCACGTGGAATAATTTGAGTACCTAGGCCTAAGAATTGTAGACACCCATAAGTGAAGGAAATATGTGGTTGACTGGGACATGTATCTGAAGAAGAAGCCCAACAATGAGGGATTTTCACACTCTATCTCTACTTTCATGGCCACTACTTATAAAATTATCTACAAATTATCCCCTCCAAGGGTCTTACCCCAACAAAGGAGAATCCTTTAGCTCAACAAGGTAGGTGACAGGTATTTTTTTAAAAACTACATCGAAATCAGAGTTTATGGGTCTAAATTGCCTCCTTACCGGCTGCCCGTATTTATTCCCATGAAATGTTTTTCCTTGGAGTTCATTAGGAAAAGCATAAAAATAGACCAAATCCATTTTTTCCCTGCCAAAAATGGATATATGTTTAATTTTCCCATTATCGTGGGCCCCTTTATTGTGAACTATAGACATGATTTCCAATAGGTGGAACTTATGTTAAATGAGTTTAAATTTGAAATAGGAGAAGCATGGCGTTAGTATCCTCATGATATTATTTATAGTAGGAGGAAAGAGATCAATGCCTCATCCTATGAACATGAATCTAGGCCAAAATTATAATGGAAGGCTAATATTGCTTCATGGTCCATCAATATATAGATGGACACCAAGACACAAAGTACAAAGGGAAAGCCTTAGAAAATGAGTATTGATGAGGCAAGGGATACTGAGATGGATGATGCATCTTCAACCAAGAAGGTGAAGGTTCAGAAGAAGACAAAGGAGGAGATTGAGGTAATATTGACCGAAAAGAACCTTGATCAGCCAGGCTTCCATGTACAACTAAAGGATACCCAACAAGCTTCCACCTCCAGTTCAGCTAAGGAAGCTATCTTGGGTCCTATTGGAAACACGTCACCAATGGGACCTAAGTGGGAGGAAGGGAAATAACAAAGGAAAGGAACAATAAATTTATAGACATAATGTTGTCATACATGGACTCTCATTAAGTGCCATATAATACCATACTCTTAGCTACCATGGACCTAGAAAGAGATCATATTAAGTTCTCCCTACATCACCTTTTAGTCATCAAGGGAATTTTGAGGTCTAAAATGGGTGTCTTAAGAAAAATGTACAACCAAAATAAATTTTATAAGAACCAATAGGATTCAAGATGATGATGTCAACCATGGAGGATGATTCACCATTTTTGTAGTAAAAAAGTACAAAGATTAAAAAAATAAATAAATAAAACTATTTTTTCAACTTGTATTTTCAACTTATATCCTTAAGGTTTTACTCAAATTTCAAGCAGGAGTACTCCTTGGATGAAAAATTTAATTCCTCATCCAAGGAGTACCCATGTTGCATACTTTTGATGTATCCTACTACACGAAAAATGAGAAATACATGAAAAAACGTGATTGCAATCACATTTTTCATGTTTTTCTAATTTTTCATGTAGCAGGGTCCATCAAAAGTATGGAACATGGGTAATCCTTGAATGAGGAATCAAATTCTGCATCCAACGAATGTTGCCACTCAAAATTTGAGTAAACCATAGGGAGATAAGTTGAAAATACGAGTTGAAAAAATAGTTTTTTTTTTCCCTCTAAAATTTTGTGATGTAATCTAATCTTATTTTATTATTTAGACTATTATTTTATAATTTCCTTAGGATACACATTTTAGACCTCAAAATCCCCTTAATGGTAGTCCCTCCCCTTCAGGCCACAATTCAAAACTGTAGACTTATCTCTAGACATGACTAGTGTTCCCTTGCAAGATAAAATAAATTTAGACATGCAAGTAGGGGAAGGCCAATTTAAGAGCCCTCCATCTCTAAAATTAGGGCTACAAAGAGTTAATTATCGAGTTGGTGGTGGATCCAAATGATAAGGACAATGTATAGGTTATTAGAAAATACTCACAATTAGAAATAAAATCATTAAGGTGAAAAATTAAAATGCATACTGCAGAGCATGTAAAAACCAAGGGATTGACATAGGCCGAAAATGAGAAGGAAATATTTTCCAAGGAATTGATTGCAAGGAATAATGAGGTGGTAGCACTCAAACTAGAGGTATCTAAGCTGCAACAGAAGATTGATTCCCATATCTATGCAGAAGTTGTGCCAGAAAGCCCACATAATCCCACTAAGTAGTTAACCAAGGCTCTCATAGATCTCCAATTGTCAGAGATCGAGCTGAAGAAGATCTATATTGACTTGGAAAACACCAAGTACACACTGGAGAATAAGGAGAAATAACTTAGGTCCATCCAAGGAAGTGTGGATCAAATTAATAACAGGTATTAGGTGGCACAAGATGAGATAAAAGCACTAAAGAACAAGTTGAATAGAAAAATGACCCTTTCCAAATTTTGGTAGATAATTTGGGAGGATATCATCTTAGAAATAAAGAAATAATGGGAACCTTGGAAGTTGGTTATAGAGAAGAAGGCTGTAGTAAAGGCCACCAATTTCTCTCTCTTGTCAGCCAAGAAGGAGGATGCTAAAAATTCTACCATTTTTGAGAGTTTTATCAATCTCTTTAATGAGAAATCAACCAATGAGTTGAGGGAGATAGACATCATTGGAAGGACACGTTTTATCATCGAAATAACCAAAATGATTTAGAATAAGGAAGTAAGTGATAGGGCTAAAGCATGTGTGAGTGAGCTGGATAAGTTGGTTTCGACATTCAATTCTAATTTTGAGTAGATAACTAGAACATGCTTACTTAGTTGTTGGGATTTCCAAGGAAATCCACTACCATTGGAACAATATGAAAAATTATTAGTTCAGGCCAAGAACAAGGTGGATTCGTCACATGAGAAGACTTCCACTCTCAAGGGAAAAACCGTAGTGAAATATCTATAGAGAGACTTCTAGTTGTTGTGGCTTGTGAAGACCTTATTTGTCGCATGCCCAAATTACACTAAGCTCACAAATTTAAGGATGGCCTGGAGTACCCTTATTCACACTGCCATACCAGATCTATTTCTATCGAAAAGGTGTGATCAACTATTTAACCCACCACAAGTCTGCGTAGTGGAGCATGGGTCCACTTCGAAAGATCAAATGAGTTAGTAGTGAAGATTTTTCTAATTTGGAATCATGACATATATTAGTCATTTTGGAAATTTTCTAAATATTTTATTTTTATGAAAGAATCAAGTTTTTTATGTAATAATCAGAACAAGTAGGCCATTGTCATGCTCACACAACTTATTATTTTAGGTAATTGTCATAGTACAATATATTTTTGTAATTTTTTTGTTGAAAATTTCCTTATAAAAGGGGGGAAGAACTCATTTGTAGAGGTTCAATTTTCATGCTAGAGACTGTAATATTCTACAAATTTTGCAAGTTATGAAGCTTTATGAAATTTATCTTGTTCTTGAAGATTAATGAAGAATTTTTTGGTGATTCCAAGCACTAATATGTGGAGTATGTGACTCTATCTTTATTCGTCATTTTCATATGTGCTTCTTTCCTCTTAGAAAACGTGTAATTGTAGCTATTGGAAGTCAATATTTTGTGTCATATTTTTCTATGTCATGCTATGGAAAATAGTACCTTTAAAATGTGAGATTGAAGGCCTTAAAATATGCTCCATGGTTTCTAATTTCATTTCATTTGTTTATCACAATTCTGCTGGAATTTAGTGCACAAGATTCTATCTCTTTTCTTTTCTCTGTAAAAATAATTATATTAAGAGAACATATGGTACAATATTAAGTTACAAGCATGAGAAGAAAGATAACGGGAAGCTGAAAAAGATAAACTATCCACCTTGGCCCCTGAGAGAAACCATGAAGAGAGCACTAGGATAAGAAAAAAGAAAACAAGGAGTAACAAGGAAACAAAGGCTAAATAAGGGATTCTACCCAGAATGGGTAGAATCTTCCATACAAAATTTTTTCCCTTTCTTTTTACTGAATTTGACCCAGCCCATATGATGTGGCTGAGTTGGAACTATTTGCAAACTGATCTAGGCTGTTGGTGAGGTTTCCTTGTCTGAATCCGATGGGGAAGAGTCATGAGTTATTTTCTGTGAGTTTGATGGTGCATTGGATTCCTCGGGTCTTGCCGAAGGTGTATCCTGTGATTTATTTGCTTCTTCCCCTTCTGCATCACCCTCCTCTTCATCTGAGTTGAAGGAATCAACATCATCCATGGGGGGAAGATCACATGGTTTCCAGCTTTTGGATTTCGTCTTGTGATTGAATTTCTTCTTTTAGGCAGGGGACGAGGGGTAGGAGTTTTGAAGGTGCCCTGTTTGATGGCAATGACAACATCAGAAAGCTGTGTTGTTGTAGTCCAGGGTCTAAGTCCAAAGGAAGTCCCCAATTTTAAGATTAATATGATTGGGCAGACCTTTTCTCATGTCAATTTCTGCACAGATTCTGCCGAAGGTGTATATTCCCTTTTCTCCCCGCGTGGGGTCTGTAGCTTGAAAATGGCCTAGAGTATTTCCAATCCCTTGAAAGACTGCGAAGTTCCATAGATGTGCTCAAAGGTTAGGAAGTATGACCCAAATGGAAGCTTGGTGATGACTGCTGTAGATGGATTGAAATCTGGGAACCAAGGGGTGAGGAATAACCCTGCTGTTCCCCAAAAGCATGGGTCTTCTGTTAAGGCTTTTTGGTAGTCTTCGCTGAAAGAAAACACCACAATGAAGAAGCCCTTTGAGGAAAATAAAACCTTGCAGTTTTTGGTCCAGTGGGAGTGGATCCATTAGTAGAGATCTGCAGTGCGCAACCATAGTCCATTAAATCTGCAAATGATGGAAAATTATGCATACTTTTGGAATTGATCATCCAGCGTTGGGTGCAATATTTCTATGGAGGGGATTTCCTTCGGTTCATCCACCAGAAAAGGCTTGTGAGCTATAGCTGGTGGAGTTTATTTCTTGGGTATCTGAGCATGGAAAACATATTTGTAGGAAAAAATAGGAGCTTTCGATGAATGTCTAGCTGCGTCCCCTCTAAGTCGAAGGGTTAATACAATAGATGAATTTATTTTAATACTGTAAAAGGAGAGGGGAAAGGTTCCTCAAGTTGTTTACCTTCATAAAGAAGTCTCTGTAGTGCATAAGGAATACCCAGCCTGTGTTCAAGGTCTTGCGTGAGGTCCTGCACCAGATCCGAAGAGCTCACCCAATGCAGCATAGTTTTTCCAGAGAGGAGCAAGATATGGATCTGAAAATGAGCAGAGAGATATGTAGACCCCTGCTTGCCTCTGCATATGTGAGAAGAGAGAAAACTGGTTCTATGGTATTCCAACTTTTCCAGGACTTGCTGCTGGGGTTTGAGGGAAGTTATAGAATGAGACAGGCTGCCATGGAAATGGATTTTTTTTCAGCCCATGAGGAATCCTCTGTGCCCCCAATAGGCAGATCCGGAGAGCTCAGTAGCCGCAGTGGAGTTTTCATGGAGAGCTTCCTTTGTGCTGGCGGCAGCTGCAGAGATTTTGGAAACGACTTTCAACTCGGGTAGTGGCATCCCTTGGCTGGGGGCATCGACTAGTTGCACAACTATTTCTTACATGGCCACAATAACAGGCCTGGGTAAAGCAAGCACTAGTGAGGGTTCCTCAGCAATGGCGGTGGTAGCATCAACTCGTCTCAAAACCCGAACTCCAGCCATATCAATTTTTCCAGTCTGTTTTCACATTGAAAAAAATCTTTTGCTCAGATGTTAGACCACAAGATTCTATCTCTGGACCTCTGCACAAAATTTCTTTCTTTCATCTCTTCCTTCATCTATACTACAAAAACTAAATAAACTTCACTATCCGTGTGTAGGCCACCATGTTTGAGCATTGATTCTTTGAAATTAAATACTATCAATGTATGAAATGTGATTGTCCTATGAGTATGAAAAGTGAGCTAGATTTAAATCATTTTATATTTAACTCTTAAGCAACATTGATCTATCTTCAAGAGACACTAATATGTCCTAGGAACTGACCCTTCTCCTCAACCCAAGGGTTGTCTCTAGGAACACAAACATCTTCTGGCGTTGTTTCCACATATTGAATTAGAATATATTTCTCTGGGAAATATTTCTGAAGATTCCTTTTATATGGCGAGCAAAGGAAGTTTGGGTTGATATTTCTCACCTAGCAGAGTCGTTAGACTGTAACTGTTTATTTTAGGAGGCCTCATACTCGTTCATATACCTCTTAGTAGAAAAATCTTGCTGTCCTTGACCCAAAAAGGTATTCCAGAGAATTTGGAGAGAAAAAACCCTATAAATTCCAGGTCCTTTTCCTCAGAGGCATCGACTTCTACCTCTCAGAAATTTGAAATAAAATATCCCAAAACCTCATCCAGATTTTTAGAGTTTTTAGAGGAACATTTTCCTCCACCTAGCTCTTACTTTTCAGAAATTAAGTTTTAAGATATCTCTATTAGTTATGATCCTTTTACATTTTATACCTTTCCAAAAGTTGAAGAAGTCAAAGATATTTTCATTAGTATTCCATCTCAAACCCCCACAACTATTTCACACCAAATATTTCCTAGTGTTGTTCACCCAACCTCTCAGCCAGGCCCTGCAACAAATCTTTTTCAACCTCCTTTACAAAAAATGGCTATCCCTAGATTTTTACTCAAAAATGAAAGGCACTTCAAAAATGAATGTAGATCTAAAGCTCCTAATAAAGGAGAGGGATATGATGATGCTACTTCTACAGAGGCGAAAATCACCTCAGATGAAGGCGAGAATTTTTACTTGGTTTCTTCTTCAAATACACATGTAGATCATGAGGCATGGTTGATTGAATCAAATGCATCCTTTCACTTATCTCCCCATATGGAGTGGTTCCGCGAGTATGAGAAGTATTATGGTGGTGATGTTTTCTTAGGGGATGAGAGGAAGGCTAGAATTTCCAGACACCAAAACTTCAAGCTGAAGTTGCAAAGTGGAAGGATTATAACACTTCCTAATGTTCTGCATATTTCCGCATTGGCCAGAAATATGATTTCTATAAGAAATATGGATGATGCAGGTGTAAAAACAGTGTTTGAGAAAGATACCTACAAGATGGTTAAGGGAGCACTGGTATTGATGAGGGAAGTTTGGATTGGAACTCTGTACAAGCTTCTGGGTAGCACTGTTATTGATGAATACAACAATTCTGTGGTTCCTTCAAGTGGAGAAGAAATCCTAGTGGTATCTGGAGAAAATACCATGATGTGGCATCAAAGGCTTGGAAATATTGGAGAGAAGGAGCTTCTAATACTAAATGGTAATGGTATGGTAGAAGGTATGTCTAATTTCTCTCTGGATTTCAATTTCTGTGAACGTTGTATATATGGGAAGCATAATTGAGTGAGTTTCCCTTCTAGTGCTACGAGGGAGAACAAGGTATTAGAGCTTGTGCACAGTGATGTGTTTGGACCTGTGTCCATTACATCACTAGGTAAGTTTGTGTACTATATGTCATTTATATATTAATTCTAAAGGAATACATGGATATATTTACCGAGGAAGAAATCTGAAGTCTTTGACATATTTAAATAATTTAGGGCTCTAGTGGAAAACAATACAGAGAAGAAGATAAAGGTGCTTAGGACAGATAATGGAGGAGAATTCTGTAAGAAGGAATTTGAAGAGTTCTGTAAGAAGTGTGGTATAGCATGGTAGAAGACTACTCCATATACACCTCAGAAAATAGAGTTACAAAAAGAATGAAGAAGACATTGATGGAAAAGGAAAGAATCATGCTAAGTGGTACCAGGTTAGGACAAGAATTATGGGCAGAGGTAGTGGAGATTGCAATATGCTACCTAGTTAACAAGTCACCTTCATCAAAATTGGAGGATAAGACTCCACATGAGGTATGGACAGGTAAGAAACCCTCTCTTTCATAGCTGAGGGTATTTTGTTGTGATGCATATGTACATGTTCCAAAGGAGAAAATAACCAAGTTGGATAGTAAATATGAAAGGTGCATATTTATTGGATGATAAGGACAGTTTAAAAGGTTATAATATTTGGAACCCAAAAACAAGGAAGGTTGTGTATAACCAAGATGTAGTGTTTAGAGAGGTGAAATATGTTGTTAAACATGAAGTCCCACCAAAGGAACCTGAGAAGATAGATTTTGAGCTAAAGGAGGAAGAATCAGACTCTACATCATAACAATATTCAAAAGAGAAAGAGCCACAAACTCCAGCAGTGAGAAGATCAATTCGAGAAAGAAGGCAACCAAAAAGGTATAGTCCATTTTCTTTCTATTCAAATTTTTCTTTATCTATCACCGATGATGATCCCATAATTGTTAGGGAGGCAATGGATTCAGAGGATGGAAAAATATGGAAGGAGGTCATGGTTGATGAAATGACATCCTTGCACAAAAATGAGGCATGGGATCTGGTGGAGTTGTCAGCTGGAAGGAAACCCATTGGAAGAAAATGGGTGTTTAATAAGAAGATGAATGCAAAAGGAAAGGTGGAGAAATACAAAGCTCGGTTGGTAGAAAAATGTTATTTCCATGTGTTGGGAATTGAATTTGGTGATATTTTCTCTCCTATTTCCAAGGTAACTTCTATTAGATTACTTTTATATGTTGATGCTGCATTTTATTTTGAGGTAGAACAGATGGATGTGGATAAAAAATTTCTTCACGGGGATGTGGAAGAGGAAATATACATGGAGAAACCCGAAGGCTTTGCAATGAAGGGTAAGAAAGAAATGTATTATGGTTAAAAAATTCTAAATATTGGTTAAAAAAGTCACCAAGGATGTGGTATTAGAAATTTCATACATATATACAGGGACTTGGATTTACCAGAAGAAAATAGGATCACTATGTGTATTTTAAATTAATTGGTGACCTAGTTCTTTATTTGGTCTTGTATGTGGATGATATGTTGCTGGTTGGAAATACCAAAGAAATTATCCAACATTTGAAGACCATTTTTTCTACAAATTCGACATGAAGGATCTTGGTGTTGCAAACTATATTTTGGGCATGAAAATTAAATGAGATTGGGTGAAGAGGAAGATCTGATTAAATCATAGGAAGTATGTTGAGACAATATTGTATAAGTTAAATATGTAGGATAGTAAACCAGTGAAGGTTCCTATTCCTGTAGGTGTAAATTTATTTGCTGGATAATGTCCCAAGACACAAGAAGAATAAGAGGACATATCTCGTTTTCAATATGCAAGTACAATGGGTATCCTGATGTATGCAATGGTTTGTACTAGACTAGACATTGCACATGTAGTGGGAGTATTGAGCAGGTTTATGTAAAAAATAGGGTAGGGGCATTGGACAACAATGAAGCAGGTTTTCAGGTATTTGTGTGGCACTAGGGATTATGGTTTGTGCAACTAGGGAAGAGCGGGATTGGACATAATTTTGGATATCCATGGATTTTTTGATGCATATTGGGCTAGTGATCTAGATCAAAGAAGATATACAAGTGGGTATGTGCTTAACCTATTTGGAGGAGCAGTCAGTTGGACAATCAAAAGAAAACCTGTAGTGGCTCTTTCAACTACAAAGGCTGAATACATGGCAGCCACTCATGAAAGTAAGGAAGCCTCTTGGTTTCAAAGATTGTTTTCAAGTATGGCGTTGGTGTAGTTAACTATAAGGATATACTATGATAGCCAAAGTGCAATTTTATTGGCTAAGAACCCTTCTTATAATTCAAAGTCAAAGCACATTGATGTTCAAAATCACTTTTTGAGATATATGGTTGATGATAAAAAGGTTATGTTGGTAAAGGTGGACACTTTGAAGAATGTTTCATATGCATTGACGAATTCTATGAGCACTAGGAAGTTTTCTTGGTGTAGAGAAACAATGGGCTTTGCAGGGCTGGACCAAAGAATAAGCTTGCGTGTGGCCCAATGTGGAAAGAAAACAACAAGTGGGAGAATTTTGGGTGTGTGTTATATTATTTCAATGACTAGCTACCCTACGCTTGTAAGAGGGGGGCAACCAAAACCCCTATGCTTGCGCCGGGCATAGTAGGGGGGTGCATCCCCCTTGCTGGGGGTTTGCAATGGGGCGGTAGCCCCCCTACACAGGGCTCAGGGCAATGTCTTGGATTTTTTTTTTTTGGACCCTATATTAGGTGGGAGGACTTGCCCATGGTTTTGTGCATGTGTTTGAACATGTTTTTGGGCATGATGGTTTCCCGTGGTATTTTGTAGATATGGTCAAGGGAACTACGATTATGTTCTAATCTAGGGTTAATGGATTAGGTTTTATGAATGCTTTGATATGTATATATATGTGTCGTAACATTGAAATGAATATAATGAAAAATCAAGTTGGTATTCTCGGTTTTAGGATCCAGGGGAAAATTTTCATGTATATATTTTTTATGTTTTATGCTCTCACTATTGTTTATTTTCTGTTTTAATAGTTCATTTACAGATAATTTCTGTAGAGGGTTAAAACCTACAATTTCTTCTTTTGTTCTTTAGGGATGCTCTGATCATGTTTTCATGGTGAACACATTAACAACTTTTATCACTTTGTGACATTTGGGAAAAGTTTGACAACTCTCTAGTCCTAATGAGAGGATCTAGCAACAAACCAGAAAAATATTTTTAAACTTCCCTAACTTATATTAGAAAGTACAAAGTAAGATATATGGCCTATGTCACTCTGATGCTAATGCCTATTGGTGTCATTTCCCGATCTTCTCACTTCCAAGTGCAATCCACTTTATGTCGTTGCAAATGATTACCTACAAGGAAGATCAAAGAGATATGACAAACACATACATAGTATAATTCCATTCTAACATAAAATATATGACACATCAAAGAGTATCACACTAAATGAGTAATGGTTTACAAATTTATGGGAAGTAAACACATAATGTATTGTTAATAGAAATTAAGGGAAGCATACAACCACTTAAGCTCTGATGTTGGAAACCTCCTTTGGATGAATTTCCAAGTCCTAATCCAGATCCTCAAACACTCCTTTCTCCTTCACAAAATGGTAGCATTTAGGTAGAATTGAGCATAAGATGGCAGTCGATATTGATCAACCAACAAATATCAACAACAATTATCAATGCAATGATCAACCACAATGATCAATGATTAGAGAAAATTAGGGAATTCATTTATAGGGAAGGAGATGGAGTTTGGGATCCACAAAAGGGGGAAGAAGGTCCACATATTAAAGGGAAGATCCCTAATAGTAGGATAAAAGGCTTGAAATGGGATACCTCGACCCAATCCTTATTCATGTGTAACCAAATCTCTATTCTTGAGGCTTCTAGTAAGAGAATATTCTCATCCATTTTTTGAGAAACCATCTGAAGAGGAGAAGCACACTTTTTCACTTAAATTTCTGTGTTGGAAGCGACAGAAAAATATAATGGTGAAGGTGACAAGCATGTGGATTAAGTCATGAGGACTGCACTAGGCCTACAAATAGGATTTTTGGCAAACCTTTCTAGAATTGCTTCAAGGAATTTATTCTTTTGTTCTTCAAGGATGCTCTGATCATGTTTTCATGGTGAAAAAATTAACAAATTTTGTCACTTTGTGACATTTGGGGTAAATTTCGTCAGCTCGGGGCATGAGATAGGGAGTGCAAAAAATACTGTATAATAGATGCCCCCTAAAGCATGAAGGCATACTGAGAAGCGATGGTTGAAATGATTTACAAATCAAGGAAAGGACTTAGGAAACCTCTGTCAGGATAATTCCAAATAAAAAATAGTACAATACATATGAAATATATGATGTAAGTATGCCCAATAATACATCTCTGAAAAGGTATCTAACAACACAAGAACCCATGCCATGGACACAACCATTCGAATAGAAATTATGATGTGTATTGATCCACGATACAGATGAAACCATCCATATAGAAGGGATCATGTGTACAATCATGAATACTAAATAACTCCATGCAACCTGGATTTATCAGATGAAACCCATGGTCTTCATCTCTGTCTAGACCCATCCAAAGTACGAATCTATCCATGTGAATAAATGTATTAAAGTCGAACATGGTAGAAGCCACCCGATTAGCAGTCGATCATTAGGAGAATTTTGATGTCTAAAATGGGCCTCCCAAGGAAATTATAAAATAATAATGGAAATAATAAAATAATATTAGATTACATCATCAAATTTTAGAGGGAAAAAAGTATAAACAAATTTTTCAACTCGTATTTTCAACTTAGCTCCTTATGGGTTTACTCAAATTTCAAGTAGAAACAATCGTTGGATGTAGAATTTGATTCCTCATTCAAGGAGTACCCATGTTGCATACTTTTGATGGACCCTACTACACAAAAAATAAGAAATACATGAAAAACATGATTGCAATCACGTTTTTTCATGAGTTTCTCATTTTTCATGTAGCAAGGTCCATCGAAAGTATGGTACTCCTTGGATGAGGAATTAAATTTTGCATCCAACGAGTAATCTTACTTGAAATTTGAATAAAATTTTATGGATATAAGTTGAAAATACGAGTTGAAAAAATAGTTTTATTGTTTTATATTTTTTAAGCATTTTACTTTTTTACTCCAAAAATGGTGAACCATCCCCCATGTTTTACATCATCATATTGAATCCTATTAGTTCTTATAAACTTTATTTTGGTTGTACATTTTTCTTAGGAGGCCCATTTTGTACCTAAAACTTCCCCTAATGGATGTAAACTGTTAATAGGCACAAGAGGAATAACCAATGATGATGATGGCCCTCAAGGTACAACAACACAATATTCAAGTGTGAATAATGGATATGAATTTGAACACTTGCAAAATCATCTGATGGAAGGCCAAGGATGTGAACCTCTAGTCTAACGTGAAGAAATTTCCATTGAGGCATGCCAGCTCCAATGTACTAAAAGGGATTTTCTAGATCATCTTCCTGGATAATGAGCTGGAGTCGACATGAAGTGATCTATCAAAGGAGAACCATAATTTTTCCCGCATCATCAACAAAAAACATAGTATTTTTGAAAATTTGGTAATGGTTATTCAATATTGAAGTAGAGAAAGTCAAACGAGGTTTGAATTTTTAGACGAGACTTCTCTTGAACATATTGGCGACATGATTCCAGAGTTTGGGAGAATTTGAGTCAAAATAGGATTAGAGGTCATGTTGAAAATATATAATCAAATGAGAGGAAAATGGATTTCCCAAGCCCAAGAAGACAAGTGATGAAGTGAGGATGTCACAAAACCAACACGAGATGCATATAAGTGTCATGTTCAAGGGTGACATGTTTCCTTTTAGACGGAATATAGGATATGTGTTTCCTTCCCTTCCCCCCCACTATTTCTAGTGAGTACCTATTCAATTTTACACAAGATTGAAGAGGATACTATCTCCCTATCATATAAGTTCACCCTTCGGATGAATCCATCCTAGTAAGTTTATCAAGCCTTGGAAGAAGTAACTTGGTCTTATCATGGTGACCAGTCTTGCGTCATTTAATTTTTATGAGTCCGAGGAAGGTGTAACTCGACATCTTTTTCATGTTTAGGGAGTTTGAAAAAGAGGCG